>JBAIZL010000004.1:199602753-199682753 GCA_036971475.1 Prosapia bicincta
ACACACACACACACACACACACACACACACACACACACACACACACACACACACACACACACACACACACACACACACACACACACACACACACACACACACACACACACACACACACACACACATACACACACACACCCACACCATTAGATTTGTATATATTAGTATAGATTATAGATATAGATTAAAAATAAACTTTTTTGGTATTTTTGTCTAATTTAACCGTTTTATATTAAAATGTAACAATTTTTAAAAAAATAAAAAACCATTTATATTAAAAGAATATTAATGAAATGCTAGTAAAATTTACTAACATTGAAGATACAAATGAAGATAAAATGAAGCTAACTACAGATAAATATGAATACACAAGAAAATAAAAATTTAATTTTTTTAGAAAAAATTGAAAACTGTGTCGTGAAATTATCTTGAATGTAACGATCGATAAGACTTGAAACAATTTAAAGTTAAACATCTTGGAAGAGGTTATTCCTAATTCTTTTATAAATTATCTCCAATGTTTGAGAGATGTTAAACATAGTAATTTATGAAACACTTTGTTGTTGAATTATTTTGAAGTGTTACTTTTTTTATCCTGCCAAAATCTGGACGAGTAACCCAACAGCTGTAATGATAAAACGTCATTTACTTGTCAATTTCATGCTCCTAAACAGCAATCAGTGGTTACGTTAAGCATGTCTGAAAGTTCTAGGAATTGTTTCTTCGCAACAAGAGCTCTACAATGAAATAGAAAAAAAGAACTATTGTAAAAGGAGCAATTGTAAAGAGAACTATGTTCCTATAAGAAGAGAAGCAAGGGCTGGGGAATTGGTACACTTTTAAATTCCTTCTATCAGCTCTCCTGATATATCTTGTACAAATTTTCATACGTTAATACAATACGTTTTTATTCATTCAGTCAAGTCCAAATACATATTTTTAACTTGTAGTGGATGACAATGGACGTTAATACAGTGTTTTCAAATATTTATTAAATATTTATTATGATAAATTGAGAGATTTAGGTCGGATTTGAAGTGAGTATCTTCATGTTTGTAGTCTAGCGCTTTGTCAATGAGCAAACTTTCCAATAGCTAGAAATAAACTTTTCAAAGACGTATATGAATTTTTCTTCCTCCCCCCATTTGGTTGTGGTGGAAACCTCCATTGTACAACCTTGAATTGTTGCCATGGTTATCATACAATATCATAAATAATGCCCTAGGATTAAAAACGAATGAAAAGAATAAAATAAAAAAACAGACTGGATTAACGGGATCGAACCTTCCTTCACAAACGGACAATGCGAAAGGAAGCGAAAAGAAACTGCAACACAATGCAAGCGGCGATAAAAAAGAAAGCGTATAAATAGTAACAAACAAAAATAATAATCAAACACCATAAATTGAAAAGAAAATGGGAAGCTCCAAGGAAATTCGCTTTTTACTTGCCACTTAATACTGTGGTTTTGACATACGTATATATATATATTTATATTATTGTAATTATAAAATAAAAAGAAACTAAAATAAAATTGTTCTTTGTTGATTCAAGTAGGAATTGACTTTAAAATTTATTTTATAACACTAATTTATATAGTGAAACCTGGAAATTTGAACGAAGTTAAAAAGAGAGCAACAGGTTGCGTTGGAATATGTATGATAGGAGGATGAACAACTGATATAAAAATGACGTTATGTTGGGGTAAGAGAAATTGAAGTACCAAATCAATTTAAATACCAAGTTTTAGCGTTCCTTACTATTACACAGAATTCATTAGTTCCATGTGTTTAAACGTTTCCGGCAGCTGAACAATAACATGCCATTACGGCATATGAGTATGAACGCGTGTGTGGTGCGAGCGCGGGCGTAGGCGTGGGTGTATTATGTCACGTGAAAGCGTGTAAATGTTTTTTGTTAGGTGAACGTGTGTTCTATAGAAAATTAAAATTGCTTATACTGCGAAGATTATGCAAATTGTCTTGCAATACAGTGTAGCTTCAGTAAATGGGGACAAACAGTAGTAAAATATGAAGAAATACAAATAAACGTGTTTGGTAAGAATATTGACTTACAAGTAAAAGAACTGGTTATTTTGAGAAATGATGTTCTAAGAAGAGTTTGTTTGTTTTTGTATGTGTGTGTGTGTGTGCACTCTCGTTTGTGTGGTGTGCACGTATTATAACAAAAGAAACTACATTTAGAAATGCTATATCAAGTAAACGTATTTAGATTTAAGACAGGTATTGTAAATATAACCATTAAAATGTTTTCATGGTTAAAGTAGGGTTGTTCTACTTTTATTGTAATGATTATTCCTTGCGGCAAGAAAATAAATTGACAAAAGGAGCAAAATATGGCAGAAGGGTAAATTTACAAGTTTACGTCCATAAATTGTAGAAAAGTCTACTTACATCAAGTCCCAGGCCGGAAGGAACCGTAACTCAGAGGAGCGGCATCAAGAAGCACCACAGGAGCGTCTCCTTCTAGGCCACGCATTACATACAATACAATAGGTGCCTAAGATGTTGTCATAAAACAATACAAATTAAATGGAATTCTTTATTTACACTTTTATATACATTATTAAGTCTCATAAACTGAATTACGAATAATATATAATAAAACAAATAAAGACAAACACAAGACTCACAAATTAATCATTTATAACTCATACGCGTTTCAATGACGAAGTCATCATCATCAGTGAGTGTTGCTAATACAAACTTTAACTTATAACTGAGTTGTAAGTGTCATTGAACATGCCACAGTTGTGCGTATCATTGAAACGCGTATGAGTCATAAATGATTAATTTATGAGTCTTAAGCATGTCTTTTATTTGTTTTAACATAACCTCACAAGCTAAGCTCAAAGAATAGTTCAGTATATAATGGTCAATAATTAATTGAGTAAAAGATAAAGAACCAGATAACTAGATACTCCAGTAGGCCCCCAAGATAAATATTAACTAAACTCCTTATAACTATCAACAGTTTACAAATTTTTCACAAACCAGTAATATAGTAATACTGGAATAATAAAGTGGCTCTTGAAGACTCATGGGTTAGGCCAAGCAGTAGGCCTGTATAATATAAGATAATATTGAAAATATTTATTGTCCAAAACATTTTTTTGCTTACATACAATAACTGTTTAGTGACTCAAGAAATTATATTTATTTTAGACTAGTGTTACCCGACGCACGATGCTGCGCCCGAAACGATAATTTTCTAATAAGGAAACCAAATCAAACATCTAAATAATTAATTTTTTGTAATGCTAGAGGATAGACAATGTTTTTCTTCATTTCATTAGGCGTATAAATATTAGGTGCCCCAATACGTGAACACGCAACATATATGTGGTAGGTGATAAAAGCTCGAATGTTCCAAATTTATTCCAGCAATGGTCATGATTGTCCTTGTACCTTGTTTATAGATATTGCGAATGCAAGACGCAAAGAAAATTGCAGTCGTTTAAAATAAATGGGTAGATCTGATGAAATCATCGGTAGGAACTTGTCTCCTATGATTTCTGCCTCGATCAAGTTGGGTGTCAGTTTTTTTGTGGTAAGTCTGGTACCATTGCACAGCTTTGGTGGATTTGACGATCCTACTTTTTATAACAATATGTGTGATAGCAATAATTGTACATAGAATTTAGCAATTGTAAACAATTTAAAATAATTAATAATGTATTTTTATTTTTACATTATGTTTATAATTATTTTAATCAATTAAGTAACGCTAGTATGGATATACATTTTAACATCAGATTTTTAAAAAGCTTTACACTGAATCATCCTAAACCTCTCGACGGAGCCTTGTAGATGTACGTATCTGCACCAAACGTCACACGAACCGTCCTGGGAATATGTCAAATTACTTCTCTAAATTTCTTTAACTTCTGTTCAGTGATTTATTCATTCATAAGACATTACATACACACATATATACATACATCGGTATTTTAATAATCCTAATCCTCTGGGGCGGTGCCCTACTGATGTATCTACACCAAACTTCACAGGAACCATCCATATGTTAAGTAAACCCACTAAATTTCATCATCATCTGTTCAGGGGTTCAGGCGTCTATAACATACATATACACACATACACACATTAATTTTATTATATAGAGATGTAACATTTTAAATTTAGATGTAATATTTTCCAAAATAATATCGATATCAATGTAAATAATACAATGTCTTATTATGACAACATTAACATACAATAACATAAATAATTGTACGAACAATATCATGTTCTAATGAAATAATGTTTAAATACCTGAGCAGTAGATATTTAAGTAAGGAAAATACCTCTTTAAACTTTAGAATACATTATTAACAACAATTTCCTTAAATTGTAGTGTTATATCAATACATTAACGCTCAATACAAAACAAATCTAAATAACACAGAGTTTACATTAAAATCTAAAGAAAAAGAAAAGACAAAATATACCGACATATGAATATGTTTGTTTCACATACAAGAGAATGTTAACGTAAATAATATGTTATTGTGGTAGCAGTGGAAAATTGTTAATTTGTTTGTAAAAAACGGAATTTAAATTGTAGTACAATATTTCCTTGAATTCTATAATTATTTCTTGTGCTAACAATGGCCAATTAGATCTAATCGCTTTTGATTTGCAATTAATTATAGCTATGCTGAGGATAATTATTTTACGTATCCTTACCTTTTTTATTTTGATTAATAACACTATACAATATCAGCAGTACAGTGGTAAATATATTACAATAAAAATATTAGAAATAACCCAACAGAACAAAAATAATAAAAAATAACAAGTTACCTAAGATTAAACTCTTATGTATATTTTGATGACCATGTCATCATCATCAAAGAGTCTTATTACAAAATTGCAATCTAGAAAAAAAAACTCACAAACTAGACTAACCTAGTCTAGTATGTAACTCAAGGTAAGTCTAGTTTGTTAATTACTGTTTTCTAAATCGTAATTTTGTAACAAGTTCCACTGATGATGATGACATGGTCATCGAAATGTACATAAGGGTTTAATCTTAGGTAACTTATATTATTAGTAATTTTTGATTTTTTTTGTGCATTGGGGTTGTTTTCAATATTTTTATTGTAATGAAGAACACTGTTTGTTCATTGTAACATTTTTCTATTTCTTAAATTTTAGCGATTTTCGCATCCGGTTTATTCGAGATTAAATGACAGTAGCTTCTTTTCTTATATGGCTTGAGGGCATTTAAGATAGATCGGTTTAACATTAGGCCTTTTAGCAAATACAAGTTTTCATATCAAACTAATACACAGGACGATATTACTGTCGGTAGACAGTTTTTATACATACCTTGAGGGACATTTCAACTTTGAAAATTAAAAAGTTTAAATATAATTTATAAAAATAACTAAAAATATAACTATAAGTACAAAATTTGCCCGTAATTATTTTAATAATAAATTTGTTAAGCTTTAAAAAAACATTATTTTTTATAAACATTAGGATGTCATTTGTAAAAAAAATGAGTTACTGACGGAGTAGGCCTAGATCATCAAAAACGTTTTGTGTCAGTGAGTTCTTTATAAAGTTACTTAAATTATTATTCCATTAAATAAAAACGTTAAATTTTCACTAATTGTCTTAGATAATAAAATCCAAATAGACAAAATACCAAAAAATAAACTACCATTATCAGTAGTAATTCCAAAGAAACAGGCAAAATCTAAGTACAAATAAGCTTAAATTGAATTTGCGTTTTCTCTAAAAGTTTGAGTAACAATTTATCAATATCCAACTAAAAGGTTTTCATTAAGAATTAATTTATCAAATTCTTAAAATTTGATTTTAGTGTATATTATTGATCTGCTTCATTACTTTTACTGTTAGCAGAATGTTAACATAAGAAAGCTGTCAGAAAAACCTGACAGGGAAACCAGTTTCAGAGGAAACCTGTCATTAGACGGAAATTTATATTAGAAACAACCATGTTAAGATGACGAGGCCCAATATAACTGTTTTCTAGATATAGGCCAATGAAAGATACATATTTTTCAATCGGTACTAATAGACTCTGGAAGCATGTCCGCATTGTGATGGGATAGGAAAGCCATATCTCCATATAAATCAACGTAGTGGCTGACTGCAAAGCGCCACCCGTTCGTCCATACAAACTCATCTGGTGCCAGTATTACAGTAGGCTTATTCTAATGCCCGTACTCGAAGGAGTTTTGGAAAATAAACGACATTTTTGACAGTTGGGGATATTTTATCTTTGAACAATGTGAAGATATAGTTGGTCAGACTGGCAACAAAGATACCACTTGTGAATGTTGTGTTCGCTATAAAGGACAGGTGCGAAAGCTTTGTGCCCCACAATTTAGCTTAATCTAGTCCAATCTTAGAACGTTTACAGGCCTGATACAGATCCCGGTAGTCTTGCTTTACGACTGCGTTCGTAGCCAAAACCGTAAAAACAAATTTACCAACTTTTTCCTCAGGGTTGTAATTTATCGTTTCGTTTTAAAAAACTTCCGTCTTACTTTTCTTGCAGAGAATCATGGATATCAAGTTGTAAAGCACGTTGAGAAACGGTTGACCTTTTTGAACCACGGTATTTACTGTTTTACAAATATGGGTCCATACATCGCATTATGCATAGAAATACAATTCCAATTACCCTTCTCATAAGTGTATGAGAATAAAATACAACTATTTGGAAAGCGATAATACTTACTATAGAATTTGTTTTCAATTTTAAGCTTCTATAACAATAAAAAGAAGCTGTAAGCTATATTAAAATAATACAACTAGTTTTAAATGTAATAGGTTACACCGTATAGATGTGTAGAAGCATACAAACATACAATAATTTATTAACTTTATACTTTATATAACTAATTAATTTACACAATCTAACTATTGTAATTGTTATTCTTTAAAATAAATTAAAAATAGCAGAAAATATGTATTATAAATGTTTTAATAATAAAAACATGAGTTGGTGGTAGATATCAATAATAAATGTTAAGATATTAAACAAATTATACTTAATTCAAATCCTGAAATACCGGAAAATACACCTATTTTAATTGTTATATAATTTAGTATCATGTTTTTCATAAAATGTTAACAAAACTTGATAGTCTTAAAGTAAATAAAAGTAAAACGTTTTTCAGAAAGTAACTAATGCGAAATCGGCTGACTAATTTATTTCATTTATAAACATGTTTTAAATTATTATTTATTAACATAATATAACTTTGATGCTTAGAGAATGAATTCAAAACTTGGTATAATAAATTGAATATAATTAGGCCTAATTTCTTTTAACTCATCATATCTGATATCCAAGCATATAGTTTCTGGCGTTATGTTTTACGTCAGATAGTCTGTATGAATTTTCTCCATTTCGGTTGTTTTGGATGAAAAATCAATTAGAGAATACGATTATAGACCTAATAATATTTATATAATTACTTGCAACTCTCGACAGGGCTTAGTTTGCAAACTATAAGGTAGTCATAAAATCTGTGGCGAGTGCGATATATCACAGGTTTATATGTTTGTCAACTTTTATTCAGAAAATGATATCTGTGGCTTAGATACTTTTCTCAAATCTCTCATGCTTTTCATAAGTGATTATGTCGTGCCTTGTGGTCGAATCCAATCATGTGTTTCAGATCTCTCGCCACATTTTATCACACATAATCTTAGAAGAAATGTTGTCCTACAATTATCAGATTTATTTCAATGACTATTGATGCATCTTTTGTATGGGAATTATCAAATTTTCTGTATTAGTTTCAATGTGAAAGTTTTTACATCCAGGCTGCAACTAACGTCTTGACATCCTAAAAAATCTTGATGTCGAGTGAGATCAAAACACAAAAAATCTGGTTTTTACTTATTTGTCTTTTTCACTAATTATAAATTTAAATTTTACAGATTCGTTTCTTAGTTCCTCTTTACGTCATGATACGAACTTAAAATTTCAAGTTTCTATCTTTATTATTTTTGACTCTGCGTTGTTCAGTCAGTCAGTCAATCAGTGTATTGAATGTTGTATGTAGATTTGCTTAAAATGAATTATAAATTATTTTAAATAACACTAATAAAAATAAATTTTTTTGTAAATAATTTAACTTTATTCAAGCGCAATGATTAAATTGGGTTAAAATGTTAATACCTCTACTTAAGTTACTTTTCAACATAACCTAGGTTACAGCGTTATTGCCAAAACTGTTCAGTAAGTCCTCGCGGTAAAACGAGAAACAAGATGATATAGTCGAGCTAATTAGTTTAAAACAGGTTGAATGAGGTTCTATGTGAGCAAAAACCTGTAAGTGATTCAGAGCACGGTATCTGTTAAAATGGGTCCGACGGTTTTTTATATTTTTAAGGTCACGCGTTCTAATAGAGCAATGGCGAAATTCTAGTGATGGTCGTCTCTAATCGCGGCTATTCTGCCCAGTCAGGTAGTTAATGGTCTATTAGCTTTAATTTTCCTCGGTGTGTGTTTAAAAAACTACCGCTTAAAGTACACATTTGCGTTCAGACACGATTTGTACGGTCTGAATTACTATGTGAATGGCTTTGAAATTTGTCCCATTTAGGCTAATTTGGGACATGTTTTCCAATTTGGCCCGTAGAATTCCTTGGGTAAGGTCGACATTACCTATAAAATTTGGAGATAAGTTTCACAGACGGTTTCTATTTTTTTAAAATAGTAATTAAGTAAAATAGTATCAGCTTTACTTATTTAAAAAAAACACCATTATTTCACACATTATTTTCTCTTTCTGTCTTAGAAGTGTATGAGAAATAAAAATAGTTTTGTTACCACTTTCATAACAAAATAAGTATTACATTAATTAGGGAGTAAATTATTTACACTAAAGCTGTTTAATGGATAATACTTTTTCTTAAAAATGTAAATACATAATTAGTGTTACTTTAATAGTTAAAAAATAATTAATGTATACAAAGACAATAATTGCTATCATTTATTTACCAAACTTACCAATGAAATAATACAATTAGTTAAATAGTTTTATTGTTGAATATAATAATCTATTATACGATGACTGCTACTAAAAAAACGTCTCCTGTAAACATTTGACTATTTAAAGTTAATGGTCAGCGAGTTGGTGGTTGATACTACGTCAATATACCTCACACTATACAGTCCCCACTGCACTGAACGTAATTCATACAGAATCAAATGTTATCATCAAAATGTTTTTTAATACTAGACCTCGAATAATAATTTATTTAACAAAGAAACACTATCTAATTGTAATGTTTCATTATTAAATTTTTAAATAACTGACAAACCTGTTGATGCCTTAGTTTTTATTTCGGCATTTTACTTTTAAAGCGATTTTATTGGAAGGAGAGTTTTTATAAAAAATCTTTAAATTGAAATTTGTATTTTATCTTTTTTTATTACCTAACGTAAAAATATTAGAAATATTATATAGAGATGTCTCTAGTTGACACCATCTTCCAGTTTCATATGTTACCCTATGATGCTCCAGATGAAGTAGGAAATCAAAGAAAACATCAAATATTAAAGTGTTTCAGTAGGTAAAACAGTTCAGTAGTTCTGGTTACATATACTCTATACCATTTCTGATGACGTAAGGCACCAATCTACTCATTTAAACTCCATACGCGGAGTCGTTACATAGGCATTGGATCTGAAATGACATTTTTTTCTAGCATTAGGTAAAAATTAAAAATTCTTGTTAAACATTAGAATTCGTTGTTTATATTGTGGTAATTCCCATAATACGTTTTAAAAATTTTGATTCTAATGCGTATTGTAGATAGTTGGTAGCTTAGAAGTCAGATTTTTGTTCTAAACTAAAAACATAAGTTATTTAGTTTGTTGATACTGTTTTTCTTGGGATGATGATGACATTACATTACTGTTTAATTGTCGACTTCCCTCATTATTGACTATAACTATGCGTTTTAGCTGCCTCTAAATTATTATAACATCTTCTTTGATATTCAAGGCCAAGTTCATTTAAAAATTTCACCTTTTGTATTAAACAAATTGAATTTGCCGAACTTATAATGTAATTCATGAATTTTGTAGTCCATTGCGTTCGGTGAATCTTATTAATCACTTAAACAATAGTTTATGACTATCCGAACTAAAATTTTGTAAATTTTTTAAAACTTACTGAGACAGAACGTTTACGATCGCTATGTGCCGATCTTCAGAGAAGACACTGAGAAGATCGCCACATAGCGATCGAAAACGTTCTGTCTCAGTAAGTTTTAAAAACGTTTTAGTTCGGATAGTCATAAACTATTACTTAAATGATTAATAATTATAATTTAAGTAAATTTATTAAAAAATTACTGAAGAAAAACTCTTTTGCTCACACTGAGTGGTGCTTATTAGTCTCTCAAGAGACATTAAAGTTTCCTAGATTATTGTTTGCAATAAAACTCCAAGTTAAATTTCATAAAATTTCAACTTTCGAAGTAATGGGCAGGATATACGATATTTTAGCTGGAAAAATGTTTTAAGAATAAAGTAGATAATTCTGGTATGGAAACAACAAGAAGGATCAATCATTACAAGCCGAGTCAAACTAAAAAAAGAAAAAAAAACATTTCATTTTAGAATAATAAGAACATTTTAAACACTTTTTTTTCAATCATAAGAGAAGTACTAAAGTTCAACTTGCTGAAATATTTAAGGTGTATGGAGTAGTAGTTACCACTAGAAAAATTAGAAGACCTCTTGAAGGTGAAGGATGATTGGCATGGACGAAGGCTTAGAAACTCATACGTGATTGGATGATACTGGGATCCTTTATTGTTTTGATCTATGTTAAGCCCTAATCAAACAAACATTTGCATTTTCTTGTTTAAGTTGTGTCAGACTAGGTTTTTACTCAGTACAGCAAAGCATATCTAGGCCTAAAAATGAATTTTTTAAATTTCTGATGAAAAAATAAGTAATTTAAATTCGTGACAATCACTTCTAATACGTTAAAAAATTAACAAGTCAGAAATTTCAATCTGATTGTAGAAGTAAACCATCACATCAGTAGTAATGGTTTGAAGAACTTAGAAGGCCATTAGCTCGTTGAAAATACCATGAGATCACAACGTTAATTTAAAGTGATGAAGTTAAAACTGTTACATCAAACATGTGAAACGCCTACAAATGATTAATGGCTGGAGTCTCTTCATACATAACGGGGCTCATTATCATCAAAATCGAATGATTCACTCGATTTCCAAAGAACAGGAGGTGAGTGTTCTACTATGATAGGTATTAGTCCAGACATCAATCTGACAGATAAATTGTGGTTCAACGAAAAGAGCAAAATGCGTTTAAATAAAGTCCAATAAAGAAGCGTTTAATAAAGAAAATTTTATTCCATCTTGGCATCACAATGAAGGATAAAACTGTAAAAGTCGTGAAAGTAATATGCCATATAGAATAAAAAATTCCTAAAAGAAATCGTATGAAGCCCATCTGATCCACTGATTTTGAAAGATGAGCCAATTATTGGAAAGAGTGTTTAATCATTGCTCATGCAAAAGTTAGGGGGGGGGTCGTAAAATGATGACTGTATATATTTATACACGATACATTTCACACTTTATATTCTGGTTTCAAATGTAAACTCCAAGCTTTTGAAATCAGTAGAATTCATGCACAACACACTTCCATCTTGTACTTGCGTTACTAACTTTATGCAAACGCGTATCTTATATGCTTTCACTCATACAAGTACAAATAACAACTTCAAACAAATGTGGCAAAACTTTTATTTTATGTAAATAAAACCACTTAAGCACAAACAAATCTTTTTATTAAACCCTTATATGTATTTCGATTGCAAAGCAATCATCTTCAGAGAAAATTATTACAAAAATAACAAATATTTTAAATAAACAAATAATATTTTTTTAAATAACTTCCTTGGTAAATGAACAAATCAAATTTTCGATGTAATAATCAAAATGTACATATCGGGTTTAAATAAGAAGTTTTATTTGTGGTTCAACGGCATTATTTATTTAAAATAATAAAATAACATAGGCCTACATGTAGAGATTTCAAAATCCCGAAAAGTTACAGATAATCTATGGCTTTGTATTAACTTTAAGCTTACTGCCCCTTCAAGGCAATTTTATAGTAAGTGAATATATTCATTGAATAACCCTCAAAACTCCGTATTAGAATTAGTACTAAGAATTAACATTGCAAAGTATTTTGTTACATTTTGCCCATTTAATATAAGATGGTTCAAAAACCATTTAGTTCCATAATTTGTGAACTAAGCCTTTAGTGAATTTGTGCAACCGTTTAATAATTTAAATAAATTTTAATGTTTAGCTTAAATCACTGAAACATCCTAACTACACAAGTATTTTTGAATTGTTAATTCAAATTTGTTTCTGTTTGGTATCAATTTGTTCTCAGATTTGTTTGAAGTAAATACATATGTTGAAGACAAACAAATGGATATAGTTCACATTTATATAAGTGTAGCGCAGTTAAGTACAATTAAAAATGTTTTTTTTCTATCTTATAATTATTTTGTTGTCTTTTAATCTATAATTAGTGGACATGAAATCTGGAAAATTATTTAAGTTTTATGTTATGCTTAGATATAATATTTTTCGTTCAATTTATATCTTAAATTTTTAATACTTATCAGTGTTAATGTTTTGATAGTTTAGTTATAATGTATTTTTTAAAATGTATGTTTTAATTATTCATACGTTGTATTTCCATTGGCAATTTGCTTCGATTCTGTCTAGCACGTGGGCTTTTAAACCTACTCATTTTTATAGTTCTAGGATTTATAATTTTAAAATGTCGCCTTCCAAGGCTGCATTTCTCTTGATTGTGAAACGGTAATAAAATCTACATCTGGTTTTTATTTAACCGTTTGTGCAACACTCAACTGGAGCACTAAAACTGCGGACAGACGGCAGACACTTAATTTACACGCTTTTTCGGTACTTTCAAAATCCTACCAGTTATTAGGCCTTTCTAATCCTAATTACGTTAATTTTGCGGTTCGACTACACATTTTTACGACCCTGTTTTAAAATATTTTGTAGTTCGCAAATAGTTTGTTTGTAATAGTGAAACTAGTAGACAGATCTAGTATTATCTAATACTTCTATAATATAAATTACACTTACAAACTGTAAATTTTTTTAAATAGTTTTTAACTTAACCTGTTATTATTATCTGTGTTGACTATAAATACGAAGTAGGCTACAGTTTTACTATACCAACTAAAATTATCTAATATGTAACAGTAACTGCATTTATCTATTAACCGACGCCCCTAAAGACAATTACTGCAATATTCCAATAAACATTTATATATTTATGTAAGATAGCAACTTAAAACCAATTCAAAAGTTCGATTTTTTTAAAGTGTTTTAAAAAAAATTTACAAGAAATATAGGAGGGGCGGAACCCCCCCCCCTTGAATAAAAATTGGAGGCCGAAGGTCCCTGTGGGCGCCATGAGTCGTCGCCGGTAACAGATACAATGTAGAATGTCCAAAACGCGAAGATGTTAAGCCGTGATATACAAGAAGTGAAGTGAATAAATTATTCTTGATTATCTTTAGAGTTCAACTAAAACGTTTTAATTAACTCTCATTTAAAGTAATTCATGAGTCTTTGTTGAGATAAAATGTTATTTGCCATTTTATGACCAATACCTTCTTTGCGTTCCACCTGGATTACAATTATTGGTTTCCAGTTGTTCATTTATTGTTTTCTTTTCCAAATTATTCCTCGATCTCCAGAAACAAATATCTGATACCGTAACACCAATGACCGAACTACTTGTGTTATAAACGGAATATTTTTAAGTAAATGATATCCATAAAACACTTTTTGAAAAATAAGAATAAATTTGGGATTTTTAAAATAGATTTTAGGGGATTAGAAGGTATGGCTCTAATCTCCTACAAAGAATAAAAAAGTATTATGCATAATTTATCTATGTCGATAGGTTTAAATTAGCGACGTAAAACCCCCTGGAGAATGATGTAGTAGAAGTATTATGACGTCGCGTGTGTAGGTAATGTATCTAAGGCAGATATACTTTCGGTTGGGGTGACTACCGTTGCACTTCCTTGTAAGAAGCGTAAAAAAGGGAAAGTGTAAATGGGTACGATTAGGGAAAGAATACAATGATTCCCAAACACTTGGAGTATGGGAAATTATGGAATAGTGTGGGCAGATTACCTGAAGTAGATTTGTTCTCCACCGGATGGAAAATAAATATCTAATAGATACCCGTATAGGTTTTTTGATTTGAAATAAAGTACCAAATATAAAACTAATAAAACTGTTTAACAGTATCCAAACAGTTGCATAAAATTGTGTTTATTTTAATTTGTGAGGGGTCCTAGGTTGAAAGGGGTCATATAGGCCTAGTATCTGAGATTTAAACTATAAAGTTCCTCATCCAATATTTTTTCAAAACACATTTCAAAACTTGCTAATTTTCTTCCTCATTATCTTGTAAACGTAATAATACTGTGTTATACACTACTTAAGTTACGTCCTGGCTGTCTATTCACTTACGTATAGTTACTTTAAATTTTACGTGATTAGCTGTATTTTCTTACTTACACGACTTCTTTTTAAAACGGGTCAGATCATTTGAAAAGGTTTTCAATAAATATCTACAATATGCCTTAAATAAAGAAAATAAATATTTCAACATGACTTAAAATCAGTGATTACTAAATGAGTGTATGTCGCTTAAATTATCAGCTGATGAAAAGGAGTTTTGAAGGCTTTTACGAGAGAAGTTAAAATGAATTTTTATTTGTTGTAATTTTAATTGTTATAAAAAACACCAGTGACTGTGTGAGTGTGTGTGTGTGTGTGTGCGTGCGTGCGCGTGTGTGTGTATGTGTGTGTTTGTGTGTGTGTTTGTGTATGTGTGTGTGTTTGTGTATGTGTGTGTGTGTGTTTGTGTGTGTGTGTGTGTGTGTGTGTGTGTGTGTGTGTGTGTGTGTGTGTGTGTGTGTGTGTGTGTGTGTGTGTTAAGAAACTGAAATTCGGATCCTTTGAAACTAAAAATTTGTTTAATTAGAGATCTACATAACTATGAACTTTTGAAAGCATAAACGAAAATGGAAAGTATGATTTTGAAGTACAGTTTTGAAAGGTATTTGAATAAATGAAGTGTTCTTGTTAATTCGGCATTGAACTTTGTCATAGGGTTGGGAGTTTGAAAAACAGAAAGTGATTTTAACATAAGAGTATGGCTTGGCTGAACATACGCGTCCTAAATATGCCGCGGTAGCAGAACAAATTGCAAATGTCACATCAACCAATCACACTTCCACGACAAGGTTCATGTTACGTGATCGCAGGAAACCTAACCTATCCACTTTAATAAGTTTTATGTTGAAAGTGGCGCCAATTATTGGACAGAGAGTGTATCTTGACCTCTGCTCTCGCAATACCTTTGTGATCTTGAAATAGAACAGCTGATACAATTATATTGTCTTGAATTTTGGTTGTTAGCATTAATTTTTTCCAAAAAATAACTTATGAAAATTTCTGTGAAGTGATATGTGAATTATTTTCTCCGATACATTTAAAACCTTAAATGAAATCACTTAGCGCTAGGAATCAAAAATATTCATTGTCAACTAACTTCCATCTTTTACTTGAGTTTCCACCTATCAGCACAAGTGTAAAAAGTCCGAAAGCTTACAGAAAAAGGAGTTCTCGTCATAAACATCAAACTCATCTTCCTTTGAAGGAAGATAGTGTATGTGCATTCTAATAGATTCTTTAGAAAAGGTACGTTAAACACCACCTTTGGGGGAATTATCAGGATTACTTCAATACCTTCATTACATACATAATGCAGAGGTTCCTTGGGGTAATTCACTGCCAAAACAGCTCAGAAGAAATCTTTTCCCTGATGAGAAGAACTAAAAGTCAGGTATCTGGATCTATTTTCGAAATCTTGAATTTTAAATTTAAAAGATTCTATGAAGAAATTCAAAATCTGTAGAAACATGCAGGCTACTTGAATATTACACGACTACTAAATGTGTTATCATTTTCGATGCTACTAAAAATAGGACAATGCCCAAAAATAATTTTCGAAATACATTTGTTTTGTTCCTACAGTAAAAAGTTATATTGTGCAGGTTTTTTTTATTGTAAATGAATTTACTTAATAAATATTAACATCAGCAATGAGGAGAAGTGTAGCTCTTTTATATTTGCATTGTGTTAGTCTTTAAGATGATCTCTATTTACTGTAAGCCAACTGGAGTTTACTGATTAACAGTTATGTTTACTGTACAAAGACACCTGAAGACCTTTGGGTACTCAAATGTTTTAGGAGCTTTATAAAATGAATGTTTCTTTTGGTACAAATAAATAATCCGGTAAAAGTTAATTGGGTAAAAGAATTATAGGTTGGATTTTTTTAATGAGAAATAGTCACGCCCACAACTAAAAATAGTGATGGAATTTCCATTCATATGCTCAGAGAATCGTTAATTCGTTTGCGTTATCTATAGAGACAAATGTTTGCGCAAGGGCTTCTTTAAGGTAGACAAATTATTACAACGCATGATCACTGTAGTGTTGAACTTTTATAAGGTTAAGACAACACATTATATGATAACCTACTTAATGGTATGGCTATATTGTATTTATATTAAAAAGAAGCTGACAGTTTTATCACAGGAGTAGACAGAAGATAACCTACTCACAAGGATTATCGTCGAGACGAGATTAGGAGTCCATTGCTTTTCACAATCCTGTATTATTCATTAGCATTGCAGACCTGTCACGGCTGCGACGCAGAGGACCACCTGTATCATTAGATGTAAGAACAAATGCTTTTTTTGGTAAAAACTTTTGTAACTATTTTAAATTGCAACTGTTATATTTTCAGCAAAACCCACTTATAACTTGACTTCTGTAATCAGTGATCCCTTATGTCTTTTCATGAAGCCTCTGTAATCGAGGAGATATTCTTCAACTAGTAGAAGTGTCAATGAAATCAGTAAATTTGTTTGATGTTGTTTTATTAGTTCATAAAGAACCGTTCATTTGTATAATATTATTTGTATCTGCTATCACAGTTTACATCATCTGTTTATTATAATCATATTATCTATGTTCTTAGAAAGTTATGGAGCTCGACAGTGTTCGGCCAATTTACCTTACGATTCATTTTTTTACACAAACCCATTGAGTACTAAACCGGCGAGGTCACGGCATTCCAAGCATGCGCCCTGACTAATGACTAATGACGAAACGGCGTGACTGGTTGAGTATCAATAACACACTCATTGTTGCCAATCTTACGCATTGCAACATAATCAATCATTGAGTAAGTATTATTCAGAGATCATTGTGCACAGTTTACAGTAGTAAATTGCTAGATCGAAGGTCGATCTGAGGTAAGAAAACTCTATAATATCCCTCTACCATTGTTTACACTCGTAAAAAAAATCATGTATGCTAAAATTTTTCAGGAGCAAAATAAAGACGTATAATTAGATATTGTGGGTCCATATAGATATGTAGAACTGTGATGTTAATTTAATTATATGTTTGTTATGAAATATAAATGTCTATATTTTCTTTCAAATTAATATTTTTACTTCGATATCAATGAATTTATTTAGTTTTTTATGAACTTGTGTTATTCTATAAATTACTATTTTATTTAAATTCTAAGAATATTATTTAATTTTCCAATATTATTAAGTTGAAGTTAAATATTAAAACTACCTAATAACTTCCTCCTCATAATTATAACTAATTAATTGAAGTTAAATATTACCTATTAATATTTTGTGGTTGTTGTTACTTGTTTTCTAATAATACCATTTTTACTGTTTTCTGTTTTTTATTATTATTTGTGATTCTTTTTCATTTCTCTGTATCGTCTGTCAAGTGTACAAAATACCCACTTGAAGTGATCTTGTAGAGATATAGCACGAAATCTCTCTCTCTCTCTCTCTCTCTCTCTCTCTCTCTTTCTCTCTCTCTTTCTCTCTCTCTTTCTTTCTGTCTGTCTCTATTCATCTATCTGTCTATTTATTTTTGTCTGTCTCTCTTTCTGTCTGTCTCTATTCATCTATCTGTCTATTTATTTTTGTCTGTCTCTCTCCTTCTTTCTGTCTGTCTCTATTCATCTATCTGTCTATTTATTTTTGTCTGTCTCTCTCCTTCTTTCTGTCTGTCTCTATTCATCTATCTGTCTATTTATTTTTGTCTGTCTCTCTCCTTCTTTCTGTCTGTCTCTATTCATCTATCTGTCTATTTATTTTTCTCTGTCTCTCTCTATCTTAATGGATAAGACGACGTTCACAGTTCTTCACAATGTCTACAAAAAAGCAACCAGTTCAACTCTTATTTGTATAAGGCATCCTACAGTGTAACACAAAAGGTAAAAGTATAGCCATACATTTTATCTCTCATATTAGGCTAAATATGATTCATAGATTTTGAAATGTACATTACTTGAACATCTTGCCATAATTTATACAGCGAACGCTGACCTTTATTCTCTTAGCGATTCATCCATTTCTGTTTGCCATTTCAGTTTCTACGTTTTGCTGTAAATATTTCCTCTCCAAATCTTTATCAATCGTTTCTTCCACGATATTCGTTTTTTTTGTAGCCATTGAACTCTATCTGTAATTGCGTGTATCCATTTACAACTTGTATATTTACCATTTCTTTTAAGCCAGTCAATCCGTCCTCTTTGAATTTAAGTAAAATTAATTTTCTAGAATTAAACATTTAAAGTTTTTCTAACCACTTTGTATATTACATCTCCTAAATTCAGCATAAACCCAGCAGTCCTGATCCTGTAGAATAATAGCTGTGAGATCCTAGGCCTTCACTCAGTAAACTACTACCGTCTTGATAAACTGAGCTTGAGTCTTTAAGGACGTGTTGGTCTTCCATTTAACTACCTTCTTCTTCTTACCTGGGGTTTTGAGTAATGTAGCAGGGTCGAGTTAGTTAAATATATGTTGTTTTTATAAAATAAGAAAGTTAAAAACATAGTTGACATTCATGTTAAATACGAAAAGAACCTACAAGAAACACTGACGATGGAAGCTGGCAGATTATCTCAAGGATCTGAGCCTTCAATATAAAACAAACTTGTAAATAACGACCCCTTACGTTATAACAGAATTATAACACGTAGCTTCTTTAATTAAATAATTAATTAAAACCCCACTACCCAGATATCATTAACATTTAGTCTGTCCAGCTATGCATTGACCTGATATAAGGTTACACTACGCAACATGATTATAAGCATACTACACCATTCTGTGAAGTGTGTATTACGGCATAACACACAATCTGACAAGCAATATTACCATGGGATGCAATATTCCCTATATTCTGGTGCAGCAATATTCTAAATAACAAAGCATCAATTATTCAGACAGTGGACAGATGATATGTAAGTATTAAAGCAATCATTTATATATGATATCGTATAATTATTTAACCATAACACTAAGACCTATGACAAAAATGTTTTTTTAATTGTTTGTTTTTATACTAAGAACATTTTACACACGTTGACAACCGTTGAACTTTGTAATATGTATAAGGAAACATGTAGACGAACGACCTAAGGTTGTTGCAGGTTTCAACACGACTGCATTCATCATTAGCTATGGTGCGATTGTACAAGCTCTATGGGCGTCACACTCTTTGAAATCAGTCACGTTTCGAGGTAACAAATATTTTCTGTCTTGATTTTATGTTCATGAATGTGACATTTTTTTTGTAAATGCTCTAATCATTGACTACATTGTCAGTTTAGGCCGTCTGTTTTCCTTAAACAAAAATTTAATTTAGCGTCGTAAATACTGTCTTTAAACATTATTTTGAACGTGTTTTGACGTGGTTTCAAAATATATTCTGTTTAATTGTAAAATAGTTTTTCTAACTTGCTATCTTTTCTATTCTGAATAAACTTTTTAACTTAATTAAATTATCTTCTCAATGAGCTAGTTACTTCAAACAATATCGCAGGGAGCTGAAATAAAAAATCAATTCATGAATAATCCATCTATCGTTAAGTTGTTTATGGATATCATTCATTGAGCCTGTTGTGTGACTTTTCTCAAAGACTTCCAATAATCCTTACTATTGTTTATTACATTTGAGCCACGTTTTCTTGTTAGAATTTTACACTTATTTAAATTAACGTTTCCTTATTGTTTTGCAGTTAAATCATATCTATTAGCATTCAATATAAAACATTTTATGAACAATCTGCATTGACTAATAAATGTTTTTTTAATACTTGAATAATTTAATTCTACGTTACGAGTTTTACATTTATCAAAAAGAAATTGGAAATTATTGAAATTCGTTAACACATTTTTCTACTTTGGTAACCACTTATAACCAACTTTATTATTATTATTATAGATTACACTGCATACGATCGTGTTTTTTTTGTTGTTTGATAACAATAAGTTTATTCGTTTTAAGCTCTATGTGTTATGTCTGTAAACCCGATTATGTTCATTTTTCATTCCTGGCATTAATTAAAATTATTCATTTAAAATTATATTTCGATATATAATTTTAAATTATTGTAAAACGTGTCTTATGTGCACTCACTTATCCCTTACTTATTATTTTTAACGGATATCAACTTACTTTAACATATCTTTAAAATTTCGAATTGTTAAAATATTTTCGCCAAACACTTTTTAGTTTTCTAACATCTATATGTTTACGAAAATCAGTTTATTTGACCATCATGTTTCCTTGAAAAATAAAACAATACTGAACTAAAATCACATGTTATGATAAAACGAACGAAATTTACAGCTGTAGAGATCAATACCAACTTTGAAGTTATAATTTTAAACATATCGCTTTTGATATTGGTGGAGTCAAACTGCAAAATATCATTAGCTTCTGTATATCATTAATTTCATAAATGTAAATAAATATTTATGTGCTTATTGTGTTGAAAAAATAACTTGCTATAGTAATTCAATTCCTCCAAAACTAGGTGCCAGGCAAGAAAATGCGTCTAGAATAAGAACCGAGTCGTCAAGTTAAAGGTTGTTTTTCTCTTCAAGGGTTCAACGATTTCCGTAGAAGTGGAGTGTGAATTATTTTGTATGTAAATACCATCACATAATGGTGCGTAGTAATCGTGGTTGGCGTTGGCAGGATTACTTGAGTGGATACTAATCGAGTTCTCGTTCGTTTATTTTTCAATTTTTAGTAAAGAACTATACGGAATAGGCTATAATTTTACAAATCAATCACAACTTTAAAATATAAAAATACAGATCTTAATTTTCACAACTATTTGTATACATCTTTGTTGCAGGATTTGAGTTTGGAATGATTTTTTAAAAATATAATAAGAGTATTTAATATAAACATAATACTCAGTTTTAATGTTCCCAATTAGAGAGTAAGGTCAAGTAGTATTTGTAAAGCATAAATTAATTGTTAACATCCATTTTCATTGTTTGCGATTAATTATTTAATAGTTTTTTTTAATTGATTTTATTGATTTTTTGTTATTATTATTTACGTCGATAGATATATTTTTAACCTTAAATAATAATATTTTATTTTTATTTTGAATATTTGAGAACTTATAAAGTAGATGAGTTTTGGTTAGTGGTATATTTGTTTAAGTTCTATAATGTAAAATTCTCATAAGGATAAAAATAATAAATAGATTTATAATTTACATAAATTACCTGTAGAAAATATGGTAATATAATTGAAAAACGTCAGATAATAATTGATTAGTTTAGACTGGCAAAGCAGATTGTTTCCTTCGCTCGTTGAAAGGAATGATGGCAGAGTTTGAGCTGGCGAGCTACCATCTAATGCTCAACATTTAGAAAGGAAACGCCTGATGCTCCACCATTAATGTAACGAGACTAACCTTTCCGAACTTGATGGTCGTCCATTTAACAACGCCAATCTTCGTTTTGAGAAATATTTTCATTTCGGGTCATTTAAGGATTTCGTAACAACTTATTGTTTTTAACTTAGAAATATCGAAGTTAATAACAGTCAATTTTTTACAAATTGTTGTTTAGGAAATTCGCCTACTCAGCACGCAGTTCAGTTCTGCCAACGCTTCGGGCTAATTGTTGTAATAGATGTTATTTCATGAACAAAAAGACTTGTTCATTTTTTTTTAAATAATAGGAAAGATATGAAACGCATTATTGTTAAATTTAACGGGAAAACGATTTTATTACATGGAGAGGTAGAGTAAACTATTAAGAGATAGGTTAAAACAACGCATAGAGAGTGATAATTTCGTTAGAGCAAACAATTTAATTATTTTCACCTTCATATCACCAATCATCCATCTTTTATGTTTGTCTTTTTAGGTAGGTTTGTGTTGTATAAAATCTTTAATTAAATATTTAGGTGTTATATTGGCTCATCCTTGCCATGTGTTATACTCGTAATACAAATCGTCTTAAATGATGGTATCAACTTCAAATATATTTTCCAAAACCAACATATAAAAGCGTTATTTGAAATAGATTTCTTTGCACCCATAAACTAACCCTTTGAAATATCATTTTTTGAAACTTAGAAGCAAAAGCTCGTTGTCTTTTCTCATAATTCACAATTCTGATATCCGTAGATCACGATCATACGGTTTTTAAACATCTGCCAAAATGGCATACTAATGACTGATATATATATATATATATATATATATATATATATATATATATATATATATATATATATATCTGAGTTTTTAATAATGGACTATATTATACGCGCAATTTTTTTATGTTTATGTGTATATTGATTTAATATAGGAAACAGTTCTAACTATATTTTAATAAATTTGAATTTAGAGGCTTTATAATACCAGAAATTGATTGGGCGAAACCCCAAGTAAGCTAAGAGTAATAAATTTAAAGTGGCTGGTCATTCCCTCATGACCCGAGGTGAATTTCAACTATCTCAGTATAGGCAGTTTTATTGGTTATGTTAGTTCCCAGTATAGTGAGGAACACGTAATCGTGCACTTGGCCTTGATAGATCGCAGTAGGCGAGACGGGGGCCAAAAGGTCAGTATAAATACTTCCTTACAAACATGATAAGGATTGTCAAAACACTGACTTGCATGAGACGGTCGATATTAGATAAATTAGCTTCGGTATGAAATAACAAGCATTCTTGAAATTTGTGTAGACATATCGGATGCAGAAGCTGTTTGATGCATCTAACATTCTAAATATGTAACATGTTTCAGAAGTGGTAGAACACGCAAGGTCAAAGGCACAGTTATTTGTTTCGCAGTATAGTTTTGGAAAAGCGTTCTAAACAGTAGTGTCTGTTTGGAGTTCACCAGTCTAAGGTCGCAAGCCTACCGCCTCGGGACCGACTCTAGCCACCTGGGCTGAAGTCACGAGTTTGAGGTTGGATTCGTGGGGTAATGGTTCTATACGCTGAATTATATTTTCTCCACATTAAGGACCTATCTTTGTGTTGTTTGACAAGAAGGTCAAGCGTGAGATAGGTATCCTTGTCAAAATTCTTCTTTTTTCACCTTATTTTTTGTATTCTTCACTCATTTAGCATAACTCACTACTGATTGTATACAGGTATATTTAGACAGTGAAGGTGTCGTTAATAATGTTGAAATTGTCGCAACAATTATTATATCAGCGAGAATTTATTTAATTTACTTGTATAAAATACATTATGACGAGGATTTGTAATTATGTGGGAAAACGAATAAAATAAGGAGGCGCAGGAGGTGAAACTTGACTTACGTTAAGATTTTACTTGCTCTAGGTTGGTAAGAAGGTTAAATATACCTCTTCAAAAATGTAATCTGTACTGGTGTCACGCTAAAAATACAAGCATAGTTTTCCAGACAACGAGTTAGTTAATCTTATTAATTATATAGCCTATGTTTTAAAATTTGCAGAGTAACCTTTAATGCACTATTATTTTGATTATTTGGAAATATTCTTACAAATTTTTACATTGTAATCTAGAAATACTGTTTAAGGTTCTTCTTTAAAATACAAACTCTGTAACCGATCGTACAGCTTTGTCTATATTTTTGTGGTCAGCGCCTTTGTAGTTTAACAATCTCTGAATAAGAAGAAACATTTGTAGATTTATGTAACTGTAATACCAAATTATCTCAATTCCAGTTTTACACATGTGTTGGAATTTCCTCTTGTTTGTTGTCAGTTACTGTGATGGCAATTAAATTAGTATCAGCCCTCAAAATATAACTTGATTGCGTTTAAACGAAAGCTATCCCTACATTAAATGTTTACCCTCATATTAATAACGATAAAACTATTTTTATATATATTGTAAATATATATGAATAGATTTTCGTAAGTTAAAAAAATATTTATGAAATTTATGGTAATATTTCGACAAAATGTCTTTTTTAATGAACTTTTATTAATAAGAATACCTTTTTACTGTCCTTTGAAGTATGTTAATAGTGATATGTTAAAAAAAGTGGCATAATGTACACACACACACACACACACACACACACACACACACACACACACACACACACACACACACACACACACACACACACACACACACACACACACACACACACACACACACACACACACACACACACACACATACACACACACACACACACACACACACACACACACACACACACACACACACACACACACACACACACACACACACACACACACACACACACACACATACACACACACACACACACACACGCACGCATACACACACACACACACACACACACACACACACACACACACACACACACACACACACACACACACACACACACACATACACACACACATACACACACACGCGCGCGCGCGCACGCATATTATATACACACACGCGCGCACGAGCGCGAATATTATATATTTTTAATAATTACAATTGCAATAAACTCAGGTTTCTTGTACTTAAAGTCAGGCAATTTATTTAACATAGTTATATTTTACGTAGGCTAAATTATCAGTTTCATTGACAAACCATAAAAGTTTTCAATCAAGAAGATAGATTTGATATTGATAATTAACCATTATTTTTCGGTTTCTAAGTTAGTAACATAGAAAACATTTTTGATCTAACAGTTAGCTGAAAAAGAACGAATTGAAATAGAGTTTACTTCGTAAGCAACGTACAAGTGTAAGGTCACTTGATGTTTCAAGAGTAAAATTTTTCTTTGATGTCTTTTTTTCAACAGAAATAAAACCAAACCTTTTTAGGTTTCTGCAATAAATGTGTTCTTATACATTTGACTTTATAGTTATGATATTTTATTTTTTTAGAATGTTAATTAAATGTATTCATTTTTAGATTTTAAAATCAGATACAAATTTAAATATTTTTCATCTGTTCACAGTATTTGGTGAAAACCGTAGGTGTTTTTCGTTTTAAGTAGGTCTACTCTAAATTTTATCTACTGAGGAAAGCAAGTTAGAAGTGTAGGCGGCAACAGAGCTCAGAGTAGTCTACCTCTGGCCTACATTTATCAATCACAGATACGCCAATTGCAATTTTCTTACATCATAATACAAGCTTCCTGGACTTAATTGTAGGTAATTTACCCCAGACGTATAGGGCATGCGTGTAAAATGTTCACTTTCTTTTAACGCGGCTCGTCTTGGATTGCAGCAGACGATGTTATGCGATTTACGAAATTTGGTATTGATACAAGCGTATTAAACTCACAAGAAACTTTAAAAAAGCTATGAATCCGTCACTTATGAAGAAAGATTTCCGCTTATTACAAGGTAAAACTATTTCTGAGTAGGAGCAGGGCATATTTTACAATCTTGTTTTAGAGTGACTAAATATGTTCTGATACTAAGAGAAAACTAATAACTCGTTACTAAGTTACACTATAAAATTTTGTTTTTATCTTTAGAAATCTTTTACATCAGTCTGGACGTAAATTCCCTTAAACAACTCTTTCACTCCCCACATACTAAATATTTTTACTGAAGATTTCTGTGGATTTTATAACCAACTATTTTAGAACATTAATTTTTCGCCTCCATTTGAGGATCTCACTTCGGCGACACAGTTGCGTAACGTCTACTTGACATTTTTACTTGGAAGAAAAATTGATTGTTCATTTTTTGTAACTAAAGTAATATATTCTATAAATTAGTCACACAAACATGTAACTAGACAAACATTGTTGTCTTCGTACGTGAAAATATTTCCACGATGTCTTTCCGGGAAACGTGACACTTTCCCGGATACTCCTGAGCAGGTAGTACCTGTCCAGTAGATAAATTAAACAATGGAAATTGGAAGGACCTGCCTTTATTACTATTAATGAAACAGCAATAGCCAAAGCAGGTTCCGCTGAACATTTTAAAATGTAAAAAACTACAATTTAAAAATATAAAACGTAAATTTATATCTTTTAATTTTTGCTGATAGACTACAATAGTTTTACTGTTAACTTCAATAGAAGAAGCAAAACGTAATAAAATCGCTTCAAATCTTGAATCAAAATAAAATTTGTTTAGAACTATTATTCTCAAACTACTTGTATTACCTCCCAGTTTAAAAAATAAAATATATTGCAAATAAATAAAATAAAGTATTTTCAGATCAATTTCTAAATTCCTTTTATTAGCTCACACTCTCCTGACATATATCTTGTAAAATTTTCAATCGTTAATAAAATACGGTTTTATTCATCCAATCAAGTTCAAATACATTTTTTTTAACCTATAGGAGATGACAATTGATGTTAATACAGTTTTTATCAAATATTTATTCAATAATTAAATTATAAAAATTTGGGAGGTTTAGGTCGGATTCGAACTCATCTTCATGCTCGAAGCCTACTGAAACAACTTTCTATAGCTAGAAGCCTATATGAAAAACCTCCACTTTATAACCTTAAATTGTTGCCATGGTTACCACACAATATCATAAATAATACTTTGGGAATAAAAATGAATGAAAAAAATAAAATAAACAAACAAACTGGATTAACGGCATCGAACCTTGCCTCACAAACGGACAATGGGAAAGGAGAGCGAAAAGAAAGTATAACACAATTAAATGGAAAAAATAAAGCATATAAATGTTAAAAAATAAAATTAATAGTCCAACACCATACATAGAAAGGAAATTGGAAAATTGCAAGGAAATTTGCTTTCTATTTTGCCACTTAATATGTCATTTTAACATATGTAGCCTATATACATATTTACATTAATTGTATTTATACAATAAAAAGAAACTAGAATAAAAATTTTCTTTGATGATTTAAGTAGGAATTTACTTTAAAAACATATTATATTACTTGTTTATAATGTATTTTACTTAACTGGTTTTAAAAATAGAAAATATCTTTCCCAGTTTTCAGTAATCTTGTTCACATTGAGACATCCAATGAAACGTATTTCTCTTTTCTCCTAGCCCTGTAGTTACAAACATTGTCTACAAAAGTCCATTTATGTTTTCAATATATGTTTCTGGATACAGTTATTTAATCCATGGTCTCAAGTTTATAGATTTAATATCAAATTTCTATACCGTTGTTGATGTCGTATCTAAAACAGAATTGAAATATAAAAATTCGAATATTAACATAACACAAGAAATTTGAGTATATCGTCTCCAGTAGAGAGGGAAGACATGCATCTGAAAACATCATTAAATGAAACATCTCGATTGGACTGTTACTGGAAATCGAGATTCGATCTAGAAGACGCATGTAAAATCTAACACATTCTCACATTAAACATGAAAACATTCCCGAAATTATTAAACAAAAATGCGACAACCTGGGTATGCAATAAAAGCTGGGATAGCATGTTTAGCTTTACACTTTAATATATACTGAGTAGGCTAAGGATAGAATACTTTCAAGGTAAGGGTGGATTTTCAATTATGTGTTAGAAATGGTGTTATATATCTTGAAATTAAGATATATACAATAGAACTCTTTATGCACACACACACACACACACACACACACACACACACACACACACACACACACACACACACACACATACACCGCTTACATATATACATACACACCACACAACTACACACACACACACACGCGCGTGCGCGCGCGCGCGCGCGCTCGCCCGTGCAAGTAACTTACATATACGTTCCCGTGCATTACATTCATACGTACACTAACACACATTAAAAATACGTACACACACATACACACACTCACACCACATTCACACATGTACAAATACACACACCGTGCGCTCACACACGCATACATACACACACGAGCGTATCTTGTACTTACAATTTATTTTATTTTAAACTGAAATATGAAAAATGATTTTAAAATAATAAAAACATTGATTAAAATATTACAATAATAAATGTATGTTATATTTAGTATATTTGTCATTTAGTATTTTAAATATTGAAAAATCATTGTAATGTATTACCAAGTGACGCTACAAATTATAATAGGTAAATATTCAAGTCAAGCACTAAATAAAATTATTTACAATGCCTGAATATATATATATATATATATATATATATATATATAATGTCTTTCATAAAATAAATATAAAACCTTTAAAATTACACTTAATGAATTATGTATATAAACTAACATATAAATACTGCATACACGGTACAATATTTTGAATTATTTATTTGATTCACTTACTGTCAGAACGCCTGAATGCAGGTAAACAGCTAAACTGTGACGTAACGTGTTCTCCGAGTTAGTAGAAATGAGCAAACCTTTTTATACCTAAACGTTGGCTGATTGAATTGCTAGACACTTAGTTATTGCTGGACACCTGATCACTTTCTACTTCATTCATCAAGTGCTGGTCTTATATAATGAT
Source organism: Prosapia bicincta (assembly GCA_036971475.1). NCBI lineage: Eukaryota > Metazoa > Arthropoda > Insecta > Hemiptera > Cercopidae > Prosapia > Prosapia bicincta. Next base: position 199,631,672 of record JBAIZL010000004.1, read on the forward strand.
TTAATAACACTAAACAGCTTTGCGTAGAATCTATTTAAGTTGCAGTGACCTGACCTATTGGTTAAAAAGCTTACTTAGCCTGGGACTAAAATTACTCTCTGACAACAATATTTTCTTGGCATGTCACATCGACTCCGAGAAGCCTTAAGATATCTGGGTATTTATTGTAATACAAACTTTAACTTACTAACAAACATTTGTAAAGTCATCTCAGTTTTTAAATTTAGAGCCTGTTCATTCTACAACCGGTGTACAACTTGTTGTGAGCAAATTTTATTTCACTATTTTCTGACCACCAAAGTTTCTACCTTTAAAAAATAATTTCTTACCTAAAGTGTAAATAGCCATACGGTTGACTGAATAGAAGTTCTTTGCGAAAGAGAGAGAGACATTAGCGATGAATATTTTTAAGAGCCCAGTCCCAATAGAAAAACAAATATAGAAGCTTATCTACTCAAAATTACAGTCTACTAAAACATAGACATGTAGAATACCAACTAGATATAATTATTTTGTAAAGTAATAATTATAATTAATATAAAAAGTAGCATATCCTATGCGTTAAAACAGCTGTCCTACCACACCACCCAAAACATAAGACCAGCTGTTTTATGAAATCATATATTATCACTTATTTGAAGACAAATGGGACAATATAACTATATTGCATACCTTTCACCTTCTGCAAAAAGGTTTTTCCCATATAAAAATATTATTAATTAATTAATAAATTTAATTATTGAATTATTACTAGAAAAACTGTATTAACAACGCGACATCCACTAAAACTTTGAAAAGTATGTTAAACTTGAATGGATGAATAAAAAGTGTGTTCAAGATTGAAAACTTGAACAAGATATATATATATATATATATATATATATATATATATATTTAAGATCAAATAATACACACAAATACAGGAATATTTAATTTATTGAACAATAAACTCAAAGCCTTTCGTTGGTTTACATTACCAACATCTTCAAGAGATACAATAGTAAGAAGCAAAGCTGTATCTCTTGAAGATGTTGGTAATGTAAACTAACGAAAGGCTTTGAGTTTATTGTTCAATAAATTAAATATTCCTGTATTTGTGTGTATTATTTGATCTTAAAAATATTCTAACAGGAAAACACATTTGATATTCTATATATATATATATATATATGATTTAATTTTGTAAAGTATCTTTCTCGTTATATATTATTCGTAAAACACCACATATTTTAATTTTAAACTGAGACATGTATAAAAACATTTTCGTTCTATTTACTGCTGCCCGAGGAGGTCTGTAATAGTCGAACCTGGTTAGAACAATTATTGTAGATCATTGCAATGCTCAGTTACGAAGCTCAGTTACGATGCTGTAATGACATGAATTGTAAATGACAAAAAGTCTAATAGACCTTAATTGTTTTTTAGAAAATATTATTATTTGGAAATGGAATCATCTTTAGACGTGTCTTATATTTTTTATCATGGGAAACAATTATTCATATGACTATTCAGACAATTATTTGTCATATTTATGAAGATATACTGATTTTTCCGAAAATTTTCAATAGCCAAACAAGGGTCTTATAGCGGATCAGTGAGCTCTAACAGGTGTTTTTGTATTCTCTTGGACGTTATGCTTACATCATTTGTACATGCAAATTTCCAATCATTTAAAATTGCTAACTTTGGTTATTAAATTTAATTTTAATAAAAAATTATTAAGTAATAACCTGTTTTTATACCTCCTCAGTTAAGTAGATTTCAGTGTTTTTTATTGGGTAGATTATTATTTTTTTAAATATTATTCATCAATATTATTAAAACATTATTTACTTTTCATTAAAACTGAGTAAATTAAACATAATGATTTATTTGTTTCTTATTATTTTCAGGCAAAACTTACGTAGCCTCATATGGTTCTTTTTAAAAACCAATTTAGCTGGAAAATATTTTTCAAGTTAAGTATATTACTTAGCATTAATATATTTATATTACCTACAGTTACATACAAGTCTTCGCTTCTATCAATCAGTCTCACGACTGATATACTTTGTTTAATTTATATTTCCATAAATCGAAATACAATAAAATATTTCCTTACCTTTTTAACTTAATAAACCTATTTTATACAAACGTTGTCTACAAATTCACAAAAACTATCAAACAGAGGTAGTACAAACAAAAGATGATTAAAGTCAATTCGTACTTAGGACAACAAAGGTAAATTTTGTTGTAGTTACTTTTTTTTTAATAATTATAATTAATATAAAAAAGTAGCATATCCTATGCGTTAAAACAGCTGTCCTACCACACCACCCAAAACATAAGACCAGCTGTTTTATGAAATCATATATTATCACTTATTTGAAGACAAATGGGACAAAATAACTATATTGCATACCTTTCACCTTCTGTGAATAGGTTTTCTCCATATAAAAATTCTATTAATTAATAAATAAGTTTAATTATTGAATTATTACTAGAAAAACTGTATTAACAACAAGCGATATCCACTAAAACTTTGAAAAGTATGTTAAACTTGAATGGATGAATAAAACGTGTGTTCACGATTGAAAATTTGAAATATATATATATATATATAACTAAGTCAAAATACAAATATAAGAATTATAATTGAATTTACAATTCAAAGCTTTTCGTTGGCTAACAGTACCAACATCATCAGGAATATTAAACAATTAAAATTAACATATGTGCAAATTAGATCAAATAAATAGCTATGCCAAATCAATTACAATGTTGTTAAAAAATTTTTTTTAATGATTATTATTATTTTTTTTTTTATTTTGCTGACCTAACATTACAAACACTGAATATATAATCAAATTTAGATTTTACTTGTATTTGTTCATTTATCAATTTGCAATTCAGAACGGCTATAAAAAGAAAACTGTTGATAAACTTAATTATAATATTTTAAAGAAACAAAATAATAATCTAATTTACAAAAATAATGATGAAATGTCATATGGACTTCATTTACATTTTTTGGTAATGAAGTAAAAAATATCACAAAATTGTTTAAAGGTAGCAACATAAAATTTGCGTATAATACTAATAATAAATTAATAAATATAATGAATAATAATAATATTATTAATATGCATGAAAAAAACTGTGTATATAAATTAGAATGTGATTACTGTAATAAAGTTTATATAGGACAAACTAAGAAAAAACTTAAAGATAGATATAAAGAACATTTTAATGCATATAAAAAGCCAGAAATTTATAAATCAAATTTTGCTAATCATTGTATTAATAATAATCACATATTTCCTAATATAGATAATATGATACTTGTAAAAGAAATTACCAAAGGCCTGAGAATGAATATTTATGAAGCTTTAGAAATACATAAATATAATACTAATAATGAGTTGATAAATGAACAAATACAAGTAAAATCTCAATTTGATAATATATTCAGTGTTTGTAATGTTAGGGCAGCAAAATAGAAAAAAAAAAATTAACAACATTGTAATTGATTTGGCATAGCTATATATTTGCACATATGTTAATTTTAACTGTTTAATATTCCTGATGATGTTGTTACTGTTAGCCAACGAAAGCTTTGAATTGTAAATTCAATTATAATTCTTGTATTTGTATTTTGACTTAGTTCTTTATTAATACACAAGAATATATATTGCGATATATATATATATATATATATATATATATATATATATATATATATAAGGAGAGTGGTATCTAATAAAAGTAATTAATGAACTTTGTCCTTAGCAAAGTACAAATATTTTGATTAGATTTTAACGAAATAAATCTTTGACCTATTAAAGAGGCTATTTCAGGTAAGCAACCTTGGCTACTCATACACAATTATCTTTTACTTCCGGTACCAAAGGATTATTATGGCTTAAATTTATTTCAATATTCCTTCATTATCGTCTTCCTGCATGAAAGTGTAACGGGTAGATAGACCCCTCCATCATTTCTGCAAAAGTATGGGGAGAAAAGTCCTAATAACATTTCCAGTTCCTCAAAACGTTTCGTGTCAAGAAATAGTGTCAAGTGATTTTGAATTTTATTTTATAAATTTGTAATGACTTAAAAAAGAATTGTAATAGCCTACGTTTTCAAGTTCTCGCGACGTTTTTAAGTGTGGTTCTGTAACTAGGCTTAAGTAATATAACATCAGTCATTCTGATTGGCAACTTCATTATAGGACTTGTGTAAAAAAGAAGTATTATAAAACAAAAAAATTTTAAAGTCAATTCCTACTTAGGTCCACAAAGACTTATTTAACTTTTTATTAAATAATCACAATTATTATAAACGAAGTAGCCTAGCCTATCTGTCCTATAACAAAGCAGCATAGGCTGTTAAAACAGCTGTTCTATCACATAATCTGTAATATAAAATCAGCTGTTTTATGAAATCATATGTTTTATACAATTTTAAAAAATGAGAGATTCAAAACAACTAGATTTTATAAAAAACGCTTGAGAATTAATTAGTATCGATTTATATTCCACAAAGATAGATCAATGTTATTTATAATCTGAAACCAGCATATGTATAATCTGTCCCACAAGTCATCTTAATTGTGACTCCCTCACTCGGGTAACTGGAGTCAGTCCCAAATATAGTCCCAATTATGTCACGACCCCGTGGTACAGTATGTAAGGGTCGAAGGCCATATATAAGTTCTGGTCACCTCCCTACCAACGGAATGAGAGCAGTGTTCTAATTGGTACCTTAAGTTCTTTTTCAGAATTATTCTGATAAATCCTGCCAGATCTCGCCATACCGCTTCTATTTAATTCGATCATACACGTGCTGCATTTATTTTAAAACCTACATTAACATCTTTAAGCTAAGGTGGCTTTAACTAAGGGTCGGGCCCTTACAATAGGAACCTGTTATGGTTTATACTGTCATGCCTTAACTCAACCTGACTACTAGCTCTTTGAGAATGAAAGCTAAACAAATATAATGTTACTATTTTAAAACTATTTTCCTCCGCATCATTGTCTTCTTTTCTACCTTCACTAATATCTAGAATACAGTTACCAAACAAATCAAGCATCACTTAAGATTGAGCTAGAGATCGGAGGATCAGAACAACACCTGGATCTGAAGAAAACTCATAAAAGGACGGGTATTTGTCCCCTACATAATATCGATGAATCGCAAATGAAATATGACAAATTGACATCAAGTTTCACCATTTGTAAACAATTGAATAAATGATAATACGGTTAAATAATCGAGTCAAAATTGTTTAACTTACTTATTGCAACGTTTTTATTGCAAACTAATTTATTACCCTTATCAAGCCTGTAGTACTATAAAAAACGAAGTCGTTACATTAAGAGTTTAATAGTGCGGAAAGAAGAGTAAGCAGAGCTATAGCTTAGAGGAAATTTTTTGTTACGTGTAGGGGTTTGATGTTATCGCTCCTAAGGTTACACATTTAAACTCTAAATGTAAGGATTTCGTTTTTTATAATACTACAGGCTTGGTAAGGGCAACAAATCAGTTGCCGAAACGTTGCAATAAATAAATAAAACAATTTTTACTCGATATTTAACAGTCTTATTATTTATTCAATTATTATTTCGAGACGTCAAATAAACATGAATTTTTGTAAAGAAATTCGTGCAAACGGTAGCTAAGAAGACAAGAATTTCATGCACTCTCAAAAGTGGGTATCTTGAAGGTTGAAAAACCTCTCATCAACACTTACATCTTGTCACTTCGACCCTAAAGCTGAATGCCTTCAAAACAGAATAGCAAGCGGTGTTATAAATTTCGATATAGGCCTACTTTATAATTAGTGATATGAAGCTGTCTTTATCTATCTTTTCCAAAGGTTGAGTATGTTCGTGCGACGGGCTCGTGTTGTGTGTGTGTGTGTGTGTGTGTGTGTGTGTGTGTGTGTGTGTGTGTGTGTGTGTGTGTGTGTGTGTGTGTGTGTGTGTGTGGTTGTGTGTGTGTGTGTGTGTGTGTGTGTGTGAGAGAGAGAGAGAGAGAGAGAGAGAGAAAGAGAGAGATATTCAAAACCATTAAGGCCGTTAGTCCTTAGAGTTAGAATGGCTAAAATCTTCACAAATCGATATCTTTGCGGAAGGTCCTGCAACATCCAAATTGAAAGGATGCGGTTGCACTTTTTAATTAGGACATACTTAAGCACCAAAAGTTTGGCAATTTCAAAATATTTACCTGCCTCTTCAAAAAACATTTTGGAAAAAATGTTTTCCAATCTAAATTTATAAAAGTATTTGTTCACAAAACTTTACTATGCTACTAATAACATGTAGGCTTACCTTAACCCTAATTAGGTAAATAACTTTGCTTATTGAAATTAGTAGAACCTTTAAGACAAGGCCGATGAACCTTTCAAAGTTTCTTTTTCATAACTGTTTTAGAAATAATGAAAATAAAAAATTAATCAAATAACATAAATATTGATGTCAAAGAGAAGTATAAATGCTTCTGTGGTATGAATTCTGTTAGAATTATTTAGTTTTTGGAGTAAAATAAAAAACATGGCCACTTACCTGCACATGCGATGACATATTAGTTGTAGATTATATTATTATAGTGGCATATTATAGTAGTGTAGATCAATAGCACTATCAATCTACTCTATGTATAATTACTTAAAACTTTGTGTCTGGATAATTTATTATTGTTATATTACAAGAGAAACGTCTACCAGATTTTCAAAACAACCTGCTAAGGCCAGATTTATTTACGGTTGTAACGATTCTTTACACCCTTAAGGACGAATTTATAAACTAAGAAGAAAGAGAGTCTACCAGAGAGCAGAGTGAATTAATATGGTAACCGGCTGTCTAACACAGAGATTTGTGGTTCAAATCCGATGGGGTGAAAAGGTTTTTTCGAGAAGTGATGACCAGAGGCTTGACGACGTTTTGTTTGTGAGAACTTGGGATATATAGATTCGGCAGAGTAGCTGCTTGTGTAGAACAAAATATAAAGATCAGGAGAAATGAATACCATGTTCCTCTAGATTGGGCATTAAGGCTATGGCCCTGTTTCTCTATCCTCGTAAAAAACAATTTGCAAGAAACTCTTGCTAGGAACCTCGAAATAAGGACCAATCCAATACAAAAATCAAGAAAATAATCAACGGAAAAGGACTTTGTATATTTGACGTTGGAAAGTGTTGGAAGGAAAAAATTATAAGAATATATGAAACTGAAAAACGTGAACATAATTTGGAAGAATCAAGCTGATATTAACTTGTTAATGATAAAAAGAATACTGTAAAAACATTTATTATGAAAAATTACAAGGAATAAAATATGCCGTAGGAAATAACGGAGATAATTACATAAATCTTTATTTTCTGCGATATGGTTTAGCTTAGCTTATTGGGAATATTAAAAATGATTATTATTGCTTTTTATTAGACTTTGTTACTGAATTATGTGTTAATCATTAGTTTTAAAAAGTGCTAATTGTTAATATCTTTAAGTAAAGGGAGACCGAAAAACCTGTTTTCTACGTATTGTTTAAATGTGAAAAAAACAAAAAAATGTAACTAAACATAAACCGAAAAACTAAAATTAAAAAATGCTTGTAATTAACTTGAATTCACCGATTAAACTTTAATTAAACAGTTTAAACTTTAATTTAATTATACTTAACTAAGTTAATACGTAAGGGCTTAGTTGCTAACGCCTTTCCTCATGAGGCTTTGCTTCGTAAAAGGAACGATTCTTTTGAAACGCGTTAGCAAGTAAGCCCTATGTATTCACTTAGTTAAGTATTATTCAATTAAAGTTTAATCAGTTTAATTAAAGTAAAATTAAAGATTTAATCCAAATTATTTTTAATATTTAATGTTTTGAAGTTATATATTGTATGTACTTTGTTGGTTAAAATCTGTATAATTTATAAAAGCATGTTAAAAATGTTGTTTAAACATAACTAACTCTAAACTTTGTTTAGTAACATACTAAATATATTATTATAATTATGAAAGTCTTAAAATAAATTATAATAGCATAAATTGAGTAAGTTATAATTTAAATAACTAAAGCTTTGGTTACAACAAAATATAAAAGAAGATTCATACAGTTTATTGACTTCAGTCACTATGTAACAGTTCACATTTCTGTAACGGAATATTATAACTTAACTCTAATAAACAGAAAAAATTACATTTTATTTGCTAAATTGAGATATTACATGATTTTTTCACATCTGGCAAGTGCTTCATGTACCTGCTGTCTCATACCAAGTACATTCATTTTACATCTGTTCAGGTGCTCACACGCATCTTAATTTTATGTCCGCATTGCAAAGCAATTTACAAGTTTCTTCGACCTTGGATCTCGAATTGGGTATATAACTATTAAACCTGTCCAAATATAGAAAATCTTCCGGATATTTGGCATTGCAGAGACTAAACGTGTGGATTTCATTCAATACGCGGCTGCAAATGAAGAGAGAAATTGTTCGAGTTTCACATAAAACGTTTTCATGTTGGAACGTTGTTTCGAATCCACGGTTGTTGATTTGCCGGACTCTAGTGAAACAATGAATGAAACGTTCCTTCTAGCTTATCCCTTTTGTAACTTTTAATCAACTCCCTCTACAGTACTTGATTAAAAATATTCTCCATAAAGACTTTTAATCCAGTAATTTTCAGATTAAAAGTTTTATTTAAATGTGAAGTTTTTTTGGGCAAATCCATTAAAAACGCTTTTCTTACGTGCCGTTTTTAGTTAATACTAATTAATAATTATTTCAAATTTACTTATTACTTAGATTATTGAATATTCTTATGTTTAAAATTCTGGAATAATCATCAACCACGTATTGTCCAGTTCGTAATACTGCTTTATTAAAGAGAAGTGGAATTTTCAAGGAGTAGATTGTCCGTCTCATTTTTGCAAGACACGTGCTGTAATAAAGTCTCAGCAAATGTAATTGAGTGGCCGCCCGCCTGGCGAGTGAAAGCAACTTGTCATGGAAAAAGGAAAAAAACGTCCGAGGAATGATCGAATAATGTCCAGGAAACGATCGGCGCATGTCTAGTTTAGTGAGACATAATTCCGTTACCACCTTAAATATAAAACCATGGCAACTATTCTTTAAACGAATAAAGAAAATTGTAAAAACACACTGTGATATAACACTGATTCAGCGTCAGTAACAGCTATTCTAGCAAATTCATTTAACAGTCAAATTTTAATGAATATATGTCATATTATAAAATAATCAGTTAAAATAAAATTAATAAATATAAATTAACAACATAATCTGTTTTAATATCAAACTTATATCAAATTTTACAAAAACCATTTATGGAAATTTATCAGTAGGCCACACATAACTCTTTTCCAAGTACGAGTTCCCAGAACTCCTTAACTAACAAGACATGTTACGTTTTTACTTTTTTTTAAAAAAAGACATACATTTATATATCAGAAAAATTCTGAGTAACAAAAATGTAACTGAGTTGTATAAATATAAAAAAATGGTAGACTATCATAATTTACTAGTTTTTTAACTGACGATGTTTTTTCTCAATTGTTTTCGTTGAATATTGGGAATATCCTTCAATGTCATTGTCACTAATTTATATGCCAAATATTGTAAACGATCGATAAAATAGGTCGTTGCTATCACGCGCGTGTATGTTTAGACTTAATCGTACAAAAATTAATTTAAAAAAATATATTTTAATAAACAAGTATACATAACATAAAATTACTAACAAAACATTCAAATTCGATTTAAAACGGTAGAAACAGGCATGTTTTCTCGACCAGCCTGTTTAAAAATCGATTTTTATCAACCAGTGGCTATAAAAGTTACGTTAAATGAAGGTATTGAAACGTTTAAAATTAAATTATTTTTATATTATATGTTAAAAGTTACATTCACCGATGCTTTTATGGAACCTAACAAATAGAAATAATTTATAGCATGTGAGGAAGTGTTATCAAACGTAAATATTATCTGGTTTGGATTAAGCTAATTGAGGAATCGTTCCAAATGTTCAAACAAACATCACAGACTTTAGTAATAAATCAGGAAATGTGAATATTAAAAAGTTCATTAATATTCCCAATTTTTCTATTTGTATGAGTTTAGAAAGCAAAGTTCACGTTTAAATTGAAATTGTAAATAATCCGGTAGTTGAGAAACACGTGATGAAACCAAGCGATAGGAAACCGTATGAACGCCAAAACAAAGAAAAAATAATCACGTTTGGAAGAATTGAGAAAAATTGAGCCTTTCAACCCATAGAATGCAACTAGTGATTTCTATCTGATATTCAGGCTTATTACAGTTACTAGAGGACCATGACAAGCTTACGTGTACATGCACAAATCAACAGTTAAATGTAACTTAGAAAACCTCAATTTAAAATATCCATATCATTATATTACCACAAATATACCATAATATCCTATCATATTAAGCAATAAGGTCAGTCAACGTACCTTAAAAGAGAAGAGAAGGTCTGCACACAACATGCATTGCAGTGAATATAAAACATTTCAGGAATCAGGGTCTGTTCTACTCATCTAACACGGAAGATGAGGGGATGACTACTGGTTCTTACCTACCGAGAGGCTGAGAGAGCAGATCACCTATCAACTGAGTTGTTTCAGCATTCTGGAAGGCCAAATAACACCTTGGAAAAAACTTCGAAGGGCAGACGTAGAAGAAGCCTGGGTAAAAAAACGTATAAAGCATCCTACTCACAGTGACCTAATCTGGAAGTGTTAGTGCAGTCTTTTTTTATAGGAAAGTCAACAACTTGAAATTCGTATATATTTTTACCATCAATATCACAAAATTTATTTATTTTTTGTAACTACATATATATATATATATATATATATATATATATATATATATATATATATATATATATATATATACATATATATATATATATATATATATATATATATATGTATATGTATATAAATATATATATATATATATATATATATATATATATATATATATATATATATGTATGTATGTATGTATGTATGTGTGTGTATGTGTGTTTTTAATAAATTTATAGAATATTACAAAACGTAATATTTAAGATAAAAAACTTTGGGAAGCTAGTATAAGTATAAATAATTTAAAGCAAAATAATTCAAATGATAACCTTTAAACCATAATCTGATCATGTTGCAAAAAAAGCATATATCATCGTTACAATGCAGAAGACATGAAGAGTAAATAAATAAATCCAATATGTTTTGATTTGGTTTTTAAGGAGAATGCTAAAGAAATTACGTGATCAAAATTTTGAAATAGAAATTAGAAATAGTTGAGTTATTCAGAAAATCGTTGTCTTTAGTTGTTATAAATATAATGAGATATGCATGTTATACTAATATATCTGAATATATCACTCAGGCTTTGGACAAAATAAAGAACCCCAATTTTATAATAAGAAAAGGGGAGAAAATCGTTTCTGTGAGTAGCGTACGAGTATTTTGGTAGAGTGTTGGTTTCACTATCAAGTAGCGTATAATTAAATGGATTAAAACCATTCTAGAAACTTATATTTATTCAAGTTAAATATAAATTAAAGATTATTCACAATATTCAAGTCCGGGTCATTTTTTTATAGATACAAATGTTAAGGATTTTTGAAAAGGCCAGCCGTCAAATCATAAAGTCAAAGTACAGATTATAATTTATTCTAAAGAAATTAATTTTGTATTAGAAATACATTTCAATTAATATAGAATAGTTGTAGGTATAGTTAAATTGGTTTTCTCTGTCGTCAAAGGAAACTTGTTTCAATTTACCTATAACCACAAAACCTGTTCTTAAGTGACATTTGATTCTATGGAATTAAATTAAACATGAAATGAAAAGGTTTAAACAATTGAGACTAAATCTTTCTTACATAATTGTAACAGTTCAAAAATTTGTAAAATAAATTATTTATAATTTCATTCAATGTATTAATTTAAATCAAATTAATAATTTAAATAAATAAATTTGTTCAATTTATTAAATCATAATATTTTTTTATGTACATGGTTTTATATTGAATATAGAACTTTAACTTTATTTCTTAAAAAATATTCTTATCAATTATTTTTTAAAGATTTAATAGATGTTTACACCTACTCCTATGATTACCTCCATAAGTTCTTCGTCAAAAGATGAGAATCTTTTATCGAAAAATTACCTGTTTTATTTATTATTTCCTATCTTGTTTCTAACAAGAGCTTTTTATAATAATTTTGCTATGTTTTGATTGTATTGTATGTTTCTATTGTGGAACTTATTTGTTCTTTAGGTTGATATCGTGTTTCAGGCTTTTGAGCTTGTGTCTCCTACAAATTGATCTGTGTGTATACATGGACTCTTTCTATGGTTAGTTTTTTCTTTCTTTATTTAGCTCTTACTTTTTAATGCTTTTTATATTTCAAAATATCTTCTAATTCCTTGGTACTTTGCTTTCCTTCACGTACAATGTGTCTGATCAGTAACGTTTGTATTGTCTATTTTTAAATTGCATCACACTTTCCTAATGTTTACAATTCTTTTTGTTTTATACGTGCTTTGAAATACTTTGAAGTAATATCCACTGAATAATATTAAATTCTAATAATTTGTAATCGGGTCCATTTCATATTGACATTCGAGTAGATTCTTCTTTACTTAGTGTTCTTCTTTGAAATACTTTTCTTTATAGATTCTTCTTTAAATAAATATATTTTAATTTCAAGAATATTTTTTGTTACATTTAATACTCTTAATTTAATTTCTGTTCACCCGGGAGAATCTAATTTTTCATAATAGTTTATCATCCCTACCGCACTCTGATGGTTTCCACTTTAGTGCCTTATATCGAACGTTTATGTTTGGTTATTACAACTATTATGGTATTTGTTCTTGAATGCGAATATGTTTTTTATGACTTTCTGTTGGTAGAGTATATTTTAATTTTCAAATTATGTATGATTGACAATTTTCTATATATCTTCTTCCGTTGTTTTTCATTATATCTTCTCCGAAACTGCTTACTATATGATCACATTGTACTTTCATGCTAAAGTGAGTATGCTTTAATATACTAAAGTATATTTCTAGTTACATCCTCCTAGTGCGTTCAATTTTTCATCTACAGTTAACCCTTCTAAATTTTTAACTTTTCCTCCTTATAGAATACATTTTCATTATACTGAATAGATGGACTGTATGTATCTATCAACCAATTATACTAAGTTTCCTTACAATTAGTATTAGGTTACTTTTTAGAATTATTATGACTCAATATATCTTGTGAAGCTTATCTTCATTAATATATTTACTCGTCAGTCAGTCAAAGAAGGATGGGGTTTGGTGACTCCCAGGTTCTGCAGTGTCTATCAACCAATTATACTAAGTTTCCTAACAATTAGTATTAGGTTACTTTTTAGTATTATTATGACTCAATATATCTTGTGAAGCTTATCTTCATTAACATATTTACTCGTCAGTCACTCAAAGAAGGATGGGGTTTGGTGACTCCCAGGTTCTGCAGTGTCTATCAACCAATTATACTAAGTTTCCTTACAATTAGTATTAGGTTACTTTTTAGTATTATTATGACTCAATATGTCTTGTGAAGCTTATCTTCATTAATATATATACTCGTCAGTCAGACAAAGAAGGATGGGGTTTGGTGACTCCCAGGTTCTGCAGTGTCTATCAACCAATTATACTAAGTTTCCTTACAATTAGTATTAGGTTACTTTTTAGTATTATTATGACTCAATATATCTTGTGAAGCTTATCTTCATTAACATATTTACTCGTCAGTCACTCAAAGAAGGATGGGGTTTGGTGACTCCCAGGTTCTGCAGTGTCTATCAACCAATTATACTAAGTTCCCTTACAATTAGTATTAGGTTACTTTTTAGTATTATTATGACTCAATATATCTTGTGAAGCTTATCTTCATTAATATATATACTCGTCAGTCAGACAAAGAAGGATGGGGTTTGGTGACTCCCAGGTTCTGCAGTGTCTATCAACCAATTATACTAAGTTCCCTTACAATTAGTATTAGGTTACTTTTTAGTATTATTATGACTCAATATGTCTTGTGAAGCTTATCTTCATTAACATATTTACTCGTCAGTCACTCAAAGAAGGATGGGGTTTGGTGACTCCCTGGTTCTGCAGTGTCTATCAACCAATTATACTAAGTTCCCTTACAATTAGTATTAGGTTACTTTTTAGTATTATTATGACTCAATATATCTTGTGAAGCTTATCTTCATTAACATATTTACTCGTCAGTCACTCAAAGAAGGATGGGGTTTGGTGACTCCCAGGTTCTGCAGTGTCTATCAACCAATGATAGAATTGACTATTACATAAGTAATATGAGTGAATCTTAAATACAATTGATCCATTCTAGGAGGCAAGAGGTAGATGTCGGGGAAAGAGACGTTATGGATATTCAAGAAGTACTTTGGGACGTGGCGGGATAATAGGAGCGAGTCCTATTGAGTGTGCCAGATCCCTAATCCCTAAATTGCGAATAATATGAGCTCTCAGCACTACCGAAGAGCCTTCCTGAGAGGAATCTTAGCAAGCGAGGGAGAGCGTAGGTAATTTCGGATGGTGACAGTTGATAGGAACCATGGAGAGTTGAAGAGGAGTCAGAGAGCAGAGGAAAAACTCAAGAGATTTCCCTGACGTGTTGGAGCAAATAGGCCAGCATTCATGATCTGCATAGGTGAGGACGGGACGATAGACAATTTGGTACATGGGGTGTTTGATTTTGAGCAAAGTTGTACTTCTTCGGGATAGAAGAGACCCTTAGTAATGAATCAGAGCAGAAGGACAGTCTCTTGTCTAGGATGACTCCCTTTCAGCTCCGTTTTCTTAAAATATAGATTATATTTCGTGGATATATTCCTAAATATTTATACTGTACTTTTAGCTGTTCGATCAGAGCAAGAAGGTGCTTGTAGTCGTTCCATTCTAAATTAAACACTTCTGCAATATTTAGTTTGACAGCTGAGTATTTTTTTTCGAGTTTGCCATTTATGTCTAGAAGATATTCCCGTATTCACCTACTGGAGAGACAAAGACTTGTGGTTTTAATAATTTGTATCTAATTATAATTAGTGATTGTTAAATTTTACTGATGAATATTCTTAGAATATTTTTATTTTCTTAGAAGAATTAAAATAAGGAAATGAATAAATAAAACATTAATATTAGAAGATAAATGTTTGTAGCGTGACGCTAGTGCAAGAGCAGTGAAAAGGAAAGTTTCTTCAGGAAAGTATGAGGAAGAGACAAACAATGTATGATAAGACAAATATCGGTATTTTAATAGAATCGTATAGGACTGATAAAGATCACAATTAGACTCATGTGGTGCAATTAAGAACCTCGTACCGTTGTTTATGTTTGAAGGGACTGTAAATGTACTTTCTTCAAATCAAATTACGTTGCCTATCTAATCGTTTATACATGGTTGAAACAATAACAAGAGGTAAAAAATATTAAACATAGGCCTTAGTCTTCAGGGTTTTAGTGGGGTCATATTATGAATTATAAAATCTTAAATTTTTCCCCTAAATTATTAACGATAATGTAAGACTGAAATCACTTGCGTTACTCTAAAATATAATTTGACATTTAAAAGAATCTGATAATTTTGTAATTGTAACATAATAATTTGGGTACCACTATTGTTGTAAAATTATTTAATAGTTGTTAGAATATTCAAACAAAACCTTAATGATACTCGTTAAATAAACAGCAAATCCCGGCAATTAATAATACTAAGGAGGCTGTTAGGAGCCGATAATGAATAGGAACCAACATAAATTGTTTAATAAAAATTTGTTTTCTTTAGTTGTTTTACCCCTCAAACTTGAATTATTTTTTTTACTATATAATTATTTCGATTCATAATTTCTTCAATTCTTATGAAATATTTTTCTTTTCACTTCGATTAGGTTTTTACAAAAAATATATCAACCAATGTATAAGTTAAACATTTTTTAAATCTTATTTTTATGCTTTTTCTTCTTTTCTACAGCTATAAATATTTCTCTATTTAGTCGAGAACTCATATTTCTATACTAGAGCAATGTTTTACTACACCTATTTTACATAAAGCGGACTTCATTCATTCTTGTGAAAGTTTAATTTTTACGGTATTTAGTACTTCATGCTTTAAAATGTGGCACATTCATCTCTTATCTATCTCTCCTCTAAAACCTACTATTAACTTTGCTATTTGTATTATCCGATAGAGATTTTCAAAATCAAATGAAAGGATCCTGTTTTAGAAAATTGTTAGTTACATAAATATTTTCTCTTATTTTGTTTGCTGGATATTTCAAGCTAATTTTACTCTATCTGATATGTTAGAGTAGTGTTGTATTTTATTGTAAGATCAATTTAATAGCATTTTTTATAGACTCCCTTATACTCTCATATTGTGTGTTATACTCGGATTCCAATTTTATATTTAGATATTTGTAACATTTGCAAAAATATTTACTTCTTGTTTTTGAAGCATGGAGTTAAATTTAACAATACGATAATATTTACCTATTTTTGGTGCAGGAATTAAAAAGTTGCCATATAATATTCAACATTTTTACTTTAGTTTAATGTTTTATAGCCGCTTATAATTAATATTGTTTTAAGACCAATATAATGAAGAAATCATAAATAAAACTTGTTTACTATACTGCATTTTCTCATCTTCCCTTTTATAAACAAAAAAATGATTTTATTTTGTGAATGAAGAAGTTAATCATCAAAAATGCAGAAAGCAATGAAATTATGAGTAAATAAAAACTTATGCGTTACAACTTAAATAAATTACTATAGTTATAAACTAATAAATAATAATTATATTATTTATTATTTGTAAATGATATTATTAGTAATCATAATTACTATTAATATCAATTATTTATAATTTATTTTATTTCAACAAACTTTGTTGGCCAAATCTGTTAGAAACAGTTAAAACTAGCATTGTTAAAATTATACCTTAGTCTGTTTCATATTATGAATTCCAAATTTAACTTGACACACAAAAATTATTTTAAATGGGTCATTTGATTGAGATCAATAACGATAAAAAATGAATAATTTATTACAAAAAATTTGTTTAGTCATACTAAAGGATGACTTAATGAAAACTCTCTTGTATAATTGGAATATAAGGTTCTATCTGTCGAACAACAATTTATCTAGCTCTCGGAAAATATTGTTTCTACTGCTACCATACCAGACTTAAGTTCTGGTCGCGTCTTGCAATTTGTTGCTGCATTTCATGTGAAGTAACATTATTTAATGAGGTTTATTCAAAACACAATTAAAGAAACTGATTTTTAAATATAATGTTATTGAAGAATTTATTCACCTATAAAAGTTTCAAATTGACATCTTTTTTTAAACTATAATCTACCACAAAGTTTTAAAATGTAAAATTTAAAACACAAACCTGGCATCGGTGAAGTAACAGTGACTGCAGACGATTGGCAACGTCAAAAAGAATTTGGAAATGCTGCTTTAGGCTATTTTATCATTTTAATATAGGGAATGTAGGAGGTACAAGTGTTGTAACATGTTTATGCAACCGATAGAGGATGCCGACTTCAGGTACATGATAGCATGACCCCTATATATCATCTGCTAGGAGGATTTTGTCCTTACTCTAATGAGTATGTCCTTACTCTATGTATATTCACAATTCATATATAGGTAATAATATGAATACTGATCACCTACAAAAAAAAGTACAATTAGATTTGGATATTAATGAAACTAAAATAGGGATATCTATAATCAATTGCTGACCCGTTGTTGTACAATTTATCAACAAACTGGTTCCTCTGGATCTAATAAATACCTTTACTGGAGATTTTGTCTGACAATTATTATTGACTACGGAGTTTTGTAGTGGCAGGTTGTAGGGTTTCATGAAGCTTGTTTTATTATTACTATTAAACCTCTGCTCGTTGAGTTTCAAAAGATAATTTATTTATTGCTAACTGTATATTTTCGATACTTGGTAAAAAACAAATTACAGATAACGTAATTGATTCATTTTGTTTGTTTTAAGGTTTATTAACTTATGTTTATTTTTACAAAAATTTGGTTATTGTAAAATAAATGTTGCAATTTTGTACAATCAACAAAATGTTAATTTTTAAAATTTGAGTTTAAGGTTGAGTTTTTCGGTAATCGGCGTTTCTTGCTTTATACATTTCAATAAGAATACGTCTTAAAAAATTGGGATAAACTTCTTGTCTATGTTCATTTTACAATTTGCAGGCTAGAAGAATTTCATATAAGCTGAAAACTAAATTTTAAAACTGTCACTGTTAAGGATCTGTTTGTACTCATCTCATAATATAGTTAAACTCCTAATTTTGTAAATACGGCCACTTTCGGTATTTCTAAACGAACACTTGGGAAGATTCAGTTGCTAACCTTTTCTTTCCTCTATGGATGATGCGTCTTATGATTTTGTACTTTCTTCGTTAAGCTTTTAATCCTCCTAAGATGGGTAAGGATTAGGTTTCCTCTTAATATTTTAAACACACTTTTCTTATTCAACATAATATATTCCACGGCGTGTATCACCTTTAGTGTAGACGAAAGCCCGTGAAGTATAATCTAATTTTGACAATAAAACCTGTTCTCCATAACATATTTTATATACATTTACTGTAAATTGCTTAGAGATGGTGTCAAAAGTTAGTATATAATATCACATTATTAAAACTATTGTTAAGTTCTTTTTCTATGTTGTTATTTTATTGTCAGCTGCCTAATGAAGTCTATCCACGCTCAGTGTTTAAATGTTTTGGCTGTTTAATCGTAATAAATTTAAAATCTTCAATAGAGAACTTAAGATCAGCGTTTTGCTGCTTTTATTCTATTTTTGTTTATTTATTTATTCAAATATACAAGTTTAAAGTATTAGTAATTCTGTATACGAAAGATAGACACTACAACTGGATAAGTCACACCTAATCCTGTCTCTATCCGTAGAACGTTATGTAGGTCCAAAACACCACTTTTGGAACTAGCTTTTTGTGATTTGAAGATGCTCAGCTAACACGTCTATTATCGTATTTTAAATGATAGGATTCAGTAGGATTATGATAAATACATGAAATGTATTTTAAACCGTATTTGAAGTAAAACTTCCTTCAACCAGAATGAAGAGAGGTGTTTACTCACTACACTTACTCTGCACCGAAAATAGTAGTGAAGGCCTAATGTCCAATATAATACTTAAACTAGTGTTGTTGGAGAGAAAGTCCATCTATGTTTCGATTATAGGATATTTTCATTATAGTTTTACTTTTACTTTAGGGTTCAGTGATTTTGTTCGATTTAATTTTTTTGGCTATTAAGAATATTTAGATCTACTATTAAGTTTCCGATCAATAAAAATATCAGTGAATCTCGGATCTGTGGAACCAGACTGTAAATAGTGGTGCAACCAGTTTATGTTTGCCAAATTAACTATCGTTTGTTTTTTTAAAAGTTTGAAACAATAAAATTACTAAAGATAATCATCTAAAAAGATTTTCAAACGGAATTTATCAGAACCTTTAACCTTTTATAAAACGACATCAAAATGTGCTTTGTTTATTTAATATTTCAAATGTTTTCATACTATTTATAGCGACTACCATAAGATTAAGTGTAAGTCATCTTAATTCACGGGAGATATAAACTTTCAATTTGACACATTATAAAAAAATGTTTATTGTAAATGTTATAATAAACATTGTTACACATTATTAAATTAATACATATTATTAGCACGTAAAGTTTTTCGCCATACGTGGTCATCTCAAGTTTAGGGCGAAATTGTGTATGGGAAATACAATATTTATGTAGCAGGTTTTATCTTTAAAAGTGCAATTTATGTTTAGATTCGGAAGTTTGTGTAAAGGAAAATATTTATATCAATTCAATCAGTATTTCAGTAACCTTTCAAACTAAATTTTAATTTTTATATGTCCCTAAATATATTTCAACATCTGTAGTCGAAGAATAAAGGGGAATTATTTTGGAGGAACAAATTCTTTGAACTCATTCAGCATTTACTTCTGCTTATTTTAGTTACCCTAAATAGATTTATCCAATACAAAAAATAGTATGAATTTATTGATTCCTTTCATCAGAAATACACCGCCTGTATACATATATATATATATATATATATATATATATATATATATATATATATATATATATAGAGAGAGAGAGAGAGAGAGAGAGAAAGAGAAGGAGAGAGAGAGAGAAAGAGAGATAGAGAGCTATAAATTATTATAATTTATATATATATATATATATATATATATATATATATAAACAATAAGATATGTATTTTTGTAAAATAATAAAAAATAAGACAAGATACAAATACGAGTACAAGAATAATTTATTGAATCATGGAATTAAAAGCTTTTCGTTGGCAAACAGTACCAACATTATCAGGAATAATAAATAATCAACAGGACCATCAGGAATCTATCTATCTCTCCCTATATATATATATATATATATATATATATATATATATATATATATGTGTGTGTATATATATATATATATATATATATATAGCCAATTCATAAACAGAAACCAGAATTCACGATATAATTGTTGCTTTTCCAAAAACTAACTCATTCCGATTCACATAGAGTTATTACACAGTTACAGCGGTTATTAAAAAAGGCAAACTTTTCTTTGCAAAGTAAAACCACTTATTAGCCATAAACATATAGTCACAGCTTTCGGTTTTAACTCTTCCTATTTCCTAATAATAGCTTACATCTGTAATTAATATCACACATAACACGCTTATTATGTACTCTTGTAATTATTGTAATAATATATGTATTCTTTATAACCATAATTTTGGTTCATTACTTTTAACAAGTTAGTTACAGTAATTATTTTTAGTTCCTACTTTATATAACTCAGCAGAAACATCGATGTAAAAATGAACAAAACCCCAGATTTCTTTAATACACAAAGTGGGTTTTACATTATTATTATTCATAACGTTGAAAAATTATAAATAGAAAATAAAACATTAATTTCCATATTATTATTTCGCGATTACGAATTGATACACAAAACCTTGTTCTGCAACAAACCTGTTATTCTAACAATTAGGCATTGTATATGTTCAAAAATAATTTTTAAATCATACAAACTTTTTTTCAATCTAAATATTATTATTAAAGACCTTAATAGTAATCATCTTTACTCGTAATTTGCTCAAAGAGATATCTTGTTACTAAACAAAATTCCTATTCTAGATTTTTCGGTTAACTATTGATTATTTTTAGTTTAAAATCATTCAGCTATTATTACTTCTTATTACCATCTACAAATGACAGGAAACTATTTTCAAATATAGGTAACAATAAAATATTGTTATAAAACTCCCAGCCACTTGATTAACGGGGTATTATAGAATCACGTGTAGGGCCGTGTTAATCCTCTCCTCAGTCGGAGTTGTAAAGAGACGATTCATATTACAACTTCTTGTAAGGAAAAGAAAAAGAAAGGTATATAAAAATAGGTTTGATTGAAGGAATAATATAATGATTATATATGATAATAATAATAATGTTATGGAAGTTTAAGGACATCCTGCGAAGGGGGAGTAGATCACCTCTTAACAAGGGTGAATAAACCTTTCTATTCGCGGTATATAAAGTAGCTCTCCTATACGTTTTAATCAATTTTTGTTAAATATTATGAGTAGCCACTAACAGGTCAGCTGAGTTTGAATTATTAGAATCCACATTATTTCAATTGGCAAGCGGATGTAAATGTCACAGTGAACCAATCGTGTCATTGTACTTGATAAGCCTAACATGCAGATCGTTATAAGCTCAATATCCCGTTACCGACGATCATCCACACGATACGCACAGAGGAACGATCTTTTGTTGTTTTAATCACGTATATCCTTTTGATATATGTATATATATATATATATATATATATATATATATATATATACATATTTATATATAAAAGTTATGTAATCATAAATCATAATTTAGCCTCAAGTGGAAAAGACAATGAGACTATTATCATTGTGATAAACGTTTATGCATGATTCCTAGAATGAGTCATGCCAACATCTCTGATCACAAAGCTTTAGAGATGCTGGACATCTAGTGTATGTATAACTCTAATAAGCACTAGTCACCTCTGTGAGTAAGAGTTGTACCAAATCTTTCATTGCTATTAGCTTAATTCTAATCATATTAATAAAGCTGTGTTTCTTAACTCACAAACATTTATGAGTTATCTATTTTTCTCTATAGTAACAATTCTTCTCAGAATGCAATGTCCTTCCAACTTAATTACCGTGAAACACCTTTTTGTGAGATTTAAGTAGGTGTTATTCTGTCACTTCAACCGCTTAGTTTTTCCACTAATTTCAAGATCTCTTCAGTTCAACATTTCTATCCACTATTGCCCTGATGTTTTCTGCGAGACAATCTCGAGCAATCCTATCAGCAGCTCTGTTTCCTTAATGATATTGTTTAGCTTGTTTTTGTTAATTAATGTCACATAAATTATTTAATTGCATTAAAATAGCTTTAAGGTAGTTTTAAATTTTTGAATTTGAATCTAAGTTGTATTAGCATCATTTTTATAAGACATAGCTTGTGTACAGGGAGACACATTGTAATAATGGAACGAACCTATTCCAATATTCCCACTGTTATGCTATAAGAACAATTACAAAAGAAGTGCAAGTTATAACCTAAAAATAAAAATTATCCGGGTTTTTGTATTTTTATTGACAAATGTAGCTTGAAGATACGTTTTAAATAAGAAGAAGGTGATTTTAAACGTCGCGAAACGATAAATACTGGCTAAAACGCTTATTAAACTTTGCCATATAAACATAAACCTAAATTTAGAAATATACTTTCATCAAGCAATTCTCCATGAATGGCCGAACTATTCTATAGTACAAACAGGTATATTAAAACATAGGTGCAATTAGGTTAGACATAAGGTTAGAATAGTTTGGCTATAAATAATAGTAATCTAGTTCGCAAAAAGGGAATAAACTAATTAAGTTCTAAAATGGAGCTATTGTATCCTGCCTACAATATTATTTTGCGATATAGCGGAACAACATGTAAAAATATGTATTTTTCGTTTTATCGTAAGTTTTTTTACAAAACTATATTCCAACTAGAAATAACATATAATAGAAGATAGGCTACCGTGTACTTTGTTGCTTGATGGTAAAATAGAGATATAATGACTTAATATAATAATAATAATTCTCTGGTCTGTGTTGTAAAGAAACATTCAGTTTATTTTGTTTCGTTGGCCATCCAGGTTATGTTATTGTTTTCAAATTTCAACCATTATTTACGGTCTGTGACATTTAAAATCACTCTTCTCGCTTATAATTCATTTTCATGTAACATACGTTTCGATAAAAAAAAAACAATCGAAGTTAGTCCAAACTTTTTCAACTACTACGAATATTATTTTCTAAACATAATAACTCTCCTATAAATCTTCCATAAGAGTCAAACCTGAAATCAAAACAACATAATATCAAGGGATAACGAAACAGATTAAGCATAGATTATTTGTTGTAGTTCACAATTTACTATAATTTTTCATAGTATTTCTATTCTGAAATAGTTTCATATATTTCTTTTCTTATTACTTTCTTATACTACTAATACTACTTATATTACTCTCTTATATTTCTTTTCTTTTTACTTTCTTATACTCTTATACTACTAATATTGCTTACATTACATTCTTATATTTCTTTTTTTATTACTTTCTTTTACTCTTATAGCCTACTACTTACATTACTTTCTTAGATTTCTTTTCTTATTACTTTCTTATACTCTTATACTACTTACATTACATTCTTATATTTCTTTTCTTATTTCTTTCTTATACTCTTATACTACTTATATTACTTTCGTATATTTCTTTTCTTATTACTATCTCATACTCTTATATTACTAATACTTCTCATATTACTTTCTTATATTTCTTTGCTTATTACTTTCATTTACTCTTATACCACTTACATTACTTTCATATATTTCTTTATTTATTACTTTCTTTTACTCATATACTTACATTACTTTCTTATATTTCTTTTCTTATTACCTTCTTATACTACTAATACTAATTATATTATTTTCTTGTATATCTTTTCTTATTACTTTCTTATACTCTTATACTACTAATACTGCTTGCATTACTTTCTTATACTTCTTTTCTTATTACTTTCTTATAATCTTATACTACTAATACTCCTTATAATACTTTATTATATTTCTTTTTTATTACTTTCTTACACTACTAATACTACTTATATTACTTTCTTATATTTCTTTTCTTATTATTTTCTTATACTGTTATACTACTAAAACTCCTTATAATACTTTATTATATTTCTTTTATTATTACTTTCTTATACTCTTATACTACTAATACTACTTACATTACTTTCTTATATTTCCTTTCTTATTACTTTCTTATACTCTTATACTACTAAAACTCCTTATAATACTTTATTATATTTCTTTTATTATTAATTTCTTATACTCTTATACTACTAAAACTCCTTATAATACTTTATTATATTTCTTTTATTATTACTTTCTTATACTCTTATACTACTAATACTACTTATATTACTTTCTTATATTTCTTTTCTTATTACTTTCTTTTACTCTTATACTACTTACATTACTTTCTTATATTTCTTTTCTTATTACTTTCTTATACTCTTATACTACTAATACTTCTAATATTACTTGCTTATATTTCTTTTCTTATTACTTTCTTTTACTCTTATACTACTTACATTACTTTCTTATATTTATTTTCTTATTACTTTCTTTTACTCTTATACTACGTATGCTACTTACACTACTTATATTACTTTCTTATATGTCTTTTCTGATTACTTTCTTATACTCCTATACTACTAATACTACTTACATTACTTTCTTATATTTATTTTCTTATTATTTTCTTTTACTCTTATACTACTTACATTACTTTCTTATATGTCTTTTCTTATTAGTTTCTTGTACTCTTATACTACTAATACTACTTATATTACTTTATTATATTTCTTTTCTTATTACTTTCTTATACTACTAATACTCCTTTCATTACTTTCTTATATTTCTTTACTTATTACTTTCTTATACTCTTATACTAATAATACTACTTATATTATTTTCTTATATTTCTTTTCTTATTACTTTCTTATACTTTTGTACTACTAATACACCTTCTAATACTTTCTTATATTTCTTTTCTTATTACTTTCTTTTAATCTTATACTACTTACATTACTTTCTTATATTTCTTTTCTTATTACCTTCTTATACTCATACTACTTATATAACTTTAATATATTTCTTTTCTTATTACTTTCTTATACTAC
Organism: Prosapia bicincta; assembly: GCA_036971475.1. NCBI lineage: Eukaryota > Metazoa > Arthropoda > Insecta > Hemiptera > Cercopidae > Prosapia > Prosapia bicincta. Next base: position 199,657,167 of record JBAIZL010000004.1, read on the forward strand.
TAATACTCCTTACATTACTTTCTTATATTTCTTTTCTTATTTCTTTCTTATACTCTTATACTACTAATACTTCTTACATTTCTTTCCTATATTTCATTTTAATAATCACATAAAACAAAGTGTTCATACTATTTTCACGTTTGCAGCACATGCAGTCGCTTTGAGCAGATGATTATGAACATTTTATTTTAGAATTTGAACTCTATCAGCATTTAATTATGCGTAACTGGAAACTGCCGACATTTAGGAAACTAATGCTTTATTTATCCAGACTCCAGCTCTTTAAACCTCAACCTAAATTCCAGTGCAAAGAAAGAACCGGCGTTCCATAGCTAATATTTTTATTCGACGATTGGTTCATATGACAGTAAAGAGGAATAGATTTTTATGTAAAACCTTTGTTAAATGTTGACTTATACGTCGTCTGGTTCGCCACAGTTTGATGTCCGCGGCCGAGCATAAAATTTCTCAGGTCACATCCAGTTTCAAGCTAGAAATATTTTGCGCCATTGTAAACTGCATTACTGCTCACCTTAGCTATAAATTTGTGCTGATAAAATGCAATAGGAATGTTTACAGGAATCCTTATTGACTTTGGCACTAAGCGATTGTTACATAATATATAACTAATTCCAAGAAAGGTGGCATTCTATATAGCAAGCACTGGTTTACGATGTGTGAGCGATTAAATTTATTTACCCTGGTAATCCTATAAGCAACATTGTGATATAAACGGTGGACTACATCCTAGCTACTTGGTTCTTGTTTTTCTTCTTCTTCTCCTTTACGTAATGTTTCTAGTCTAAAAACATAATCGTTCCTGTATAGCTCAAGTCCAATCGCTTACACAAACATGTTTTAACTACACTCTATAACCAACATGCAAATATGCTGAAGAACCAGCATTAGAAAATGAGAAAAAATTAGGTTAGGAATGAACTGAGTTGAATGATGTGACTCAAATATCAAAATGTGGAATTGTGTAGTACAAAATGTTTATTAAAGAGTAAAATTAGTATCATTTTATACACATAACTGCATATTCGAAAAAGATGTGCTGAAGAATGTAATCTGCTTTAAAAACGATTAAAGATTAAAATGAAAATGAACTGAGACAAATCACGTGACTCAAAGATGCAAGACATATTGAATTATAAGGAATACACAGTTTGTTAAAGAACAAAATAATTGTCATTTTATAAACATATCTGTATATTAACTAAATAAATAAAATCCATTGATCACAATACCAAAATCTTTATTTAGTAAAATAAAGATTTTTGTATTGTGGTTAGTTTGTTTTATTTATTTAGTTAAAATTAGGTAACAGTTCTCAATAAATAAATAAAATATCTGTATGTTCTAAAAAGATAGGTTATCTTTGAAAATGAAGTAAAATAGAAATCACAAAAGACATTTTCAAGAAAATTTGTCACCTAATTAAAGACTCAAATGTCATAAGCAATTAACAACAATTTTATAAATTTTTAACAAATCACAAAATTGTAAAATAGGTTCGAGAATAGCAAGGGGACCACGCCATAAAAATTTAGGACTTTTTTAAAAATACAATTTTAATTTTAAAAAATAGCTTTCGGAAAGGAAAAAATTAACTCAGAGATGTATTGATTTCTATATCTAAAGAACGGCTCAAGATATACTAGCTACTCACATTTTTAGGCGTAAACGAATGATATATTATATTAGCCTATGTACTTAATTTCTTATTTTTGAGCTAATTACATTGCGAAGTACAAAATTAGACGAGAAAACTACCAGTCTAGTAAAATTTTTATATTTATAATGATAACTATATAAACAACGAAAAACGTAAGAAAAGCGTAAGAGTTTGAGTTTATATAAAAAAAACTCTATCCCGTTGTTTAGTAATTACAATTATGAAGCGTAGGTTTAAGTACTAACTAAAATTATAGAGTGGTTTCTCTCTTTATCTCATGCAGCACGCACACACACACACACACACACACACACACACACACACACAACACCCACACACACACAAACACACACACACACACACACACACACACACACACACAACACCCACACACACAAACACACACACACACACACACACACACACACACACACACACACACACACACAAACACACACACACACACACAACACCCACACACACACACACACACACACACAACACACACACACACACACACACACACACACACGCTCGCACGAGTACGCACATACACACACACACACACACACACTTATATAATGTTTAAACATAATGCAGTATTGTATAAGTACAAATAAAGCGACACCTAATAAAAATGAGAATTTAATTAGATGCTTACAGCGCGGAGACAATACCGACTTCAAGTCAAGGTCGATTTCCTTGCTGTGGCTGTACCTCATGACACAGTGACTGTGGCATTGGTCAAGGTCAAATAAAGCAATTTGTTTTCATGAATCAGCCCTTTATTTTTGCATTATCAAATTGAATAGTAACTCAGTGCAGTTGATCAATGGTTAAATTGATATAGGCAAACAACTTAGTAAAAACGTGTTACTGCGTCTACAGAATTTATGCGTTTGAATAGAGTGGTTGTGGAGTAATCGTTTTGTGTAAAGGCCATACCTGGTCGCCTGCCACAACAATCGTTTCTCTTCTGAAATGAAATTAAGGCAGCTATTGAACAGGTGGCAGCAATAACTACATCAATAACAGTGAGCAGTGAGCATACACATCTTGGAGTCAGGGTGTTGGAAAAATTGGATAACGAGTACGTTAGCCAAAGTAGTATAAATGGTTTAACCATGAAACCCAGAAGGCAAAATTAACACATATTTCTACATAATTTTTATTACTATGAAATTTAAAATCAGTGTTTAAAATCATATTTCAACATATTTGTTAACATAATATTTGTGTGTTTTCGTGTGTGTGTGTGTGTGTGTGTGTGTGTGTGTGTGTGTGTGTGTGTGTGTTTGTGTGTGTGTGTGTGTGTGTTTCTGTGTGTGTGTGTGTGTGTGTGTATGTGTGTGTTTGTGTGTGTGTGTGTGTGTGTTTGTGTGTGTATGTATGTATGTGTGTGTGTGTGTGTGTGTGTGTGTGTGTGTGTGTGTGTGTGTGTGTGTGTGTGTGTGTGTGTGTGTGTGTGTGTGTGTGTGTGTGTGTGTGTGTGTGTGTGTGATTAGTAGAAACAAGAAATTTCAATCCCATACAGGCCTTAAACAAATTGAATATACCCAAAGTTGAAAAATTATCAATTTATGTGACATAACTTGGACATAACTTGAACTATAATTTGAAAAATGCCTGGAAAATTTATTCATCCAAAAACTGAATCACAACAGGGGAATAAAAATGTGTTTAACCTTCAACAGGAAACCTTTTTTTATTTGAGTTACTTTGGAAATAACTCTATACTATACGGCAGTTTTTAAAAATCCGAGTAAGTATGGAATTTGTAGTGAAAATATTTTGTTTGCAAATTTATTAATACTTTGCTCGAGAAACGAATGAATTTGTTTCTTTCTGAAAATTAGAAACGCTGCTAATGAAGATAATCTTTGATAAAGCCCGAATGAGACGGAAATTAAAATTTTGAATTAATATTATAAAAATGTATTTTAAAACAACCCTGTAACCTATGAACTATTAAGTTGTATAAGTTGTGCTGTATGTTTAATTATTTTTTGAGAGAGGTCGTCCATTGAAGAAAATTTTAGAAATAAGTGAAGAACGAACACGTAGAATTAATCACAACATCGTTTCTTATTGGAAAGTTAAATAGATTGTGTAAAGGTTGAAGGCATTATCGAATAGAAAATCTTCAGGTGTCAAATTGGAGGTTATTTTGCACGCAAGGTAAAGAGCTTATGGCAACATATTGGAAGGATAATCCGGATTCCCAAGATTTGCAAACATATTTGTTTGAGGAGAGTATTTCAGTGAAGCAGCAGCGGAGCTGGCATTCCAGTTTTGTTCCATACGGCGCATGTATTATAATATAAACACAAACACAGCTGGATTTACGAAGCTAGATTTTGAAAAATTTCTAGAGATATGAGGAAATAATTTTCATAAAATATTTGTAATGGAAATAATTTTCTCTAGTCCTAATTTTCATTAAGTTAAAAAGCCAGGATTGGTGGATTTTATTAAATTTCGTTTTAAATAACCTGTAACTGCCATAAGTTTATAGAAAATCTTTTAAAAATATCCTCAAAACTATTTCTATAAACATTAGGGACAAAGAAACATCTAATCTCCTTTGTTCGGCAACGTTTGTTTTTTAAATTGATGAAAAAACCATGACATTTTTGTCGACGTAAAACATTATATGCTTCATAAGATCAAGATCTAGGTATATTTTAACTTATGTTACAAGTTTATAATAAATGTTATGACACCCTAAGAATAAATACTACTGAACTTGTGTATTTATTTACGCCTTGATCAAAGAAAAATCGGAGTAATTGGGTAAATATAAAGTAGCATTTAACTGGTAAAAGATTGTCATTGTATTAATACCGACTATCAGTTACACGGCATTAATTGTTGTAGTAACAAAACACTTAGACAGAACTGTTCCAGAATTCTTTCTGTTAGTTCACATTCCCTTATATTCCCTTCTTGTCGAAATTTTCAATCGTAATGAAATACTTTGTTTTCATCCACTGAAATTCAAAAACATGTTAAACTTGTAGTGAATCACACTTGACTTTGATACAGTTTTTTCAAATAATAATTAATTGTTTTATTTTAATAATGATTTAATTTTAGTTTTGTATGGGAGAAAAACGTTTCATAAAAGAGACAAGCTATGCAATATAGTTAGGTTATTTCCTTCTATTTGGCTTAAAATAAGTATTAACATATGATTTCATAAAACAGCTGATTCTATGTTATAGGTTATGTGGTAGATCAGCTGTTTTAACGCATAGGTTATATATTTGATTTGTTACTTTATTTATATTAATTGTAATTATTTAATAAAATTAACTAAAATAAAACGCTTCTGTGTTGACGTAATTAGGAACTGAACTAAAATTTATTTTGTATAAGATTATATTACTTCTTTTCTTCTCTCGATTACATTTAACTTCCCATACATTATTAGGTCTACAGAGATCAATTTACAAGTACGAAATGGAGAAATATTGACCATATTAGCAAAGTCGAAGGACGCACGTAACCCGTTGAGTCACATAATGTCACCACACGTTTGCTAATGAACCTATAAAGTCATTAGGAACTCTATTCATAAAATGCAGTGAAAGTTTAACTTAAACGTTGCAGCTTTTGTTGCACCAATGAAGAAATTTGTTGTAAACTATGTTTGCGTCAGTTATATTACTCCAGCGTGTCAAACTTGGGAACACCTTGTCGGACATTATAGCCTGTTTCTTGAGTGAGTGTGTGTTTTTCATTGATTTAGAAACAGATCGAGGCCAACGGCGAACATAAGAGACCGGTGCTGTATTTTATATTAAAAAATCAATTAAGTCACTGAATTACCTTTTTAGGAATGATAAGAAATAACAAATTATAGACAGCTGCTCTAAAAATCTGACTTGTTATTTTTTTAAAAATAAATTTAGTTTAATTTTAAATTCTTGGATTTCACTAGATCAAATTGTACAAAGTGTATATAATGAAAGAATCCTTAAAAGTTATATGCGTAACTACGGTATTTTTATCAATATTGTGTATTATACACATTTAAAACAATTAAGATATAACATTACGTTTAAAACTTTTGCAGTTTATAAAATAACGCATAATTTACAGTTTATCTTAATTTATAAAAATTATTATTGTTTTAAGGAAGAAATAGCCTACTACCTAACCTCCCCTTTACCAGGTTACTGGCTTCATGCTAAACGCACAACCAAACATGGCGATAGAAGGTTTCTATGATAAAAAAAGCAGACACATAGATAAATGTAGATATGGTCGAGTTAAAATAAAAATGTACTTCACTCCTTTAATTGGAACGGTAACTTTCTACATTTAACAGCTTTGTAACAACTTTCTGGTCATATAAAAATAGAAGGTCGTGAAAGAGTCAGTATTTTCAATGCATAATACTGAAAAATACTGTAAACTCTGTTATGACCTCGTGTTTTTATTTTATTTGTTTTATTACACTTTGCTGGAGGGGCCATTGGCATTCCTTGGAGGCTGTTTTAGTTATCTCCTTGAGTTAAAGTATGCACGTAATCTGATAGGAATAATAAACTTATGGACAGAGAAATAGAAGTACAATGATGGAGGGGAAAATGACCACCATGAATAATTCACTATGTACTAACTGAATTAAGTTTGAGCCTTTGAATAGTATTTCAGTAATATATATCCATATATAACCGTTATAAATAATTTTAACACTCATATTCGTTTCAAAACTTAGTCGTGAATAAACTTTAAAACGTTTTTCTGTACAGATTAGTTTCTGTAAATAACGTCTTATTTAACGTTTAACCGTTTAACTTTAATTTAACTGGTTTTATTTGCCTGTGCTATATCTAAACTTTTTTTATAAATCCTTAAATTCTGACCATAAACAAAATATACTATACCAAAGGTTTCTTTTTGTATTAAGCTTTAAATTCTCAGCCGAAATAAAATGGTATGAAATTGGTTTAGTTTTTCACACAACTTGATCTCTATACATTCACGACTCTGCAGAAATCACGTATGCAATTAGCCTTAACCACAGCTGGTGAAATTCACAAAAAAAAACAATTGCCAAACTTTCATTTTAGGTTAGGTAAACACAACGACCGGACGTTGAACTACGAAACTGGAATGATCAATTATCTGAGAACAAAGGTCAGTGGTCTGGCTCACAGTCTGCTACTGTGGTTACAATAATTTTATCCTGAGTTCTTCCGCCTGGCTACTAAAACTTAAACTAGAATTACATTCGTGTTATGCATGTGTCTAACATACAGTTCTAATCCTTATAAGATGAAAACATTTTAAAAGTTTAAAGAGAACTATTCTCTAAAGTTCATTTCAGTATTTGAGTTGCAGGCAAAATACGCACTCTTGGTAAAAGTAATATTTCACAAATGCTAAAAGCGTGAAAGGATTGAAATATTTTAAGGATATCCATTGCCTGTAATTTTTATTACTAAATGCTGCTTCAGATGACCTTTTCCGCCTATCAATGGATCATTATGTTCACTCCTTAATTATTTTACTTTTTCTTAAAGGGTCTGAAAAAAGTAAATACAACTCTATTAGTACCCCGATGCACAGTAGGTCCACTTCAGGAGCTTGTGTCTGCACATATGGGCTATAAATAGCATCGTGTATCATAAACCTGAGGTTTTGTGTCCCTACCGAGACTCACAACCCCTTCTACTCTTCGTATACAATGTCTTCTTCCTCGCTCCTCCTGGCAGATCGCAAAGAAGTTATTTTTGTTGAAATAATTTCTTTGAAATTTGTATTGTATTTTGATTATCAAGTGATTACAGTAAAAAACTTATTATTTGAGATATAGTATTTCCTTTATTATGAAACACATTTTGTATTTTAATCTCTGTAAATTTAATGTGCGTTTCTCAGCTGTAATTAACGAATTAATAACTTGGTGTTTATATTCATCTTAAGGCAGTCGATCTACTTTTTGCAATCCACATATTGATAATAGAAAAAAAGCTACTTGCCCATTACTTCTATAAAGTGGAAAAGACTAGACAGTTAATATGTTTCTATACGATTGTATGTGTTTAGGCTTCGTTTTTATCACGGTTTCACTTAAAACTATGTAGTATGGGGAGTTTTGTTTTACCCCATTATAATGATTTGTGAGGTTTTTCTAGTGAACTCCATATATACTATAGTAGAAACTGCTCATTCAATATGCAGGTAGGATGATTAGGCTTAAAAATAATAAATATTATAACTTGCAGTTTATGTGTGCATATTGAGACTTTAAAATATTACTTTGCAAGAAAACACTACTTCCAGTAGTTTACAGTAGTAAGCACTATTCATAACTCAGAGCATTGAACAATTACCAGCATCTACTAACAGTTAAAAGTTACTAGTAGTTCCTTGCTAAGTGATACGAATAAAAATGTTAATTACATTTCATACATTGTGACTTAACACTTGAGTTCTGCTTAATTTCCTGACGAAGCTAACTGAATTTGCGGAATTTTCATTTAGACTTTTTATCAGCTTCATTGTTGTAGTTAAATGTTACGTAATCGTTAAATTATAGTTTATATGCTATAAATAAATATTTATAATACTAAAAGTTATTAGGCCTACTAATAGTTATGATATATTATTAGTTATTCTTGAATTTTATAGTCCATTACGTTCGTTGAATCTTATTAATCACTTAAACAATAGTTTATGATTATCCGAAGTTTAATTTTGTAAATTTGTTAAAACATACTGAGACAGAACGTTTTCGATCGCTATGTGCTGATCTTCATCAGTGTCTTCTGCTGGTGACGGTTTTAAAGGCAGGTTTACATCAAAGTATGTGTGATTTGTATTGTGTTTCTTCGTTTAATATGTGTGTACCTTTTGTTTTTGTGTGTCTGTAAATTTCATATTTTTCTAGTGTGTTGAGATGTGGTCCTTTTTTGTTGATGCGTAGGATTTCTAGGTTATGGCAAATGTCTGTGTTCTGTTTCTTTTATCTGATTGTAAAATGTTAGTTGGTGCTCTGTTTGTGTTCCTAGACTCTTTGTTTAAAGCTGCGACCTGTTTGTCCAATGTAGAATTTGTTTCATTCGTCGCAGTTCAGTTTGTATACGCCTGGTGCTTGTAGTTTACCTTTGTTGTTGGTGTCGAGTTGTATTTTGTATTGTAACTTGATATTAGTTTTGTATGCTATTTTGTATCCTATTTTTTGAAATTTGCGGGCTATTTTGTTTGTTGTTTTGTTTATGTATGGTAATATGATGTATTTGTTTTCCCTGTCTGTAGTGTCAATTTTAGTGTTTTTTTTTTTTTAGACAGACTATGATACAAAATACCAATCTACCCTTCCTTATCTTTCTACTTACAAAATGGCGTTAGTAGAACCCTTTATGGTTCAGATAGAAAAGAGATCACACACACTTGATATCACGATCCCTTTTGTAGCTTCTGCGGTGACTGTGTGATGATCTTACCTTAATTCTTCTTCACAATCATTTTCTATTTTTGTCAATAGTAGTCAATTTTTTTATCTCCTGTTTTGTTTGTAAACATCACAAATAAATAACTAACCCGTGGTGGATTAACCATAAGAAACGTTTTAAATCTCCTGCAAACTATTGTTCATAAAGCCGAGGACAATAACTGTTAGACACAATCTTTAGAAATTACATTGGTTCAAAACTGCTACAGCATTGAATACTAGTTGTCTATTGAACCATTTTACAATAGGTAATAGCAAATTAATTGTAGCTGTCAGTGACGGAATTTTTTCAAAATAAGTCTTATAAACTATGTTCATAGCGTCTGTTTTTTCTTGCTCATTACAGACCAAGAATGTCGTACAGAATCGGGTAGATTGTTGCTAACTTGGAACAAAAATGCATTGCTCATTAGATCTTTGTTCCTGTCTATTGTTTGCTTTCTATAAACGACGTTTGATTGTTAGTAAGCGTGTAGAAGGTTTTTTATTTTTGTTTTGTAGTTTTAAGAAAATTGCACAGTATGTCATTGCCTTAGGGTAATGAAAAGGGATTGTGTGAAAACCTGTACATGTATGAAATGCCATAATTTCCCTGCTCTGGAATATTATGTACGACCACATAGGAAGAGTAGAAATCCTAGGCTGAAATATTTACTATTAGGGGATAGGACCGTGTCTACTCTACGCACTCGCCTTCCTCTCCACTCTTACCTTCACTTCGCCTTAACTTTCTGTTGGAAAAGAGTAAAAAAGGATGTGTGAAAAAAATTAATTAAATTAAGGAAAAAATGGAATCAGTACTGAAAAATGGGGCAAAATACAGTCTTACATGGGGCGCCTTATAATAGGCTTTCCAAAGGCCTGAAAATTAACACATAAAGTTTCATCTATATAAAAAAGGTGTATTAAGTTCCCAATGGGTACTAACGGCCAGTGGATGAACTTACTAAATAAAGGTAAGGTTGACAATTTCTCATCTCTGTGAGAGGAAATGAATAAGAACGTGGTACTCTTATACCCATAGTACAAAATCATTACAGAACAGACTTGATTTTACGACAATTATCCCTCTTGATTATATAATGATTTGAATAAACGCATGCATTGGAAGTATCCATCTGTAGTAATAGAATAAAATAATATATTTGCTTTCGAAATTGTGTGCCACTGCGAAGAATTTTTGGATTCCGTAAAGGGTTTTTTTGTTTGTTGCCTGTTATCACTTTTGGGTTGGTGTCTATAGAGTTTATACTTAAATTGTGACTTATTTGGTCTACTCCTGGTTTTCTAAATATTATTCGGCCTAAAGATTGGTCCTGGGTTACATGATTGGTTTCACTTTTACTTTTCACTTGGTAATGAGAATTGATTCCTACTTTCAAAACGATTTATTGTTATTGTTATTCTGCAAACTGTGTCCAATTGAATAACACCGCTAATAGAATGCGAAAATTTGTCATACCACTACTTACAAAAAGATGTAATTTTTACAATTTTATCAACTTACTGAAACATTTTTTTCTACTACACTAGTCACTCATCATCACCAGCTCGTGATGGTAAAACTGGATTGTTTCGCTCACATCAACAATTATAAGTTAGGCAAATTATAAGTTAGTGAGACTATAAAAAGGCTTAACTTATCTCTGATTGTCATCGACAACAAAAGCCACGAGCAGAAAATAATGCTGGGGACATCCCTTAACATGAGATTCATATTACACTCTCTGCGTGTTTCTATATATCTTGTTTTCGTATCTATATTTCGCGTCAAATATTGTACCTGCATTTTTTTAAATTAGCAATGTGTTCCTTAAATCCTGTATTTTTGTGATTTTACAATTTTTCATCACCTGTTCTAATACTTGGATTAATCAAACTTTTTAAGCCAATGTTAAATTGTTATAGTCTACATATAGCCTGGTACTCGAGAAGACCTCAGGTGGTACGCGTCAAGTGGCCTGGTTCCGCCAACCGAGCGATGACTATATCCACCTCTGCCTTCACTTATTGTTCCTCTCCACTGGCTCCTCGATCGCCGTTTGAACCCAGCATTGTGAACGTTTACATCACGAGGACGTCGAGTACAGTGGTGATTAGTCATATACATATATATATATATATATATATATATATATATATATATATATGCAGATATATATAACGTTTTAATGTTGTGTTAAGCATCACTAACTGTGGTGAATTTGTTGTGCGTCCATAATAAATTATGAAGCTGATTCTAGTGAACCATGGGTCTTCAGAGGATAGTGATGAAAAATCTAAACCTTAGTCCAATCGTTAATACGAAGAAAGATACTTCCAGTACAGTTTTATTGTTAAATTGATACTACCTTAATAAAGGCGTCTTACCTTGCTAGTTATGGGATTGGAAAAGTTGGAAAACCTCACACAGTAGGTGAGACCCTTTTACTACCAATCTCTGTGGTGAGGTGAAATAGCAGCCAGAGAAACTTTTTAAAAAATACCATTGTTAAGCAACACAGTGAAAAAACGAATTGCCGATATATCTTCCTATACTGAAGAACAAGTGTGTTTAAAACTTCTAGTATGTACATAAAGTAGACTTCAAGTAGACGAGAGTATCGACGTAACAAACGTGGCACAGCTACTTGTACTTGTATGATTCGTGAAGATATTATAGGAGAGTTTTTCTCCTGAAAACCACTTGAATTAAACATTAAGGCGGAACTTGTTTTCAAAGTGAGTATTTGCTCAAAATAAGTATACCTTGGTCAATGTGTATTGGCGTATGCACAGAGGGAAATAAAGCAGCAAAAATAAAAAAAAGTTGCTCCTGAATGCTGAAGTTCACATTGTGGAATCCACCGGGAAGTATTAGCTGCTAAAGGCATGCCGGAAAACCTTACCTCCGTTTTATCAGATGCTGTGAAAGTTATTAACTTCATAAAGGCTAGGGCTCCTAATTCACGATTATTCTCCTGGATGTGTGAAGATATGGGGGGGGGGGACAAGTTCAAAACTCTTCTCTTCCATACAGAAGTGAGAGAGTTATCTCGTGGGAAAATATTCACTGGTCTTTTCAAATTGAGGACGCAAAAATCTTCAAAAACCTTCAGGTGGTAAGCAGTTGCTAGAACGTTGGGGACCTCTGTTCTAAGTGAAATGTCTAAAAACATCACTTAAAACATAACAATATAGAAAATACACATTTAAGTGACAATCTAATCGTCGTATCGAAAACTGTGTTTTAATGCACAACACAACTTCTGAATTTACAACCCCTTGTAAATGGATAAGCATAATGGAAAATAATTACAAATATTTTTACTACTAAAAACAACAGCATATGTTGCTATTTTTGCTCTGCAGTAGACCTGACTACCTCATACTGTACATTCCCTAACACCTAGTAATATAAAACATTTTGTAACATAAATTCGATCTAGGCAAATTACAAAAAAGAGATAGAAATATTGGAATAATTATTTCTTACTATTTTGTTTACTGTATTACAGTATATTGTGTGTGTATGAGTCCCGACTATAAACATTTAGTATTCGTTTATTTAAACATAATTCGAATTATACAAACAGAAAGGATTCGAAAATTCGATTTAGCAATTTTTTTATAGGATTGTAATAAAAACTTCTATGGGCATAGTATTTTAACTAAGCTAACACAATTTTCGAATCATTTAAGTTTGTGCTCATCACATACCGCTCCGTTAAGCTGTAGAAAAAAAACCTAATAATAATCAATTTTAAATTAAACTTTGAGAAATATAACTACTTTTATTTGAATTTTTATACCCATATATGTACATCACCATTACATCAGTATACCTTGCCACGTCTGTAATTAATTGCTACTCTATGAATACTCGAATTCACATCCATTACTACGTGCATTATAGATGGCATATAAGTAGTAACTTGTTTAATTATAAGTGTTAATCGCTCTTTAACAGGATCTTTGCAGCTAATCTGTAAATTGCACAACAAAAAATCCCATGTGGCCTACTTTCCGTTATTAGGCTACATTATATCGCTCTCGGTAATCATTAAGGGCCTTGTTTGACGAAGTAACTCGTTAAGAGAATATTAACGGCCGTAATTATCAGCCGACTTGTTTCATTTTACCAACTTTGTGAGGTTTTAGAGAATTTGTCATATTCGATTCCATAAATTATACTGAGTCCACCAACTAAGAACTCTACAACAATCGAATAATTGCGAATTTGTATGACTATCAGTCATTTGATTATTATTTTTTGTAAAGAGTAAAGATAGTGTAAATTATATGTAGGGGCGAGACATAAAATTGGTTATCTGAGATATGCTGAAAAACATTTTTCAAATGTATAGGTTTACATGTCTAAAGTAAGTATGTCTCTATCAAGCATGGAAACTCTCTGCTTCATACTTCGGTTGGAGGGCTCCCAATGGATGTACTCCCTTACACCCCATTCACAGAGAGGGATAACCATGGGAAATTTGAAGTAATAAAATAAACCTCTAGTACGGCGAGTAAAAGATAACAATGTTTCGGATGTCAAGTCTTTGTTACCTCAATCAGTCAGAGAATTAGTGGCTTTATGAACCTGTTGTTTCGGGATCAGAGCTTCTGGTATATATCTGAAAAAAGGAGGGATGTTTTTTCATGTGAATAAACAATTATTTGGAGGACTATTGTATTTAAATTCTAAAAGAACTTGCTGTCTGGCTCTTTTTGCTTTATTTTTCATTTCCTTTTATTAGTTCACACTCTCATTATATATATATATATATATATATATATATATATATATATATATATATATATATCGCAATATGTATTCTTGTGTATTAATAAAGAACTAAGTCAAAATACAAATACAAGAATTATAATATATTGTTTATTATTCCTGATGATGTTGGACTGTTAGCCAACGAAAAGCTTTGAATTGTAAATTCAATTATAATTCTTGTATTTGCCAGAAATAGGCTCTTTAATAGGTCAAAGATAAGTAGCGTGTTATTAACCTATTTACAAACGAAACTATGCTAGTAAAAATACGATCTATCTGTTTTTATTTATAAAAGATCGTTTTAAAAAATATGCTAGCATATAAGTACATTATTTTTGGATATTAAAACCAAATTTTTATTCGCTAGTAAGGACATTATTCGTAAAATTTAAAAAAAAATCATTATAAGAATAATATTTTCTTTCGTTAAAACCTAATCAAAATATTTGTACTTTGCTAAGGACAAAGTTCATTAATGGTTTTTATTATATCCCACTCTCCTTACATATATATCTTGATCAAATTTCCAATCGTTAACATAATTTTTATTCATCCATTCAAGTTTAAATACATTTTCTTAAACTTTTAGTGGATGTCACTTGTTAATACAGTTTTTCGAGTAATAATTCCTTAATTAAATTTAATAATTTATTTATTTAATTTTTATATGAGGAAAAACGTTTCACAAAAAGTGCAAGGTATGCAATATAGTTATGTCGTCCCATTCAGCTTAAAGTAAGGATAATATATGATATCATAAAACAGCTATAGGTTTTGTGGTGGAACAGCGGCTATGCTACTTTCTTTATATTAATTCTAATTATTTAAGAAACAGTAACTGGAACAACATTTAGTTAATACGATCAAACAAAAAGTCAATTATGATCTTACGTTACAATGAAGATATTGGAAAGAACCCCAATGTTGGAAAGAACTAGAGTGATCACTCTAGTTTATAACTTCTTGTTTGCTAGATTGTAATTTTGTAATAAGACCCTCTGATGATGATGACATGGTCATCGAAATGTACATAAGGGTTTAATCTTAAGTAACTTGTTTTATTTGTTATTTTAGATTATTTTTGTGGTATTGGGGTTCTTTCCAATATTTTCATTCTAATATATTGTACGACTGTGCTCTTGATATTGTGTATGATCTTACGGTTTTTATTTAAGAAAGAAACTTTCTTTAAAAAGACCCTAGAAGATATAAGTATATTATTTTTAGAACAACGTTACCAAACCTAATTGTATTCGCTAATAAAATGATATTATTCGTAAAAGGAAAAATTAGTGCTGTATTTCGTCAAAATGTAATCAAAATATTTGTGTTTTCCTAAGGACAAAGTGCATTAAATAGAAAATGATATGCTGTTAATAAAGCCACACACTACGAGAGTGTTTAAATGAAAACAAGATACTTTAGTGGAGAAAGTGGTATCACGAATAACTGCATAAATATTTCTCTCCTTCATATTGTTTACGACTGCTATGTTATATTTAAATACTGACGTGGAAAAGATGCGTAGGCCGAATGGAAGACTGTAAAGCGCTTTCAGAATTTGCGTTACACTTTCAATGGAAACATGATCTCGTGAAGAATAGTCTAAATAAACCTTTTAATGAGCCAAATAAAAAGTCCATTTGGGGGCGGACAAACTTGCCTTTAATAAGAGCATCTAGTCTTGGCTAGTTTACTTCAAGACTTATCTGGAAGTCAACCGTTACAATAAGAATATAAAACACGGCACGGCTTACCACTTTGGCCATTAGTACCAGTAGTAATATCCTTGGACTTTATATAGAACGAGAGAAAACAATTTATTGTTATTCAACCCCCAAGAAGGATTTATTGAAGTCATTTTTGCATAGTGATCGTTCAGAATCAATATTTAGAAAACTTGATTTCTATATAAATTTTATAAACAATTACAAATTGTAAAAACGTTTTAAAGAAACTAAAAAAATTTATTTTTGAAAACTAACAAATTATAAAATTTGTAATAAAATTTAAAATCATCCGGTTATTAATTACCTAAATTCTTAAAATAAATACTGATTATAAATACTTAAAATTTACAATTACAAAAAACATCAAAAATCTGTGAACAACTGAAAGTTACAAAACTTTGTGTAGTCTACATAACAGAACTTGCATAATTCTTTTGAAAATCTTTTATGAAACACATAAATATGGGAATGTCACAGTAGTAAATTTGTTCTTGTTTTAAGCGTCATGACCTCTACCGCACTCTAAATATAAACTATTCTCTGAGAATAAAATTCTCTAGTAAATGACATTTAAATACAACACATCGTCACATAAACATATTCGATTTCACCTGTCACTTTCTTGAGGTAGAGACTTATAAGGCCGAAAACAGTTGATCTCTACCCCTCCCCTCAAATGCATGCAGTATTTTTGTTGAGTCTTTAGACAGTTAGGAGAACTGTACACAAAATCAATCATTCAAACATGCATTTAGTAAACTAGATTAGAGAGAAATTATGAGTAAGGCTATATTTACTGTTTAAGGGATTTATTATTAAGATTCTTCTTTCCAAAAAAATAACTAAGTCTTAGTGTTCAGAGTTATAACTAATATAGGCTACTCCCCATGTCATTATCTTTAGAGGATGATGGACCAAGAAACAAGTTAACAATCCCAGCCACAAAGTAAGAAAATTATCTCTGATGCTCTACAGCGTCCCCTCTTCTAAAATGTTATTCCTTGAGTTTTTACAGTAGGCGAGAGGATAAAACAATGTTTTTATTATCTTTAAGAATGTTTTGTTTTACAAGCACTTGTATTTCAAACGAATCAAAAAGTTTCGCTACAATTAATTTTTGTTCTACGACTGGAGTATCTAAACGTTGATAAGCTTGTTATTCTACATGTTTGCATCGAAACGAGTTTAAGTAATTGTTCAATTAAAAAGAGTAAATTGAATAGTGCGTGCTTGTCTTTTAATGAACGATAAATGGCGCAATAATTGTATGTGTTTTTATATACTTCTGTGAAAGCTGAAAAATGTAGTTAAACAATTATGAGGGAATGTTCAGTGATCAAACCCAACAAATGAAGTAAAACACTTCTTTTCACCTTTTGAATAAATGTGTTTAAATTCATAAACATCTCAAAAATTAATCTGTTTATGGTCAAATAGAAACAAATCTTTCCCCAGAATCTGGGGTCCTAAAACTCACTCATTCCTTGCGACGGCAACTTTATCTAGACTTCAGTTCATGCGAAAGGCATGTGTTGTCACTATCCCTGCCACGAACACAGGATTGGTAGCCCATATTTGAATCTCATTCGATGCATTATCAGAAGGTAGTGAGATAAAATGGAACCATAAATGTCGCGGGAAAAGTAAAATAAAAAAAGAAATTATAATCCCAGATATGAAACATTGACAATACTTGTGCTATATGGGCCCTAAAAATACATTGAGTCTGTGGAAAGAGCTCTTTGCACTTCGCCTTTTGCTGCCTATTTGAAACTAGAATAGAACATGCAATATTAAACTCAAGGGGGTCAATTAAAATCGACGTATAAGGTGAGCTTGCATAAAACCCATAAGGAGACCTGGCCTTTATAATCTAACTCTGAGTGGTTAATAACCATCATACTATCTTCAGGAAAATTTGGTTATTGTGAAACCTGGGGTTCAATACGACACATTCGAGGATATTTAAAAGTCACTCTAAACATGATAAACTTTTATACTTAGGCTTTTATATAATAGTAATTCCATTTATTCCATTAAAATGGGTTAGGAGAGTTTAGAATTGACTTACTTTGGGCCATAACCTGTTCAAGGAAGGTGATATGACCAGTGCTATGATTCAACCATTTTCATCAGTGTCTTTTTCTTGAAGATGTTGGGTTAAGCAGTGACGGTTTTAAACTAAAAAAATACTAACAATTAATTTTACTGGTTTGGGATATATTTATTACAAGTTTGTTATTATTAAATAAATAACAGATGTTATTCTTTACTATTTTAAAAATAAATCAACTCATGAGTCTATTAACAATCCGAGTTATTAAACTCTATTAGCTCTAATTCATGTAACTCAAATTGGTACATAAATATTACAAATATTGTTACAACTAATATTGTTTAACTAATATTGATTCATATAACATTTATTGCTGTCAAAAACAACTACGGAAATAGAGTTTACTTTGTATTTTTCAACTTAAAATATTAATGACTTCCCGAAATTATAATTTAAAAATTTTATGAAAAGACGCCCTAATGAGAGTAAACGTTTTCGATTGTACTAAGTGATCTACATCGAAAAAATATCTGAAAACTATTTTCTTGGCTTTGCATACATTATAACCAAGTCGTTAATTTGTGAAGTTTGAAATTAAAAGATTCTTAGATTTTTATGGACAATAAAATCACAAGTTTATTCTGTATTGATATATTAAATTTCTGATTGTTCCCACATCAATCACTGTGCTTTTCTCGAAATATTTTCGTGGCTAGAGGTAGGCTCTTGAAGAGCAGACACCTTATAGATTTTCTAAATAAAAGAAAATAACAGTTTTTAATGAAACAAAAATTGAAAAGAAATTTCACAATACATAAATATTTCTATAAAATTGTCAATATTTTAACTACCCTTTGGGTTCTTTAAAAAAAACATTTGGCTTACGTATTAAATTTCAAAGTTTCTATTTCTCCTGTTATCATTTTTTAGTCGTAAGATTCAAAAGACTGTTCTCGTTTTGTTAAAAGATTTTTTCTCTTTCCTTTTGAGGTGATTTGTAAACCCAGTCGCAGTTACTTTTATTAGGTTAACGGCAACGCCTGTTGACAGTTGCCACCTTTTAATAAATGGCAAGTCACTAGCGACTATTTAACCTGTCATTATTGACATGCAGCCAACCGCCATGGTCACTGATTCCAATAAATTCTATATAAAGAAGTATTTACTAATTCTTGTACTATATAGTTACAGAAATTTGTCGTGTTTTGTAGGTCACACAGGTAAGCAGATAAATACCACCGTAATATGTTCACGCTTAAATGGTCACTTGGTAAAGCTCTAAAAAGGGTCAAATATTCTTCAGTCCATTTAGGCCTAGTACTGAACTAGACATAACAGTGTATTTACATTTTTTTAAATCTATATAATATATGTGGATTTAAATGAATGCTACTAATTTCTCTACTTATTTTAATATTAATGAAAATTTAACTTACTCAACTTTAAATTCAAATGCAAGTCTTAATCACAGAAAGGATATTTTCAGTGCACATGATTAGAAAAATTATTTGAGTTTAACAAAGATAAAATGTCTGTTACCCTTACAAACGAAAATCTGTACCAATAATGTGTGTGATTTACAAATTTATAACTACCAACATATAGCTTTTTTCACTCGAATACTTTATAAGTCTATATCACATTCAAGTTAATTTACATGTAATTATGTTATAACTTCAAATACCCATTATTTTAAGTCACTGTTACCTAATCATTAAAATAGTTAGATATTTACGATTGAATATGGGTGTTTATAAAAAAATTTAACTATTTTAATATTAACTTGGGTTTTTATTATTTTTAATTGCATCCACAGCATCCGTTTGTTTTTTTTATTGTTATCACTTTTAATATTGTCTTATATTAAGCTAAACGATGTCTTCATTAGCTTATAGGAAACCTGATGGGTGAAGAATGAGTCAAGATCTGATTTCATGATTCAGAATTGATTCATTGGTAAAAATTATTGTTTATTCAAAGGACCTAGTTTATTCAATTCCCAATGTATATAGAAGATTTGATATTTTTATTTGAAATTTTCTTTCAGATTCATGATATTTGTTATGTCAAATCAACAGAACATAGGGTTACTTTTACTCTCAAAAGAAAACATTAAAACTAAAGTTAAAAGGGAGAATTCTTTGTTCACAGCCAGATAAATTCCTTTTGTCATTCAGATATTGTGAAACAGAGCTGATAGACTAGAAAGGAATCAGGTTTGCGTAAGAAACGTTCATAGAAATTTCTTTACGAATCCGAAATTAATGCTTCAAGACTTACAATCCATCGTTTTAGTTGTAACTATCAAGTAAACCTTTAAGATAGGAATCAAAGAAACATAAATGTGGGTTATATAGTTGTGGAAGAGGTGGGATGAATCAACTGTTCAACAGTGGACTCATCTGAATCAGTTGAAATGTTGACCGTTCGTATAAATTCAACATTAAACCCACTAAACTTTTTATTGCAACACAGCCCCAATTTACACAGGTCACGACAGGTTTTTGAGTCCAGTTTCGATCCACGATTTCCAATTTTACAACCTGTTAAAAAATATGACGGCCACGTAGTAATAAACGGATCCGAGCGGTAATAAATGTGTTTGCTTTATGATGTTCCACTTTGCAGAGGTCACGACCTCCGGCTGTTTTGTTGCGAAACTAAAGCAAGCCCTCAAACGCCATTAAAATAAACTTCATTCACAAACGAAGGTCTTTAAAAGACGTTCTTTTTTATAATCAGGGACAAAATATTTAGTTGTCATTACATATATAGCCCAATAACGTTCAAGTAACCTACATCTAAATTGAATTATGACTTACCATGAAATATTTCTAAATTCTAGTTCCAAAGATTTTAAACATTAACTAATAGCACAATGTTTATCTGTTTATATTAATCGTCAGTACGTCTTGCTAAAATTAAAATATATAGGTAGCGACACTTTTACCCACAATATTTTTTTAATTCAAGAATAAAATAATGAATAAAACTTAATCCTTGTTACAAGGTGTTATTATGTATTTAATGAACTTTCTCCACATTTTGGCCTAAATAGTGTGATTGGACGACATAAAGTGTTTGGTAAAATTTAAAATGTATTATACTGTAGAAAAGTACTTTCCGTTTATAAAAACGGGTTTATAATTCTCATATATGATCCCAGAGATATCTTGGAAATTAAAATTAAATTTCATTTCAAGAACGTGCTTTAAAACGATGATTTTTAAAAAATATTCAAGGTCAATCCAACAACGATTTGTATTCACCCAAATATTTGGAAAATGTACTATCACTGACCAAGAAGCAAATAACTTTACCAATGTACAAATACATAGGTATGGCTAGGCTGTAATTTAGCTATTTAAATACAGATCAAGTTTCCACTTAGGGTCTGTAAGATACAGGCATTTAAGAATTTATTGTCAGTAGACCTACTGCATCTTAAATTAAAATTAATCAATTGATTTCATAAAGTTTATATCTACTTCAATATGTGTTTTTTTCTAAGATCTAATATAAAGAATACTTTAAGGAAAACCTTTGCATTTATGAGTTCGGTTTTCAAACATTTATCACTTTATAATAAATAGGATTCTTATCTATGATTTCGAGGATTTGTTAATGTTAAAATAAAATAATATGTTGTTTCAATCTTCATAGTTCTAAAATTATAAAGCTCTCTGATTAGTTTGCATTTTTTACCTTCATAATTGGTACAGATTTGTTTGCATATAATAAACGGATCGAGATAAACAGATTAGGTCATCATATATAAATCAGAATATACCCGCTGTTTTTCTTTAGATTTACAGTGTTAAATATATTTAGAAGTAAAATATATTAGAGTTAGATAAATAAAATTAATTTATTTCTAGTTCTCTCTCTCTCTCTCTTTCTCTCTCTCCCTCTCCCTCTCTCTCGGAAGGTTCCAAAGACTATCATAAACTGGTGGTTCAAGAAATATTAATGGTTTGAATGGAAATTTATCTTTAATTCAATTTTACAACCATCTACCTCGTCCACTTTGGTTTCCCACAGCCCAACGCTATTTGAGAATTCGAGTCCTCTAGAGTTTGTTAACGTTCATATATACTTTATTCTATCTATCCAACAATGAAAAGGGCTCTCAAAAACATCATAATATCTTATTGGAATCAACTGAAGTTTTATGTATTCTTTCTGATCATTGGAAATTACCAAATGGAATATTTTAGAAAATCAATTTTTACTTGTGTTGTATATTGAGTTAATTTTACAATAACGTGTCCGTTAAAAACCATAAAAATATTGTGAAAATCGTTTTCAATTAAAAAAGAACATTTTCTTATATAAATATATTTTAACTTCAGAATTGAATAGCCTTTGGATATTATGTAAATCAAGGAAATGTTCTAGTTATGGAAGGAAAGTTATTCCGCTCTTTAACAACAGTTAATTCATAATGATATCATTCCAAATTAGTTTTTGTATTTTCGATCAGAATTCTAAAATCTTAAGCCATTACTTTCTTTGTGGAAGTTATCCATAAGTTTAACAGAAGTACTTTTAAATGGTTACAACTGTAAGTTGTAATATTATCGAAAGTAACAAATAGTCAGAGATTATTGTAATTATTATTTGTAGTGTTTTCAGATTGTGGGCCAAAAGATGAATATTTTTAGTTTGCTTAAAGATGGAAAAGATATAGCAAAACAATAGCAGTAGACATAACAGAAAATAAACAAGAGCTGATCCGGATGCCAGTTCGTAATTAACTCATAAAAACAAGACTCAAGTCTCGTAAGTTAAAAACTTAATTGTGTTTTGTTTTATATAAAATGGAACTATAATAAAGAGTTTAAATATTTTGGATCAAATACTCGGGAAAAATAACTTGAAATGACCACAGTCAGAAAAAGAAATCAGTATCTTGTATATCAAAAAGTTGCACCAATAGCCAGCCTTATGAAGTTGTAAAAACATTTACAGTACATAGATTATGCCACTGCCTTATTAATACCTTGGACATAATAACAAGTGTCACTAAACCGCCTGATTATGTACAACACAAAAAGTGAGAGTGAATGTTGTTTTAGATAAATTGGGTCGATATGAGCGTGTATTAAGTCAATATTTATTTCGTGAACGGAATCTCTTATGACTGACAACGCTTTTTTATGCAATGGTGATAGTAGTTTGTATTGAAACAAAATAAAGTCAGGTTAGACATGTGGTGGGTCCAGGTTACACTCTCTTTCGCGGTACACTATTTGGAACAGGTTTAGTGGTTGTTTAATGTTTTATTTTCATTATTATTTGATGGAGTAAAACATGATCAGTTTACTCCTTCATAAACTGAGAAGCAGATATAATAATTGTTTTCTTCGCTCAGGACAAGTCTATTGTTCGATATCGTAAAAAATTAAGTTTTATACTCATAAGAACAAAAACACTCATATTCTTTAAACCTGATGCTACTCACTTTCAACTATAACGTTGATTTATACGAGGGAATTTAGAAACCCAAAAGCTATTACCGTCCTGCCATTTCTTTCTAATAAATAATATATATATATATATATATATATATATATATATATATATATATATATACATGCTAAAACGTGTTTCTTCACGGATGGAAAAATATATATGAATAGTTAATATCTAGAGTTCATCCGTTCATCCGTCCAGCGCGTAAAATCGCAGTTCCGATGTTTCAGTAGAATCACATCTAGCATTGACGAGGCGGACCCAACAACTCACCTCATCAGTGCTAGATGAGGATTATACCCTATTAATTTATTTGGCAATTACTTTTAGGTCATTTATAGTCTATTTTTGCGTTGTTTTATTAATTTAAAATTTATTGTAACCTATGGATAACTTATAAGTTAATTTTGGTTATTTCTAAATTATTTTGATTTTAAGGCACTTTTAATGATGATACTAATTTAAAATAGTAGTATTTAATACAATTATTATTAAAACCTGCAAACAAAAAGATTGTTTATGAAAAAAATATATTAACATACAACCCTAACAAAAATAAACGTTTCCACTGTTACACGTCACATAAATTATGACTGAAAGCAGATTCATCCTAGTATTGTATAACGTAAGCATATAACACTGTGACACGACGAACATGAATAAAGGTAGAAAGAAGACAGTCATCGTTACCCCCAATAGAATTAGGCTATAAGTTCACCACTAACATTTAACTAAACGGTTCTCATTATTACAATAAATATATACATTTACTTAACCTCAATAATTTACGAAATGGATTCAGCTGATCGTTTAGGTGATTCAATATCAGTCAGAACATCTTGTTTTATAAATATAGATAACATATAGCCAATAATAGAGGTAATTATAATGCAACATTTCTTATTACCACCTATTAAAATATTCTTTGTTATTAACATAATTTTCTGTTTCACTTAGTCTATTTATTTCCAGGTTTAAATATCCTATTTAAGTACGAATAAAGTATTCAAGAGTACAGATTAATACTCAGACAAAAGTTACCAGCCTTCTTCAAACAGTACCTATAAGCACACTGTTAACTAAATCCCCGTTTTTACTACATAATCTCATTAGTTTCAATCAGTTAACACTTTGCCTAAATTATTGCACAGAATTTACAATATGGTATTTTAATAAATGTGAAAGTGAAAGATTTGAAATATGTTTAAATTTTGTGTCTGTTATTTTGGTATTTTACAGGGTCCGTTCAGCGATTGTCTCGCTAAATTATTTCCTTTTCCTCTGAAGATATAAATGACCGAGGATATTCGTACGAGAGTCAGAGAAAGCAATAATGGTTTAACCATTTCCGCTTCAAACAATTACACTCGTCATCAGTCCCGCCCCAAGGGACATTTTGAATTCATCATGATTCATGTACGAAGAAATAAGTAGAAAGTGGATGTGTAACTGGTCATTCATTTTACAAAGGGCGAATAATCGCGCATAATTAGTAGATGAATGTAGCAAACTATTTGTCTGCAACAATTACAATTTATAACACTTCAAACAACATACACAACTAGTTTTTTTCTGAAACGAATTTCTAATTTTTATAAATGATTTACTTAAGGAAAGATTTGCATTTATTCAGATAACTTAATATTGTTATTGACATATGTATATACATATTTATATTAATTGTAATTATAACATGAAAAAACTAAAATAAACATTTTCTTTGTTGACTCTAGTAGGAATTGACTTTTTTAAAACGTTTTATGTTACTAGTTAAGTTGTAAAATGAAACCGTCTGTAAGTACTTCCTATCACTTTAACAGCTTGTGTGATGCACATTCAATAAGAAATGTGTTTTAGGCGTTATACATACTAGTATAAAGTACATCATTGGAGAGAACTTTCAAGAAAACACAGCGAAATTGCGAACCGTCAGAATTATTTGAAAGAAGAATGGGAAAGAAACCTAAACAAGGTTTGCCGATTAAAATCTTATCAATTCATCACATATTCCTTTATTATTGAAAACTTTTCAATAAAAAAAGAAATGTAACTTTTTGACAACCATAATAGTAACATTGGAACAGTTAGTCTGGCTTACAGTAATACAAATTTAATTAGTAACATTTTTCGAACTCCAAATGTTACAAATCTCTTTTTAAAACATTTTACGAATATATCAAACTAAACATTTTTTTTTTAATTTTTAGAGGAAAAATGAACCGTAATACTATCAAAGTAAATGAGAAAAATGTAAAGTTTTGGTTACTTTTAAACGCAAATGTTGACTTTCCGAATAATTTGCCAAAGTAAAACAGTCGCATGGTGATTATAATTATAGGAGTTTAATATATTGTTTAAATAAACCGAACCATCTGATGAAGGTTGTACCACGTCAAGAGCTGGACTCTTAAC
>JBAIZL010000004.1:199687753-199705253 GCA_036971475.1 Prosapia bicincta
GAGTTTCACTCATTTGATTATTTTACGAAATAAAATGTAATAAGTAATCGAAATTATTTATGTTGATATAAATAAAACATTTTTTTATAAAGTACAATATAAACAGCATAGTGGCAATGTTACTTTAAAATAATGACAATTATCCCCATTACCTCAAATAATAATGAAACATAATTTACATAAACGATACAAGACCAACGGTAATAAACCAAGGGTAATCAAACCAAGGGTTTGTATTAGATATTGATTGTGGTACTGCAATAATTGTGAATATTTTAAATTGTTTTTGCTCTAAAAAAGTTATTGAGGGCATAATTTTGAAAACACGGAATTCGCCGACTATATTCAAGTGAATAATTTAGATTTCTATTCATGTGAAATACTTTTTAAAATACTATTTTAAAGGATAAGCATGAATGCAAAGAAAGTTCTATTAGTTCTACCCCAGAAACAATTGGAAAAGCATAAATGTACTTATTAGTATTTTTGTAATAAAAACACCTTTAGAAAGAAATTACGACATGGTCGATATTTATATAAATAGCTTGAAGTAAACAAACTTGTATTGTTTGCGACCTATAATTCACAATTACTGCCCGATTAAAAACAAGTTTTCAGGAGATTCTATGATATCTTTGAGTCTTGTCACTACACCTACAACTATGGAATTCTATTTTAGAGCATTCCCATAGGAAAACGCCTTCAATACTAGAAGATATTATAGTTTGTATGAGCTCAATAAAACAGAAAGTTAAGCAGACACTGTGTGATTAAGTGAGACAAAGGAAGAGAGCGCCAGAGAGAGAGAAGGGGGAGAGATCTTTCACTAATACAATTAGCGCACTAAGATATAGCATCACATCTCAAGATAATATTATTAATTACATATCCGAATCTGGTTTTGATCCAGAATTATATTCTAGTGCTTCGCGGCTTCTCGTCGGCAAGCTTTGCACCAATCAAAAACCTGATTTTAATCTTCCTTTCTTGTCACAACATAATAAATAACATCGTTTATTATCTTGTCTGGTTTTCTTGGCGTTCGTAACATCTTTGTAACATTTGTTGTTATATTATATTTATAATATACAATAATAGTAATATACAATACGTATAATATACATGATATTATATATATAATATGAGGAAACATATCTACGATCGGTTCATACTCCAAATAAGTCCGAAATTATAAACATTTAGCGATGTTGTGGATCATTTGGCAAAAGAATTTTTAAACTACACCTTCTTTTAATCCTAGAAAATGCTACATAAAGGACACCCTGTATTAAAACGGATATTCTCAAGTCGATACCATCATAATCAAACGTTGTCCCATGTGAGTTATGGATTGGCATGGCAAGTGCTAGTCTAACTGGGAATTGATGTATTTGCATAGTAGACATGAATGATTTTTCTAAATAATGTCAGCACATTGGATTGCTAAGGTTACCCCCCAATATACTAATTTTGGCGAAAACCTTAAAGTAGCATTAGATGTTAAAAGATTTTTGAAAACTAGATGACGATTTTTCAGAAAATTTTCACTTAGCTCATTGGAATGGTGAGGTTAACAACCCCTATACTCGTATACCTAATTTAGTGAAAATCCCTAGAGTAGTTTCTGAGAAAAAAATGTACAATGACATATATATATATATATATATATATATATATATATATATATATATATATATATATATATAGAGAGAGAGAGAGAGAGAGAGAGAGAGAGAGGAAAGTGCCCAAATTCGGACCCCCATTTTGTTTTTAATTTTTAAAAATTTAAAATAGCAGAAAATCGTGTTTTAAAAACACCCAATATTTACTTTAGAATGTTTTGCACCATATAAATTTTACTTTTATAAAATGTAACTAAATATGAGTATTTAAAAAAATTATTTTCAAGAACCCTACGATTTAGCGATTTTGAAAATAGTTGCCTAAATCGGACCCCTTGTATAAATAATTAAAATAACACTAAACCAACCTAGAAAAAGGTATTAAATCAGAGAAAACGAGATCTTGTTTCAAAGTATAATTATAAGGAAATAAAATACAGGTTTTAGTTTTATAAAAAAATACAAGAGTTATGTTAAAAAGTCTCAGAGGTTATATAAATGGCCTAAATCTTTAAGCGGCCTGATGTAGGCATCATTTTCAGCTCCAGCACAATCTACATGGGCCCACAGCGAGCACATAACGCACATGATCCAAAGTTCCCCTTTAGAATCCTCAGTAAATTTTCTGTCACAAAAAATACAGCAAGCATCTTGTTCTTTAGATGGGGAGACTCCCGGGAGAATATCCGACTCAGATATTCCGGAGGAGAGGCTTCCTTCATCTTCGGTGCTTGATTCTACATTTTTCTCAAATTGTAGACGCTTTTTCGCGAGCTCTTTCCTTTTCCTTGAAGCTCCTACTGCTGAATTACGTCGCCGTCCACGATTGCTCATACAACCTTGGTCACTAGCCAGTGTATGCTTTTCTGCTTCCTTGGCTTCTTTAGCTCTTTTAGCTTCCACTAATTGGGCTTCATAAGGGGAAGATGTGATGACCGTAAAACTGCAGGACTTTCGTCCCCTATTCGAGTTCCTCTTTTTAATTTTTGGAACAGGAGTGATTTCAAAGGGGCTTGTCTTGGAAGATACGGATCCCTGAACTTTCTCAGGTATAGATGGTGACGAATCCAAACCTGCCGCAGATGATGATGGTTGATTTTGGTCCAACTGTACAACTTGTGGTTCGCCCTCATTACGTTCTTCTGTGTTATCTGATTTTATTTCCCGTTGGTTTTTTCAGCACAGATGCATAAGAAGAGGAATCTCGTTTTCTGTTCGCCTCTTCAATGAATTCGGCATCTGAGAACAGCTTCTTGTTCAAAGGGTATATGCCAGTTGCTTTAAATCCATTGATTGCTATTTGAGCGGTTTGGCATCTAACACAGGCTTTACCAAAGAGATCCATACAATCAAAAGCACTGGCAGCACGTTCATTGTGCCTTAACCACTGCCTGATTTCCTCGCTGTAGTAAATGTTGAGACAGCCCATGAACGTTTTGTTTCATGGTTGTAGTTTGTGTGAGCAATGAGGAGGTAGCGAGACAATAGTAACGTAGTTTGTTTTTGCCAAATCAATCAATTCAATATTTTGTGTATGGCTATAGTGACCATCCAAAAGCAATAGCACAGGTTTTTCCTTTGTAGGATTGGCAAATTCGACGAAATGCCTGAACCACAGAGTGAAGGAATTGACTTAGATCCACCCCGAAGGGTGAGCTGCAAAAATTGTTCCGGCTGGAGCCCCTTTTTTCAACTGTTCACTAATATTTTTCCAAGGAAAAATTACTAAACGGGGCACGAATGAGCCAGCCGCATTCATGCAAGCAACAATCGTTATAAGAGCCCCAAGTTCTCCTGGTGTCAAGGCGGATATTTGCTTTTTACCTTTAAGGCCAATTACCTTCGATACTTTAGACTGCACCACAGTAATGCAATATATATATATATATATATATATATATATAATTTTTCAAAATTGTATTATGACAATTTTTAGCAAATTTTGACTTAGCTCATTAGACTAATGAGGTTAAAACCACCTATAGACCTATACCAATTTTGGTGTAAATCCATAGCGTATTTTCTGACAAACAATGTACAAATATATATATATATACTAATTTTCGAAAACTGATGATAATTTTTTAGGATATTTTGACTTACTTAATTGGACTTCTAAGGTTAAAAATTATCTATATACCAATTTTTGTGAGAATCCCTAGAATAGTTTCCGAAAAAACAATTTACAAATACATATATATATATATATATATATATATATATATTTATATATATATATATATATACTATTTTCGAACAATGATTATGGCAATTTTCCAGAATATTTTGACTTAGTCCATTGGATTTCTGAGGTTAAAAACCCTCTATATACCAATTTTGGTAAAAATTCTCAGAGTAGCCTCCGAGAGAAAGATTTCAAAAACATATAGGTATATGCATACAAGTTTTCATAAACTAATGATGATACTTCACCAAATTTTCACTTAGCCCATTGAATTCCTGAGGTTAAGAACCCCCTATATACCAATTTTGGTGAAAATCTTTAGTGTAAATTTCGAGAAAACATATACATATTTACATATATAAAATTATTAGTCGTTTAAGAAATATTAGATATACATTAGTAAGAGCAATCGTCGTGTTTCCGCCTCTGACGTACGCAATCCGTATCACGTCATAAATATCCACACGTAATGCCTCCATTGCGGTAACTACTGTAACAATAACCAATAAAGCTTCAAACCAAAAGCATTCTTGCTCCTAAACAACGTACTGTATGTAATACAATAGCTCCACAAGGATGACTCAGAATGCCGTGGTGATTCTACAGTGCTGATGGGTACAGACCTCAAATTAAAAGCCTCCTGCGGTCCTACACGAATATTTCTTGGACTAAACCCCATTAGTGGCTGCAGAAATAGATCCGCACTTCTTTGGAGGCTCGTACTCCAAAGCCCCAGTTACGGTTTCCGGACTTTCAACAGCTAACACGATAACGCGTGGGTCAATGCGAATTGACATAAAAATCTAATGGGTGGCACGATCCCCTTTAACGAATCTTGTCGTTGGCCAAATAGCTGCAGAGGTGCACCAAGTAAACGCACTAAGAGAGTGGTGCTCTCCTTTCGAAAATCTCGTTTTGGCCGACCCAGCATTCGACAATAATGGACCTGTCCAGGTGCACCTCTGATACTGTTGTTGCTGACTAACGACAACGATCGTTAGGTCAGAATCTTCCGGTGGCCATGAGTACTCACTTTGAATTCTTGCTCATTGGGCCAATCAAAGTTTATTTGTAAATCATTGATATAAAATATAGGTTAAAAGGTAATTCAATTAATATACTTCCTTCGACAATCATTAACAACAATAAAACATTTACCAAAATCCATAGAAACGTCTAATTCTATTGTTGTATTCGATTTAATGTCTGTTGTGAATAGCCCTCTGCGGAGCCAACATCGGTTAGTTTTATTTAATGGGTGCGGGCCGTCTAAGTAAGTCGTGAATAATCCTCCCTTAGGGAGCCGACACGGGTAGGCGCGGTGACTCCTACTGTAACCTGATTGGGGTTGTCTGGGGGTCCTTCAGTTACACGTTGAAGGCTCAAGTTATTCATTCTGTATTATGATTCTATCATAGAATACTTTTCTTTTTCTCTGGTATAATCATTTTACCTGATGAATCCTTAACTCTTCCTCGTCTCACTGCTGCACCCCTGCTTAGTGCCATTCAGTTTACAGTTGGAGTCTCCCAAATAAGCATCAATGTGTACATGTGATGTTATCAACAAAATAAAATATAAAACACTGCATAATATATTTCAGTATGTAAATTAATTATAGATATTAAAATTTATATTCAAGACAAACTTAGAATAACCAAAAATGACAGAAACTATCCAACTATAAGTTTTATAATTACTGAAGTTTTATATTTACTTAAGGTTTATATTTACTTATATATAGGTTTTATACATAAATTGTATATCAAAAAACCTATCTACGATCGGATCATATTAGGATTGAGTCCAAAATTTTAAACATGTTTCGCGTATGGCGTGTGCTATATACACGTCAATTGTATAAGAATTTTAAAGCTACACCTTCTTTTAAACAGTGAATTACACATATACCATTCCCTGTGCATTAAAATGGAGTTTCTTAAGTCGATACCAACATAATCAAAAGAGACCTATGGATTGTCATGGCAAATGCTGATCTAACTCGGAATTGATTTATTTGCACAGTACATCCAAGTTGACTCTTGCTTGAGTATAATGTCATTCTGGAAATATGAACTTCTTAAAAATTTTCGAAAACTTGATATAGATTTTTCAGAAAAATTTCACTTAGCCAATTAGATTCAGTAAAGTTTATCATTATCGACTTTAGCTGATTATTAACGTTAACCCTCAATTTCGGTTTAAATCCTTAAAACAGATGTTTAAAAATTTTCAAAATCTTGACAATAATTTATCCAAATTTTCACTTATCCCATTGGATTACTAAGGTTAAAAACCCACTACATATCAATTTTAGTGAAAATTCTTGAGTAGTTTGCGAGAAACAAATTTACAAATATAGACCTATATATGCAATTTTTCGCATATATATATATATATATATATATATATATATATATATATATATATGTATATATATATATATATACACACGGTATTTAAGCAAACTGACGGCTCATTGGATTCCTGAGATTAAAAAACCCCTATTTACCAATTTTGATGAAAATATTTTGAGTAGTTACCGACAAAACGTATAAATGTATAAAAACGTATAAATTGTATACAAATACATAAATACATACAATTTTTTTAACTAGTGTCGATTTTGTAGCAAATTTTTACTGAGCTCATTGGATTCCTGAGGTTAGAAACCCCCTATATACCAATTTTGGTGAGAATGTTTAGAATAGTTTTGAATGTAAATATTTACACATAGGCCTATACAGTTATTAGTCATTTAAGAATATATATATATATATATATATATATATATATATATATATATATATATATATATATATATATATATATATATATGGAGCTTGGTTTATCGGAGTTTAAGGTGCATGGGACTATTATAGTAATAAAAACAACTTATATTTCAATCATCGCCTTACTGCCATATTATTTCATAACAAACCTGATTTGATCTGTATATACTGTATGTCTATTATATTTGTTTTACATTTAGTCTTAATTTAACTTTACTTTCAGTTTATTTTTCTTTCTTTTGAACTTAGTGCAGTACTATATGCAGTGGCTCTTAAATAGTTCTTTCAATGGTTAT
Source organism: Prosapia bicincta (assembly GCA_036971475.1). NCBI lineage: Eukaryota > Metazoa > Arthropoda > Insecta > Hemiptera > Cercopidae > Prosapia > Prosapia bicincta. Next base: position 199,694,649 of record JBAIZL010000004.1, read on the forward strand.
TTGTAAATTACAACTTTTATAAATTACAAAATTATAAGATAGTATCTCGGATGACAAAAACATTAGAAAGAAAATACATTCGGAAGGAAGGGAAGCTGCTGGACCTAAATTGCCGAAATGGCTACATCCAATCTTTAATAGAGGACTGTGTTACCGACTACAGATCAAGTGAGAGTTGTTATGAAATATTTTGGCAAAATGTCGATGGATCAAACGCGTTGTTTTTTTATTACTATAATATGGACCTCAAACTCCGGTAAGCCAAACTGCAATAATAACTACGCTCATGGTAGCCTACACATTTTTTTTTTTAAATAATGGTAATAAATATTTATACAAAATATTAATAGACTACGAATGAACTGAAAATAATTATTTTTGTCATAAAAAACGTCTCTAGCCTTTGTTAATACTCTTTACGGTGAATAGGTTTAATACAATCGAAGAATTAACTTTATCAGTGAAAACAATTGCTGAAGAGTCTTAAATAGAGCCAAGTTACCATGATTATCTGTACAAACAAATCGGGCCCATACTTACTCATGAGGGAGCAGCGCTGATTTAAATATAGTGATAAAGAGGGAAAGGAGCGATCACTTTATCCTAATGCTTTTGTTTTAAAGAGATTTTATTATTAGTCCCATAAATTTTTTCGCCTCAATGTTTCCTTTCCTTTCTTCCATCCACTACTTCTTTTTTGTTTATTATGTTCCTACTACGATTTTTCTATTTTCTTCCATCCAACATGACTATGTTTCTTTCTTCCACTCATTATCTCATCTTTAATTCTAAAGCAGCTTTCCTATCTGGATTTGTTTGTCTAATGATCACTACAGGATGGATTTCCACTAGATATCCAGTGATATATATATTTTGTAAACCAAATTTTTCCCAAATTTTGGTTCAACAAATAGACGAAGATTTACTTGCTCATCTTCCACCGATACGTTTGAATCATCTAAGTTTGTATTAAAAGATTATCTACTTTGTCCATTCGTACCTGTGCTTCGTTATCGTGAAATTGCTGACTGCTTTGTTGTGGTTTGTAATCTTTCTTTCTTTATCCAAAACTAGAACATTCCAAGGAATGATTTATACAAAACAATACTTTTATAAAAAAAATAATTAACATTGTTCCTTCTTGCAAAAATGTATTTTTTCATGTCAGGTATCACTGACACTTCATGACAGGTGGATACACTGAGTATTTTAAAACGCATAAAAAAATTTTGTTTTTGTAAACAATTAAATTGAGGAATAATATAAGTAGACGTTTTCAAATGAAATATTTAATACAGTATTTGAATCAATTTTAAGGTTTTTGTGTATTTAATTTAGTTGATAATTGTGGTTTGAATTTTATCTTATGAAAACCATACACATTTTTGTTATGTCGTTTATTAAATTTGATTATTAAAATCGGCGAACAATTATAGTCAATGCTCTGTGATTCACAATAGTTTTATTTACTATCTATGAATAATAATTAGAATTATGATGAGAAAGAAAAATCTTTATTCTGTGATATATTGTGGTATAATGGCATCACATGTACAGGGCTTTGTGTCTGAAGTAGGCCTGTGTTGTAACAGGTTCGTAATGCCATACACTCCAGTCTATAGGGTGATCTTATGAAGAGACAAAAGAACGATAGTTAAAGTAAAAGTAGGATTAAGAGAAGGGTATATTGCTCCTCTAATACTGGGAGAAGGTTTACGGGAGCAGGTCATTTACCTGCAATAACTTGCTTCGTATTGTCAGATATTTTATGTTTTTTACAAAAAACACATTTTATCACCGTTTAAAGGTCACTGTTATTTGGAATATTTATAGGTACAAATATTGTTGTATCTCTCTTACCCAGATATTGCCATAAAGTTACCGACAGTATCTTATGTATACAAAATATATTCTTGAGTCATAATTTATTATGGATCATTGTAAATTAGATATTAAACTGATAGAAACAATAGAAAGTAAAATTGGTAGTTTGTCCAATGAAAAACTTTCAAAAATAGACTAAGCACAACCACGTGTGAGTAAAGATGCAACATTATTGTGGGAATTAGAAAGTTGTCAAAAATAGTCTTCAGTCAAGCAATCAGTCAACTGGTTCATTGAATTAATCTTGAAGAACGGGTTTACCAATTGCCGCAATAATCTACCTTTCAGTAGTGCCAATTAGAGATGCCGCAGCTTGTCCAAATATGCTGGCCTAAAATATTACCCTAAATATTTGAAATGTTTAATTTAGACCTGTGTGATTTCGAAAGTTATTTGTTTAGACAATATTTCCACGTGTGTGTGTTGTGTGTGTGTGTGTGTGTGTGTGTGTGTGTTTGTGGATATGTGTGTGTGTGTGTGTGTGTGTGTGTGTCTCTCTCTCTCTCTCTCTCTCTCTCTCTCTATATATATATATATATATATATATATATATATATATATATATATATATATATATATATATATGTATGTATGTGTGTGTGTGTGTGTGTGTGTGTGTGTGTGTGTATATATATATGTAAACGTGTGTATTGTGTGTGTGTGTGTGTGTGTGTGTGTATATATATATATATATATATATATATATATATATATATATATATATAACATTTTTTACCTAATGTAGGTAAATATGTCTCTATAAATTTAAACGGGTATTATTTAGTAGTTATAGATAGCAACCTATTAATGAACACTATTTAAATGATTAATAAAACCATTGACTGCCTGGTATTTCTTAGCAGGTTGGTTTCTCTCTACAGTAATTGTGTTCAGAATGTAATCAAACCACTGACTAACATGCTCTACTGGTGCGCAAAGCATCTAATAAGCAATATCAAGTAAATAAGTGTTTTTTTTTTAAAGTCACATACAAGAGAAGCAACGACATAATAAGTTTTAAACAAAGAATATTTTTCAGTACATTTACTGATGCTAAATCCACTACACCATACTAGTAAATAAACGCAGTGAAGTATTACAATGCTAAATATATTGAGAAATGAAACAATAATATATTGCAAACATAATACTGCTATACTTATGTATTAAAGTAAAAGATTAGATCAAGTTAAATTTAATATTTTTCAATTCATTTATTAAAAGACCTGTAAAAAAAAAAAATATTGTTTTTAAAGATTCCTTGTACCTTATGTATATATAAACAATCTGTTAAGACTAGAATAACCTAAACTGTCGTTTCACCCCTTCCAGTATATCACAATCAAGCAGGAATAGTTCATCGCTACTATTTTCGTACATAAATAACAACGATGTTATTCTTCTTGCTGCATCACTACTTCAGTCATCAACATCGGAAAATGAGTAATGATGCGTTATATCTCATATTTTGTTTCATAACATTCATTCGTTAGGCCCTCAGCTTAACGCAGCCTACAGTAGTACAGGACGTTTTAAAATATTGAGTATTAGAATATAAATCCTAAATAACTTGAACAGAACATGTAGAATGGAAACCTGACCAGGAACAGATTCCAAAAGTTAAATATGTGTAAGAATAAAAGATAATGTAACAACATAGTCTGCGGAATGTGTCATTAACAAAGCCAATCCCACAAAATCTATATTCCTTTGATTTAAAGGTTCCACAAAAGAAGTCTTCCACCAGAAGAAACCTAGTTAAGCCTGAGGTTACGGAGGACGTTTTTCGTCCCTATTAGTAAGATTACTACGGATTTTTACCAAATAATGACAGGCTCTGACGATAGAAAAGTCATTATTATTAACTTGTTTTTAACAAAGTGAATTTTCAGTTCAGATATTTTAAATTCGATTACAGCAAAACCCCTGCAATGAAAAGTAATATGAATTTTTACAGACTTCAAGGGGCAACGTCTTAAGAAAAACATTAATACACACTGAAAGCTGAGAGAAATAAATGTATTTACTAGAGTCCTGTTACAGAAGGTAACACTACCAAAAAAACGTAAATTCTTTAGGGATTAACAAAGAATCTAAATTCTTTAGGTACGGCTGCTGTTACTGGGACCTGATAGAACTACAGCAGCTCCGCATAGGTTATATGAGAGAAAATAATTTGCTTTCATTATTGCCTTTGGAGACGAAAGGTCACACAACTTTTTATCGAGTCTTTACATTTACGTTAAGTAAATGTATTTATGTAATTAAACTAAAACTAAATGTTGTGCATAACGTAACAAACATAACTATATAATTATATTGTAAAATTTTTGAAAACGTAAATACAAAATAAATTTAAAGTGTAAAACATAATTTTATTAGAATTAAATTATTGTAATTTGTGAAGTTGAAGGGTTCAGTAATATTATACAAAAACACCAGTCCTAATACTATCTGTAATCATTCATATAGGCACAAATTGTTCTTAACCTTATTAAGCTCAAGTAATATGTTATATGGTTTTATCCACAAACAGTTGTTCCTCCGTCATGTTCCTCGCGACCAAGTATTCCTCGGTGTTCCTGGATATGAGTACTTGAACATGTTCCAACAAGAATGGTTGAAAGCATCCTGTGCTTTAGGCATTGCTTCCTAAGCTTGATACGTTTGAAACATAATTATTAGGTTGAAGTGCGTTAACTTTCTTAATTAACGGAGTTAAATTACCTTTTAAATACAAATTAAATTCATATCCATGTAGACTTACAGTTCTATTTTAAAACCTAATGTCTAACAGAAAATTAAATAAACTAAACCTAAAAGGTCGATTTTTCATGTTTGCACATTTATGTACCAAATTCTAATGAATGGACTGTAAGTTACAAACATGATGGGCTGAAGTCGTTTTGGAGCTTAATGTGAATTGCAAAAGACGTGCCCCGGACTCATCATCACCATTTCACTTCTAGCCTTCCACCATAATCCGTTACTCAATCCTAATTTGTTATAACAGAAGTGAGGTAATCAAAAACCACTGCTTGAATATTAATCAGGTTTGAATTTATTTGATTTAGCAAAATATTTATTCATCCAATAAGCAAGGACAATGTTCCTAAGATCTGTCGATTAGAGTCTATGAAAAAACAATTACTGTCGTTTGTACGGGAACTCTATCTCTCTGCCAATATCAAGTTGAAAGTTGTTATTAGATTTTATCCGGTATCTATATTTTATTACTTTCCTCTGTAAAGACGTTGTCTACAATATTAATAATAGTTATGGCTTTACAATAGTTTTACATCCTTAACCGCTGCCACAACTCTTATTTATCTACGAAGTCTACTATGTAATCCGCAATTCTAAACTTCCCACTGCTTTCATATATAAATTCCTTTATTCAACGTCTATCTTTTTTTATAATCATCTAGCGGTATCCGGGATTTTTTAATGCTTAATTCTTCTTTTCCACTTCCAAAAATTTGTTCTTATCTAATCTTTATCCTTTTTGTCACTTACCTTTAATATAAATTTGTATAATCTTTATTCGGATAGTACGCGCGTTTGTACAATTCGTTCGCCTCTTCCCAAAGATTGAAAGAATAGTTTTCTTTCATTTTATCTGGGCAATTTAGAAACCCAATGTGAAATTTGTTTGTACCTATGTAACTACAAAATATTAAGAGTGGCTCTTAACTTCATTATGTGAAACTATTTCATTTCGTATTGTTAATATAAATGAAGATTTTACCGATGTGTGTGTATATATATATATATATGTGTGTGTGTGTGTGTGTGTGTGTGTGTGTGTGTGTGTGTGTGTGTGTGTGTGTGTTTGTGTGTGTGTGTGTGTGTGTGTGTGTGTGTATGTGTGTGTGTGTGTGTGTGTGTGTGTGTGTGTGTGTGTGTGTGTGTGTGTGTGTGTGTGTGTGCGCGCGCGTGTGTGCGTGCGTGTGTGTGTGTATGTGTGTGTGTGTGTGTGTGTGTGTGTGTGTGTGTGTGTGTGCGCGTGTGTGTGTGTGTGTGTGTGTGTGTAAGTGTGTGTTTTGTCTGTGTTGTGTGTGCGTATGTGTGTGTGTGCGTATGTTTGTTTGTGTGTGTGTGTGTGTGAGTGAGAGAGAGAGAGAGTGTGTGTGTGCGTGTGTGTGTGTTAAGTATCATATTATCTAAAAAGATCTAATTTTTTGCCATTTGTCAAAGTATAAGCTAGTGCTCAAATCCTACTGACTCTTATCTAAGCAAAACTGCAGGATAATTTAAACAATCATAATGTAACTTCAAACATGAATACAGAGCGGGTAACAGACCTGACAGGGCTCCTTCAGGCAAGCAACACTGTGTGGCCATGAATGAATCTTATTCCCTGTAGCAGGGGAATATTAAGGAGATGGTTGACAGGTTATTTCTCAAATATCCACACAGGTCTCATATTTTCACTTTACATTTACAGGTTTTTTGTTTATTTCACTCTTCTTATTTAACCGTTTCAGAATTATTGAGTTTATTGTGACACAATGTTGATGAAAATTGTATAATTCTACTTGATTCATTTTCTTATTTATGGTTATTTGAATTCACGTTCGAAACAGGGTTAGAGGGCCACCTAACAACCTTTAAATTTAAGTAAAACTAACAATATCATCGTGATTAGCTGATAATGACAAAATATTTAACTTATAAAACTTGAAATGATTGTTTTAATCTTGAAATTAGTATGGCTTTTTTCCCAATTTTGAATTATATTCAAGCATTCAATATTATAAGGTTTATTTGGTCCTTCGACTTTAGAAATTGGTTAAGTAATGAAATAAAACCCAAATCCCACTTCTTAAAATAATATTTTCTACTACGTTAACCTCTTTTTAAGTAAATATATTATGTATAATGTATTATGAATAAAATTATTGCTATTCGATTAGAGCTTGTAAGTTTTTTTTATAAAAACTTATGTAATTTAATTTATTTAGGTCAACTAAAATTAAAGTCATTACTGTGCAAAAGTGGCACCATGTTACAGTATTTTTTTTTTTGTAAAATATTAAATCGTGTATACTTTCGTATTAAATTATTCCTATACTAGTGGAGGTTGGAGGTTGCGGTCGAAGAGTGCTCCAATTAAAACACAGTTATCTTCTTTTATCTTTAACTTTTATGACTAATAAAAGAATTAAGGGAAACGAAGTGAGTACGGTAAATTAACGTTACCTACACGAGAAAGTGTGTAGCGCCGCGGGGGCTGCCGGAACGGGTTTTGAAACACGTAATGATATCGCTCCGGTTTGCAAACTAGACCCAATCGAAAGCATTACTCTCTACTACATATTTATCATTTCCCTCCTTTCCCATTCACTTTTGCTCGTGTAAATTATGTCTGGTAATAGTAGTCCAACGGAACCGGTGTTGTGACATCAAAAGATGACCTTGAGAACGGGTGGTCTGAATGCAGGAGAGTATGACTTCATTTCTGCACGGAAATCCAACCGGTTCCTTTAGGGCATCGTTTAGTATGCAAAACGCCGAAATGTTTCCAAAGTGTTTGAATACTAAGCTCAAAAGGCATTGAACTTGTGTTTTTTGTTGTTGTTGTTTTCCAAGCGGGTTTTTATGGTTTCGTAAAATGAAAAGGAAAGTGATTTTATCCTAATTACAATTTTAATACTTTTAACGAATTTGCTAAAATATATGACTGTCAACAAACACTTTTAATATTATTTTTGAAATAAATAAAATTTCCTTTAAAACATCTTGAAAAACATCAAAATTACAAAATAAGAACATCACTATTTTGATACGAAACACAAATTATACATCAGTAGAAACATTTAGTAGGATATTTAATTTTCGTAGGTTTTTAAATTGTTTGGTTAAGTTTTTTAGTCATTTTATTATGTATTCTAGCCTGTAAATACTTTTTAGATATTTACGTTTCCTAAACAACTTTAAAAAATTATTAGTTGCAAAGCAAATAACTACTACACATTTTCATCTTTTGATTTTAAAAGATAGCTGCCTTAACCTCCTTTATCTATATCTGCCCGACTTGGACCGTTCAGACATGCAATTCAAAGTTGTTAATAGTGAGGCACTAAGCCACTAGACAGCGGATGTTAGCAAGATCAGTGTAGATCCAAAGTTGTTAATGTAGGTTCCTTTCTACCTTTTTAGTCGGGTCGATGCAATTCTTGTGGCATCAGGGGAATCAGAGGTTATTCTGCTCTAGCTCCTCTCTTTGCTAGTTTGTTAGTTTTTTCATTCCCCAGAAAGACTACGTAGCTTTTGATACATTGTACCATCACACTCGTAGTTTAACAGGCCTTTTTTGGTGCATTCTGGGTAACGGTAAGTTTTCTAGACGTGATCGACACCAGCATCTACAATACTCGATCACCGTAGACAGCAATCTATGCGCAAGGGTACCTCATACTGTCCTCTCAAGGACAAGTAATTCTGCACACTCCTTTGGAATAGGGTGAACTAAGCTCTTTAAACTTTACGACATTCAAAAAATTAAACTATTAAATTGCCTTAAGATTAATTACCCTTTCATTAGCTTACATAACCTATAAACTACTTAAAGGGATCGTTTTATTCTTTTAAAACTATATTTCCTTTTAAAGTTGAAATATATTTAAATATATTTGTGTTCTTGAAACCTTTATTCTTCACAACTTTTAATACAGTAAGCAGTAAGTAAATATAGTATTTTTAACCCTATAATTTCATTGAAAAATTGTTCAAAATGTTACCCTAGCAGAAGTGCTTAATACACTCAGATTTACTTAATACATTCTTACGTTTGTATAGTACCCTCCCGTTCAGTTTAGTAAATGTGGTACAATAATGCCAGTGTTGCAATAGTAATTTAACGGCCTTGAACATTCAACCAGGATACAGAGTTACACAGCAATCTTGAATTGCAATAATATGTTTTACAATGGAACTTTGTAAATAGTGCTTCTAAAATGGCAACATGCATAAAAAGTGCTTAAACGAATAAAAGTCATGTTTATCGCCATTCCGGAAACGAACTTTAGTGGCCGCGAGACTGAGAAAAGCGAAGTAATCTAACCTAAATTTCTAAAATGTTTTGATTCATCTTACGGAAATTCTTGAAATTGTTTAAAATTACTTGTTTATAAATTAAAACTTTAAAATTTCAATTACACTATAATATGATGGAAAATAAATAAGGAAATAATTGCTGCACCTTTATTTAGTTTAAAATCTAAAACGCCATTCCTTTACAATTAAAGCAACATCAACGTTGTAAATGGCTATGGTACGTTTTTCAGCTAGGTACAACTAACATTAAAATAGTCCTCACTATGCGCGCCATGATAATTTTGGGCGGATAGAGCTATTACGATAATTCATATGTGAACTGTGTTTAAATTAGGATTGCTTCCTATTTTTACGCATATTCCTTTGGTCTATTTGCTAAAAATAGAAGGAACTGAAATAATTCTAAGTTGACTACTCTGGCTATCATTATTTTCAATTCATTATCAGCGAAAAAATGCTTTATTCATTTTCACAAGTCATGTTTCAAAATAATTTTACTGCATGGATGTGAAATATTGATTTATGGGGGGAGTAGTATCTTAAAAATATAGCAATAATCCTTTCGTTACACAGATATTCAGAAATCCTTTAACTATACCTGCGCATAAAATCTCAGTTTTGACATTTCTCTGGAATCTCCATCTAGCATTGACGAGTTCAACCTAACAACAGTTTATGGTCTTTCGCTCTTCAACTGTTGTTGGGTTCATCTCGTCAATGCTAGATGAGATTCTAGCAAAACGTCGGAACTGCGATTTTATGGACTGCAGAATTAACGGATGTACTGATAACTATTCATCATATTTTTCCATCCGTGAAGGAATCCGTATCAGCATATATATATAGTAAGGAAATAAATACTTTACAAAATATTGTGTGATGTAAATGTATCAAACTAAAGGCCCTCTTCTTGTAAGCATAAAAAGAAGCTAACTAATGTTAATAACTGGGGTTGTAAAATCTATAGAAAATGACATTTAGGTCAAGAAAATTTTTTAAACCAATGAAATTGTTTCCTCAGCTTAAAATATGTGTAGTGACCAAGTAGATGACGTTTTAGAAAATACTAGTTGGTTGGCTAAACGTTGAGACGCGAAATGGAGACGGAATAGTTTCGGTAAGATGGAAATGGCCGTTCATTCTGCTTAGAATGAAAGTAGTTTGCAAAACTGTAGTTTGAAATTATTTTTTTATCAGAACACGGTATCCAATTCAGTTTAAGTTAATTAAGATTTAATTACTGACCAAAAATAATTTTTTGTTTAATTTCCAAATAACTGAATCTGCTGGGTGAGTATAAGAACCATCCAAACGAGTTGGGTAATCGCTCGATCAAGGTCGAATAACAACGTCGTACAAAGAATAAAATAGTCGTGTAAAGTAGAAATAATCGTCAAGTTAGGATGGATCGAAAGGTGTTTGTACTTCAGCAGTCGTAAGCTGCCACAGAGGTACACGGACCTGAAGACAGACAACGTGCGCAACTGGATCACATAGCAAGAACTATTTCACAAAAAAAGTATGTAGACAAACTTATTGTTTGTATTTGTTTGCTAACTCAGCAATTTCCTTTAAATGTAATTTATTAAAATACATATTTTATTTAATTCCACTGATCTAACGATTTATTAAAAAAAACATAGGTTTTTTCAAAACTCAGAG
>JBAIZL010000004.1:199707753-199757753 GCA_036971475.1 Prosapia bicincta
TGTGTGTGTGTGTGTGTGTGTGTGTGTGTGTGTGTGTGTGTGTGTGTGTGTGTGTGTGTGTGTGTGTGTGTGTGTGTGTGTGTGTGTGTGTGTGTGTGTGTGTGTGTGTGTGTGTGTGTGTGTGTGTGTGTGTGTGTGTGTGTGTGTGTGTGTGTGTGTGGTGTGTGTGTGTGTGTGTGTGTGTGTGTGTGTGTCTGTCTCTCTACCCCCCTTTCTCTCTCTCTCTCTCTCTCTCTCTCTCTCTCTCTCTCTCTCTCTCTCTCTCTCTCTCTCTCTCTCTCGCTCGCTTGTGTTTGTACACAATGGATTTTACGATTTATTAGATTCAATGTTATGTATTACTAAATTGACTTAAAGATAGGTTTCTCTCCTTTAGGTTTATATACCTTTTTAAGTTCTTATATATTGATAAAAAATTTGTTAATTATTTAAATATTGTCTTCCTTTTCTATCTCATTATAACATATTTTTTCAACCGTCGTAACACGCAATAATATATTTTAGAATTACGAGTAGGCCTATTTCCCATTTTGAAAATAATTATGTTATAATTCCATTATCTGTGATTTCTTATTTTCGGCAAATTTCAAATTAAAGGATTTTATAATTTAATTAGAGTTGTTTCTTCCATATACATATAGTTTCAGATAAAATAAATTTCAGTACTTTTTTTGATGCTTTTAAAACTAAAAGCATGTTTTATTAGTAATTTCTCAGTATCGTTTTTATATCATTCTTCATTTTAAAATTGTGAACTATTGTAAATTGTGACTGGTACATTATACGCAAAACTCTTAGCAGTGACGTATAAAAACCGGTGCTCAGCTATAACATATCTCACAACTGCCAACCTAATTCATAGTAATTCTCTAAATAATTGTCATAAACTACTGTGTTCCTTTTAATGCAAGCAGTAAAATACTAAATTTCTTGTGGTTGTATTTGCCAACCTGATCCTATTCTGGTAGCATGCACTTAAGAGCTTTGGGAAGTGCCGAGGAGAACACTAACTATCTTCTAAGGAATTGAAACTTAATTTTTATATTACAACCATGTTGCCTGAAAATCAGTAAAAAATAGGTCTAAATCAATGGGTGAAATTAGATCATCTAAATAAAACCTAATTAGATAAAAAAAAAAATTATATATTACTACGCTGATTCAGTTACATTGAGATTAAAAACAAATTATTTCTGGGAATTATATTTAGTGTGAAAATATAAAACGCTAGAATAGCCTACATAAAACTTTTTTGGAAAAGCGTAAACTGGAAATTTTGTTTCTACATTCGGTAAAATCTATTACCATTTTCGTGCACAACAAACAAATAACTAACTAAAGCAATATTAACGAAACATAATTTTACTCCTTTACAGGGTCAATGTTTACCCGAAAGTTCAAAATGTAATTTAAAGTACCTATTTCGTTCACTTTTAATAGTAATACACCTTACCATTCCTAAACATAATATCCTGGTATTCCATATAAACATCCCGTAAAACCACAACCTACAGCAAATGAACTAATGACACTTTATTTTACTATTATTTAAGCAGACATTTTACTTCGGAAAAATTTGATAATAATATCTGCGCAATTATTGATTTGTCAAGAATTATATAAATGCAACAAATTAAACAAAACTTATTTCAAATTTATTATTGGTATTTTATCTTAATTGTATTTGGTGTTGTTCCTAAAATATGTTAGAAGCGGAAGACAAAACTTATAGAAAACGCTATAGTCAGTAATTTTACAATTTATTACACAATGAAGGTTACAAAGACTCTCTTGGTAGAACAAAGTAATATAGATCATGAAAACATATAGGCCTATTATTTGATATTTTTCTTGAAACATTTAAAATAAAAATTCATTGGGAGCTGAAGAGAGGTTTTTGTTTTTTCATAAGCACAATTTTTTATGTTTGGCCTGAAATAATGTAAAATAAATAGAAAAAACTAATTCCTCGAACTTTTTATTTAGTAAACATTTTTAATGTTAATTTTTAAAATATATACAAATAACGTTTTTTTAATCAGTGTTGGGATCTTTATGAACATTTTTTAATTGTTGTGAACCCAATTACAAAGCAATGCGTTCTGTGGCACTGAAAGTAATTGGTGTAATCCGGAATATGTATAAAGGTTGTCGTGTTCAACCACTGAAACCGTTTCAAAGGGTTAATTGAAAAGTTGAATTGAGAAAACGTTATAAGTTCTGGTATTTTCAAATAGAAAACAATGAAAAATGTAAAGTTTATGATACCTTTATGTGGGGATTTATAACAAAATTTGTCTACTTTATTCTTGTTTTCACCTAATATTTTACATTCCATAGAGTATAACCATGAAACCGTATTTTGTGTCTAGAAACTTGTTTTCTGTTAACTATTTGTTTTACCACATCTCAAGCAGGTTACATTTCGACACCAGGGCACAAATTACTATTTTAAGAACAAGTAATTTCCTTTCCATTGAACTCGTCATAAAATACACCTTCTGTGACGTCATATTTATCCCGGTCCGATATTCCCTGACAAATACAAAGTTTTTAAGCCAAGTACATACATTGGATGGGGAGAACTGACGGCGTCGGGGTTGGACCAAACGTGTTTGGTTTCAGTTCGATTATTAATCTCGACGAAAGAATAACTGTAGATAAATGACGTTTTATTTATCTATCGATAAATGACTGCCGAATATGGGATCAGAGAATAAACAGCTGCTAAAGGACGTGACTGATTTCTATATTGATTTTGTTTCGTAAATTACTACATCAATACAATCAGGATTTGGTTTTAAAGTACTACCATGTAACTTTTGAGAGATATGTGTTCACCATATTGTTGCTTACAGTTGTTGCAAACAGTGGGATAACTTCCACTTTGAATTAAAAATATATAGATATAGGTATTTACACGTAAGCTGGCACTTGGACCTAACACGGAACTATAGGAGAGGGGTGTAGATTAGGCAAAGACCGTTCAGCGAATATTTCCGCGGATGTAGATATACATCACTTATAGCATTTCGTATTTTATCTACTGGAGCGCCTTCTCTAGGACCGCGAGGACAATTGACGCAACCCGCATGACGACAGAAAGTGTGAAGGATATTTTTATCTAGGCTTGTACGGAATTTCTTTCGATCCGTAAAGTGCCAGCTTAGGTGTAATCATCTATGTATACCTACTCATTTAACAAAACCTATAACATTATTATTAAAAATAATTAAATACTTATTAGTAGACAAATGTAAATTTGAGTTTAGTTACTTTATTGTGACACTAGGTTTTTCTTTGGAGCTGATGTAAAAGTTATATCGCCTTCAGTCCCTTCAAGAGTATATTTAAACCTTTCTATTCTCATGCCGTGTTTCTTCATGAATTCATCAGGATAGACGCGCAAAGTTTTAATACATTTTCTGGCAGATCTGTCTTCGTTAAATTTATGTACCCATGTTAGTTTTCTCTAAGAACGTTTTCACTAAAAGAAACGCATAAAACCTCTTCCGGAACTCATTGTTAATTCTGTGATGGCCGTCCTTAATCGGAATTATGTGGGCACTAACGGTGGACGAAATCGAAGCAGCAAATCTGTCTATGTCGGATAGTGAGAAATATGACTCCAATGCAGCTATAACCTTAATCAGATTCCATGCTTTAGCTGGGAAATAACTCTAGCTTTGGCTCTTTTGAAGAACGACATTTTATACAATTTAGTTGCTCACTTTACTTCCGGAAAAAAGCTTCGTTTTGAGTGGAATAAAATAACCAAAAATGAAAGTTACTTCTTATAGGCAATTTTCAAAAGGTGCATTTAAAATTTTAACTAGAATGAAAATACTACTAAATTAATTATCAAAGATTTTCGAAAACATCTACGTCATCTTTATATATGAAAATACGATAGACATCAAAATCGTAAGTAAAAAGAAAACAAGAATTACAAAATATAATTCGAAGCAAAAAATATAAAAAAAGGCAACCAGGACAACGATTTAAAATGGAATTATTAACTAAAGAGGTTGAGTTCACCTTGAATTGAACGGCTATTGTCAAGAACCGTAAACGAATTGCCAACGCTCACTTTGTAAACTTACACCTTACTTGCAAATTTACTATTTAATGCTCCATTACAACCATACATTCTTTTAAAAAAAACACAGAAAATAAAATGTGTTTAAATAGTAGTTAACTAGAAGTGTATAATTTCATAGAACTGACATTAAGAAATCAAGCACTCACAGTTAATAGTAAATTAAAAACTTGTAGGCTATAATTCAGATACAAGTAGACAACTATTCTCTGAACTTAGCTTGTGAGGTAATGTTAAAACAAATAAGACATACTCAAGACTCACAAATTAATCATTTATTTACTCAAACGCGTTTCAATGACAAAGTCATCATCATCAGTGACTGTTGCTAGTACACATTGCTACTCATTGAGTTGTAAGTTAGAGTTTGTAATAGCAACACTCACTGATGATGATGACTTTGTCATTGAAACGCATTTGAGTAAATAAATGATTAATTTGTGAGTCTTATATATGTTTATATTTGTTTTCATAACAAGTATATTTACAGTTGGCCTATATTCTATTAGTGTTTAGTATGTTCCATTTTTTAAAAATTTTAAATGGATATTTGTATTGTGTAGTAAGACTCTTATACCACAGAAAAAAAATAATAATTGAGACGGAATAATTTTTTTAACAAAATTTAAACTAATGTCCTAGACAGGCAATGGATTTTTTACGTTTCCTTTAATTGTGTAAAGTGAAAGACCAAAAGGGCGGTTTTTAGTCAACTAAAAACTACTACTCTATGCACTACTGCAGAATGACTACTCTACAGAATTACCCATTATTTGAATGCTCTCAAATTTCTTCTTTTCACGTGCAAGAAAGTGTGTAGATCTATAATGAGTCTATGTGGGCATCCGCACGACCGGTTACGTGCCACTCGCGACAGTGCCAGTTGCGGTCCAACAAAATTCGTGTCACTTGCGACCAAACTGTTAGCATACTGTGCTACATGCGACCCGTCAATGTTCTAGAGGAAAGTATTAATGCGTGTCAAAAATATAGTCTGCCAAAGCCCCATATTAGCCTAGTGCGTATTAGCGTACCCCTAGTTTCCACCTCGGTGAGGTTTGGAGTTGGACTTTAAGCAACCATTTATTTTATTTATCAAAATTGCTTACTTTCAAACTTTTTTTCCATTTTAATTTATTTATTTGATTTTATTTTACTTAAAAATCAGCTGCATGGCTAATCAGTATTTAAAATTAACTAATTATACAATCGGTATGTAGCGTCTACGAGACGTTTTTGTTCACTCCAACTTATTTACATAGTTATATGCACTTAAACATGTTTTCAAGTCACCTCTGTTTTTGAACGCATCATGGATATTTTTTATTTTCTGGAGATCTCGAGATTTTTGAATATTTTTTGCTTTTTTGTTCCCATCTCTCCATGTTTCTTAAATTTTAAAATGAAAGGTGTCTCAATAGTTATTATTTTTAGTTTTTCTATGAGAAAAAAATGTTGGGGTCTTCCTTCCAACCAGGGCATTTAACTTGGAGTGCCTGCCATCTAAATTCCATATGTGACGTGGTATGGTAGCATTTTTCAACCACTGCTGAATGAAATAGTACAAAAACTCTGTTAGTTTGACGTTGTTGTCATCTGCAGCGTTCTCCAGCATACTATGAAAAATAATTATTGGATCCTTACAACTATTGGAACAGGCTTCCATACAATACGATGGACTATTGGATACGATTGATTAATGGATCAATTATTGGTTTAAAGGAATTGTTTAGTAAAGAAATAGTAGAGTCGCGAGTGGCACGGGTCGCAACTGCACGACCTAGCTCTTAAGGAAGGGTCTTGTCACGGACCCTTTACACCTGCCATATTAAAGTGTTGTACTCATATCATATTGTATGTTACAATGTGTAGGGTAAACTTTTGTATATTATCCAGCACTGACCACCAAGTATAGTATGGCTTAAATAGGCTATACTTTATTATTAAATGCATATTTAAAGTTTGAATATTCCACGTATCTATGGAGTACAAGAAATATACCGAAATTTATTAGCCTCGTTTGTGATCACAAGTAGCCTAATAATTAAATAACAACAAACATCACATCAAAATCAATGATTTATTCCTCAAAAACGTTCCAATATCTAACTCATGATCATTAGTGAGTATATCTAATAAAACATTTGAACTATAACTCATTTTCTTGTAGCTACAGTTTAGATGTTACTCCCTAATGGGTAATGACTTCATTATTGACACGCGTTTCAGGATTAAATTATTGGTTGAGAGTTCGTGTTAGACAGTCTACTGTGTAATTATAGTGTTAACATGTAGGCTACGTATATACAACAATGGAGACTATCTGAAAAAATTACTTAATAAAAAATCACATAAAAATAGTCAATTTTCTAAAAACGTACGTACATTTTTAAGAACGATAAAATATTAAATTGAAAAATATTTCAATAACTAACGTAAATTAAGAGTAACCTAAGGAATGAAAAATGCATTTTATATTGAAATGAAATTTTGAAAAATAATGAGTGGAAAATTTTGAAATATATTTACAACAGTAATAAATTAGACTTAACTTTTGAGGCTTCAAAAGTAAATACAAGATATTTTTTACTTCTAAAAACAGGTATATACAGGTTCATCTTGTGCCTTATTAACTTAAAATGGAGTTAATATCTTTGCATAATAAAACTGTTTTATGTTGAGATTTAGTTTCTCGTTTCGAACAGATCAGATAAAATATTAAATTGAAAAATATTTCAGTAACTAACGCAAATTAGAAGTAACCTAAGGAATAAAAAATGCATTTTATATTGAAATAAAATTTAGAAAAATAATGAGTGGAAAATTTTGAAAAATATTTACAAGAGTAATAAATTAAAATTAACTTTTGAGGCTTCGAAAGTAAATACAAGATATTTTTTACTTCTACAAACAGGTATAGACAGGTCCATCTTGTGCCTTATTAACTTAAAATGGGGTTAATATCTTTGCATAATAAAATTGTTTTATGCTGGGATTTAGTTTCTCGTTTGGAACAAATCAGATAAAATGTGTTATTATATTTGATTACATTTTTTTAATGTCTTTTTTAACTCAGTGTTCGTTCGACGAGGCGCGGGTGTGCCATATCATCTCATTCTTGACTACTCTGCTAAATTCACGCAACACCTTCGTTTCCTACCCGATTATTAAAGTTGCCAATGATGCCTACGCCTAACCACCCATTAAAATCTTTAAGTAAAAGGGGAACATTTCGTTGCGTAAGGTTAGGGTGTCCTCGAGTCCACGGAACTTTCTCTCTCTCTGTATAAAAGCATGACTCCATTCAGCAATGAAGTTTAGATGGTGGCCGCTCGCTCCTTGACTAAGGTAGGAGTGACTTTGTCAGTGTCAAGTGGTTTGGTTTTATGTAGTGACAGTGTTGGTGCATCTGGTTTAACTTAGTTATTTAGATATAGTTAATAGCATGGCATTATCATCAGTGAGACGCCTATACGTGGAATATATTACAATTTTGCCAACTTTTTCTCCTAATTTTGCACCTTGCTTCCTATTTGATAAGGGAAGGAGGGGAAATTAATATGAGTGCCTATTTGTCTAATTAACAATGTTTCTAAAATTTACGTCCCTAATCAGGAAGTGAACAGTGCCTATATTTTTAAATTCTATACAGTCTAAAAACTATAAAAAAATAACACAAATTAATAAAATCTGTTAATCGTTTAAAAATACAATACAAAATATTGTATAAATCTAAAAACTATTATTAAAAACGTATAAATAAATAAAAATTATCTATTTCTTAAAAGGTAAAGGTCACATTCTCTTAATAGTAACAAACACAAGAAATATATTACATTTGTGAATTACTTGTTCAAATTTTATCATTTATACCTGCCTATAAGCTTAGACACACAGGAGAAATTTTCTCACTTACGTAAAACGACAGAAGTATATAGTACAATGTAAAAAAAACTAATATCAGTAATTTTTATTTACAGAAAAACAGCATTTAAAATTATTGTTAAAACAAATTATGTTTTAAAAAATTAATTAAATCAATTTTTTACAATATTAAAGAACAGCTATATATTTTGCCGTTTCCAAATATTATTAAACATAATAAATAAAATACTTAAAACTATATCTAATACTTAAACTCAATTGGTTAATGTTATTTAATTACAAAAGTAGTAATAAAGTAATAAAAAAACGCTAACCAATTGGCATAATAGGGGAAAAATCAAGTCATTACGGCCTGAATTAAAATATTCTTCCAGACCAAAAATTAAAACTTTTTCAAAGTTCTTTTGAATTCATTATAATTTTCACTTTAAATATTTTTTGTTTATCAAAAATTGAAATTCAAAAACACATCCTAAAATTTATTAAAACTATAATAATAATTTCATCTTATAATGAATTACATAGTAATAATAAACTTTAAAAAATATTAAAATTTTAAAAAAAGTTATTTAAAATGGAAATTTAATACGTAATTATGTGATAAGTTATTGATTTAAGATATAATAGAAGCATTTTTAATAATTGTCACCACGGCACATTTAGACTACTCACACTAATTCCTTTTTATGAAGTAACATCTATATTTTCTTTTAAATCTCCTATTTCAAAAGTTTTAATTCCATAGACTACAAAAAACATTTTTGTCGACAAACACAGATCATTTCTTCCACATAAGTTAAAAGATTGATCTAATTATTAAGTAAACACAACTGGATTTTGTAGCTCTTGAAAAGGGCATTTCACTATTTCTAACATTTTTTTTAGTAACTTTATTGCAAAGAAATAATAATTTCTTGACTTCTGCCTTCATCATAAACTCAACTTTGAGCGCAAATTGCTTTTGGTTATTCATTTAGATTATATAGAAATATTAATACAGGTTTCAGCTATAGTTCTCAAAAGTTCATTTTCGTTAAAACTGTTTAATATTATTCAAGTTAGTATTATGATTGAGCTAATTTAGAGTACAACAATTAATTTTACTTTTAAATAAAAGTAATATTTTATTTTACACAAGTTACTGTACAGGGAAATATTATTGTAGTTATGAATAGGTCTGATTCCTTTGAGAGGGAGTATTCCGTAAACACATATACATTATGTATGATGTTAGGGTGGATGTAGATCTTGTGTTAATAACGAACGTGTTTTCAAACAAATTGTACTTTTTCAAGAAGACAGTTGAAACTACTCCAACTGTAGGAAATAAGAAAATAGCTTTTAGCATTAAGCGAGTGTGTGTGTGTGTGTGTGTGTGTGTGTGTGTGTGTGTGTGTGTGTGTGTGTGTGTGTGTGTTTATACGTATTCCTTCACGGATGAAAAAAGACGGTGAATAATTAATATTCAGAGAACCTCCATTCATTTTGTAGTGCATACAATAGCAATTCCGAAACCGTTTCGCCAGAATCTCTCTCTCTCTCTCTCTCTCTCTATATATATATATATATATATATATATATATAATATTTATAAATATTATACATATAATACATATATACTTAAGTATTATATAATAATATAATATATTACATATATAAAATATATATATATATATATATATATATATATATATATATATATATATTAAATATGGTGATATGTTTTCTTGTATATATAGTTAATAAATTAAAAATATTTCAAAAACAAGAATACTTTTAAAGAATATATTTATTCAAAGCTTTTCGCCGATTAAATAGTATCAGCATCTTCAGGAAAAAAATTATCTAATAAAATACTTTTACAAAATTAAATCATATGTACTACAAAGAATCATATGTTTATAAGTATTGCACTTTATGTAAATTTTTCTATAACATCAATGACTTTATAAATAGTTTGGTGCCTTGATCTCACTTGAATTTGTTCATCACTTAATTTGTCTTTAACTTTATGCTTATAAATTTCCAATGTTTCAAATATATTCATTTTTAATCCTTTATTTAATTCTTTTATTAATTTCATATTTTCTATTTCCGGAAACTCATGTCCATTATTAATACAATGCGTAGCTAAATTGGATTTGTATATGTTTGGTTTGATATAAGCGTTTAAATGTTCTTTGTATCTTTGTTTTAATTTCTTTTTTGTTTGTCCTACATATAATTTATTACAGGTTTGACATTTTATATTATATACTCCTTCTATTTCCGGAAACTCATGTCCATTATTAATACAATGCGTAGCTAAATTGGATTTGTATATGTTTGGTTTGATATAAGCGTTTAAACGTTCTTTGTATCTTTCTTTTAATTTCTTTTTTGTTTGTCCTACATATAATTTATTACAAGTTTGACATTTTATATTATATACTCCAGGAGTATATAATATAAAATGTCAAACCTGTAATAAATTATATGTAGGACAAACAAAAAAGAAATTAAAACAAAGATACAAAGAACATTTAAACGCTTATATCAAACCAAACATATACAAATCCAATTTAGCTACGCATTGTATTAATAATGGACATGAGTTTCCGGAAATAGAAAATATGAAATTAATAAAAGAATTAAATAAAGGATTAAAAATGAATATATTTGAAACATTGTAAATTTATAAGCATAAAGTTAAAGACAAATTAATTGATGAACAAATTCAAGTGAGATCAAGGCACCAAACTATTTATAAAGTCATTGATGTTATAGAAAAATTTACATAAAGTGCAATACTTATAAACATATGATTCTTTGTAGTACATATGATTTAATTTTGTAAAAGTATTTTATTAGATAATTTTTTCCTGAAGATGCTGATACTATTTAATCGGCGAAAAGCTTTGAATAAATATATTCATTAAAAGTATTCTTGTTTTTGAAATATTTTTAATTTATTAAAAATATATATATATATATATATATATATATATATATATACATATACGTCTCTCTCTCTCTCTCTCTCTCTATATATATATATATATATATATATATATATATATATATATATTTTTTTTTTTTTTTAAGATCAAATAATACACACAAATACAGGAATATTTCATTTATTGAACAATAAACTCAAAGCTTTTCGTTGGTTTACATTACCAACATCTTCAGGAGTTACAATAGTAAGAATGATAAAAGAACTGTCTAACAAACATGAATCTCAGAAACAAACAGATTCATGTTTGTTAGACAGTTCTTTTATCATTCTTACTATTGTAACTCCTGAAGATGTTGGTAATGTAAACCAACGAAAAGCTTTGAGTTTATTGTTCAATAAATTAAATATTCCTGTACTTGTGTGTATTATTTGATCTTAAAAATATTCTAACAGGAAAACACATTTGATATTCTATATATATATATATATATATATATATATATATATATATATATATATATATATATATATATATTTAAGGTTAAATAATATACACAATTACAGGAATAATTTATTGAATAATACACTCAAAGCTTTTCGTTGGTTGACATTACCAACATCCTCAGGAATTACAATACTAAGAATTCTTAGGATTCTTAGTATTGTAACTCCTGAGGATGTTGGTAATGTCAACCAACGAAAAGCTTTGAGTTTATTATTCAATAAATTATTCCTGTAATTGTGTATATTATTTAATCTTAAAAATAATTCTAACAGGAAAACATATTTAATATTCTACATATATATATATATATATATATATTATGTACATTGTGCCCACAAAACTATAAATTATATCTATAATGCATACAAAGCCTCTTTGCACTTAAAATGAATTAAATTACATTTTTCAGACGTTTTAGTGGTTGGAAAACGTAGTAAAAATCGTAAATTAAAGATTTATATTTCTTTTTGTAGTTTCCCGAAAAGAATTTATATTATTCTTTCTTATTTGGTTTTCTGTTACTTTAAATAGAAACATTTGTTTATTTTAATTTTTCTACAATTGGAACTCAAATAATTTTAATAAATTGGATTAGCCAGCATAAAATGAATTTACAAAATTTTAACTGATTTTAAAGAGAGTAAAATAAAAATAATTTACAGCTCTTTTATACTAACCATTTAAAGTGTTTCTGGGAGTTTAAAGAGAGTAAAATAAAAATCATTTACAGCTCTTTTATACTAACCATTTATGGTGTTTCTGGGATTTTAAAGAGAGTAAAATAAAAAATCATTTACAGCTCTTTTATACTAACCATTGAAGGTGTTTCTGATAGTAATATCTTTTAGCTAGTCTGACGTCAGTTAACAATAGTTAACTTTTCTACTGTGAAACAATTATTATAAACACTCTGCGGTGGAAGGATCGGATTATGAAACTGCAAAAATCAACGAACCATTTCAAAACGTTTACCTTGAGCAGTATTTTACTTGAATTACTATAAATGTTACTAAAATGTAATTTTTTAATACTTTTTTATGAAATTGAAATTTACAGTTTTTCTTCGAAAGAAGTTCCTTAAATGCTTGTAAAGGAATTTATAGGTAAGTAGTTATGGACAAATATGAGTTCATTGCTTTAGTTTTGGTGTCTTGATGAAATTTTCCCAGCCTTAATCCTGGCAGTACGCACACTCCTGTGTTAAAAAATGAGTGCTAGAAAAACAACTGTATGAAAAAATCGGAAATAATTCTATTAAATTCATTTTCTTGGCTAATCAGGATATTTATAGTGAGAAAAAACAGAATGGAAGAGAAGGGATGAGTGAAAAAAAAGAAGATTTGTCAGGAATAACCCAGAAAATCACGAAAACTCCTAAAGGTTTGATTTACTGAGGGCCAAGAATGGTTACAGCCAATCTATAATTTGCACAAAAGACGGAATAGTTTGCTCTTCTTAATCGGACTAGAGGTTAAACAGAACTGAACATCATGTGTAAAGCTAGTATACGCAGGATAGATCATGTGTAAAGCTAGTATAACCAGGATAGATCATGTGTAGAGCTAGTATACGCAGGATAGATTAAGTGTAGAGAAAGTATACGCAGGATAGATCATATGTAGAGCTAGTATACGCAGGATAGATTTCGTGTAGAGCTATTATACGCAGGACAGATCATGTGTAGAGCTAGTATACGCAGGATAGATTAAGTGTAGAGCTAGTATAACCAGGACAGATCATGTGTAGATCTAGTATAACCAGGATATATTAAGTTTAGAGTTAGTATACGCAGGATAGATTAAGTGTAGAGCTAGTAACGTAGGATAAATCATGTGTAGAGCTAGTCCAGGATAGATTAAAAAACCTCAATTCCGATTGAAATTACCTGCTTTTAAAGTCTTAATTAAACAACTTTTACAGATATTTGTCAGGATTTGTGTTTAGTATGCATGACTTTTTTTTAAAGCTACTTAAACTAACTGTATATTATCGAAGTATAATGCCTACTGTAATTTAAGCCTAAGGGTTACAATTCTACTTAATTAAATAAAAATGGCATATATATATATATATATATATATATATATATATATATATATATATATAAAGGAAAACAACAAAAAGTATTTTGGTAGTTGTGGATGTGAAGTCTTCCCTCCGGGCCTAATAGTTTAGTGACACTTGATCACGTTCATGTGACTTTCGCAATGCCATGTAGGCCTACTGTCCACATAAACCATTATGGACATATGTAAAAATAGAAAATGTTTGTAAAATTGTTGTCAAACCCGAAATATTTCTTCATTTCAACGGATATTCCGGTAAATGTTTATTTTAGGTTCTAAATATAGAACTTTAGGCCTAATATACTTACTATGTCTGACAAACACGATAACACGTCAGCACAGGTCGTTGTTTTTTTCATCAACCACATTTATGACCTGAGCTAGCATTGAAAAACGTTTTCTTCTTTACTCATGTGGCATTGTGAATGCCGCGTTACTATGTGTAACGGCGAGTTGTTTGAACCTGACCGAATGGTCGGGAGGTCAAACCGTGAAGTCAAGTTCGACTCAAGGAACTGTCTGTCTTTATTACCTAATACCGAGCTTTTGGTATTAACTAAAACCCAGCTTTGTTTTGTGACATGAATCTTTTATTTAGAACCAAACTTTAGGAATCACTATGAACACATCTCACTTGCAGCACAGTCATGTAATAAAGTTTATGCAACATATATTGCTGACGCAGCTGAGGTCACATGAACACTGTAACCAAAGCACGGAAAACGTCTACATTTTGGCATCGAATCAAATATATTTAAACGTGTTATCTAACTATATATATGTTATCAAGTTAAATATTTAACAAGTTATATTTATAATAAATTTATTGTTGGCCTGAATATGTTAACGAACTGCAATACGTCAAGACGCTATGGCGAATTGGCAAATAAAGTAAGAGGTTTAGCACTGACAAAAAGAAGTAAATAAAAAAACTACTGAAATTATGTTTAACAAACTAATTTTATAATAAATACTTTGGCAACTAACCTATCTTATCAAAATAAAAATATGTACAAAGATAAGCTAATAGCAGAAGTATATTGTTCGTACATGGATAATTACAAAATTTATATTATTGAGTCCGAATCTTTGTTTTGTTTTCAGTATACACATGTTTATGTAAATAAGAATAAATTACGTTTTCTGTTATTTATATTTCTGGATTTAGTAATTATTTAGTAAAACAAAATTTGTATTTACTCAAAATAATATATTACTCATAATGTTCTTTTGCTGTAATTTTAAAAATTAAATTACTTTTTCTAATTACTGAAATTAGATTTCAACCAATTAAAACTAATGTGCGATAAATTTGAAGAACGAGTGAAAGTAAACACAGGCTATTTTAGGAAAGCCAAGTTTATCTGTGACTCAGCGGAATCAATCCCGTGACTGATCGCTGATGACGAGTGGAAACACTTTCTTTGACCAATATTTTTGACCAGCGAATTCGCTTCTTGTATAAATAGCGTCTATTTTAACCGCTTAGAAAGTTGGCTAGTAATAACAAATATGTTGCAGAACAACTTGGTACATAAATGTATTGTTTGCCATTACATATATATATATATATATATATATATATATATATATATATATATATATATTGAATTAAAGCACCCGGTTGCGATAAAACAGTGGACTATGAAACGGATTTAAATTTATTTCACTCTAATTTTTAAAAATTGTTGCATCTTTCAAACAACAACTGATTAAATTCCCTTAAGAGTTTATTTTGTTGATCATGCTATAACTGTTTCTGTGATCAGTCAATGTGAATATCATTGGCTACGAAGGATAAGAATGGATTGTATGTGTAAGTAAAGATATAAAAACCCCTGGTACAGGATATAATGAAGATGTTATAGTTTCACGTAAACCAACTCTCTGTCGGTGACAAAGATTCATGTTACACCTCCCTTTAAGAAGAACAAAAAAATAAAAGTAGATAGATGTAGGCAGGACTAAGAAGAAAGTACAATAATAGATAGACTACTGATGTTGTTATTAGAGGCGAATTATAACTTCATATGGGTCAGTTACCTAAAATATTTTTGCTTTCATCCATGATGAAGAGAGGTGTACACTCACTAGTCCATCTATCTCTCTCTTTCTCCGTCTCTCTCTGTCTGTCTGTCTCTCTCTCTCCCTCCCTCTCTCTCTCTCTCTCCTCTCTCTCTCTCCTCTCTCTCTCTCTCTCTTTCTCTCTCTCTCTCCTCTCTCTCTCTCTTTCTCTCTCTCTCTCTATGTATCTATATATCTATCTATTTCTATCTCTATCTCTATCTATCTATTTCTATCTCTATCTCTATCTATCTATCTATCTATATATCTATCTATTTCTATCTCTATCTCTATCTATCTATATATCTATCTATTTCTATCTCTATCTATCTATCTATATATATATATATATATATATATATATATATATATATATTTCTATCTCTATCTCTATCTATCTATATATCTATCTATTTATGTATCTATCTATCTATCTATCTCTATCCATCCTCTCGTTCTCATTAATTTTGTTTTCAATTGTTTTGCCTAATCCCTTTAATGCTTATCAATCCATCGCATTCGGAATAGTAGATTGTTTCTAGCAGTATAAAGCTATATTGAACCATTACTTCTGTTGGTTACATGTTTAATTCTTTTGTGTTTCAAGACGTGTAAGTGTGTGATCATCCCCTCCTGAAATAATGTCTTTACCTTCACAGGAACCAACTTTCTTTATACTGCAAGAGCTTTTGACTGATTGTTAATGTTGTTCATACTTACCTTTACACGTTTATACAATAACATATAAAGTAATTCTGTCGACTTGAATGTGATAGGAAATCAGGACTCTGACAATATACAACTAGTTAATTTTATTCAACTAGTTTTGAATTAACTAGTTATAGATTGCCGTCTTGTACTTTTCGACTAGTTATCAGTATTTACACTTACAACTGATGTCCATTCACATTCTTTCATTCATTTTTTACTAAGATTCGATTCTGCAAAGAAAATTGTCTTTGGTTTCCTGTATTTTACCTATCTAGACTCCCTCCTATTATTTCTCTTCTCCGAGCAACGACAGCAGTACATAGGCCGTTTTCCTTTACTTATTGCCAGTTATCTATATAGCTACATATTACAATAACAGTATTTCTAAATGTTTCTTTGCCAATACCAATATAATAATCTTTGGGAATATTTTGTTTAAGGTAATATTCGTCTCGTTTAGTGTGGGAATTACATTTTCTAAAAATATGTTTCTCATACAGATTTTCTATGTTGGCATAGATTGATAAGTGCTCACTCATAATCTTCTGCGGAACGATAGCTCCGTGTCCAAACACAACTTTCTCTAATATGTCTCTTAACGTGTGATGTGCGCTTCCCAATAACAAGGTCTATAATCTGATATCTTCTTCCGCCTCAAACCCTTTCTTTCAATCAATACTATTTGAGTTCTAGACCAGACACATTTTTTTTACTTCAAACTCTTTCGTGCCTTCTTCTCCACTATTTCAGTATTTTCATAACATATTTCTAAATTGTTATAGAATTTTCAGAGTCTCTGCTAATAGGGACCTCCAGAATTAACAGGTCTTATGTTAATATTCAATTTCTTAATAATATAAGCACTTGGGTACACAGTTCTTAAAATATTATTTGGTTCAAGTAAGCACTGGGTAACGAAGTTCATACACAAAAACGAAAGTATGACTTAATTCTGCAACAGAATATATAACAAGCTTTGAAACGATTTAAATCTGCGTCTTTAAAAACCGCTTAAAACGTGTTCAGAAGAACGATCAATGTCAGTTTCATGAGATGTAAATTAACCAATTACGCTCGACGTGCTTATGTAAGTAAATGGATGGATGTACGCCAAATGGGTCTACAGTGTGTTACATACATCTCGCACAATGGCGTCGTTAGCCATTCACTCGCTCAACTCTAATTGCAGATTGTATGTGCATCAGTATGCCACATATGTACCGCTTGTTGCCTAACCGTCCCGGTTGTAACAACTTTTCTTTGGAGCTAGCGATTTGAATTGAAACGTTTCATTTCCTGTTTTTAAATTTTAAAGATAAGTAGCAAACTTTGTCTTATAATAATAAAATGATTCGAAGTGTTTATTAATATCCTGAATATTTCCTGGTTTGTAAAAAATCAAATCACACTAAATACGTATGAGTTTGAGTTCCGCTCAAACAAAATGTTCATTAAGTAAAGCTATGAGTTAAATCTATGATCATTTAAAGAAGATAGATATTAAAAATCTAGTAAAATAATCGTTATTCAAATTATTATCAATAAATAATATACTTTATTATTAACGTTTTTTTTATTAATTTCAAAAAAGCTAGTTATTTTTTAGACCTTTCTATGAGAATTTATTATTTTCAAAATTCATTAAATTATAAAATCTTCATGCCAAGGACACCATGGATTACTAATTTAACAAGCCAATTCAACAAGCCAACTCAGCAGTTGTTTGTATGTAAGGACGAATAAGTTAAGTGCAGGTGTTTATACTAAATTGAATATTTGGTTGAAAACTAAAATGAAATCTTTTAAGCTTTAAAAAAAAAATTATATTGCCATCTTGACCCTAGATGGATATATATATATATATATATATATATATATATATATATATATATATATATAATGCGTTTTCTTGTTTAATAATTTAAAACAACATAAGTTATTCAAATACAAGAATAATTATTCTTGTATTTGAATAACCTATGTTGTTTTAAAATATATATATATATATATATATATATATATATATATATATATATATATATATATATATCAATACAAAAAAAATTTGTCATTATCAAACATGTAATCTTGTTTGATGAAACATCTCATTATCAAACAAATGATTCCAAGCTTTCTATAGAGTATTTGAAGGGTGTATAAAAACATCATTGCTTCTTATTACCGTAATAATATAATATGCACTAAAGTAGACAATTTATAATAGATAAATTAAAGTCGATAAATAATCATTAAATAACACTTCGCTTATAAGACCCCTTAGCGTGAGAACTCTCGCGGAGTTTAGGTTTCCAAGTAGTGTCAATAATAACTATGTGTGGGCTGGAAACATTTCAGGAACTGCAATATTATTATAATCTTCGTTAAAATGCCACTGGGAGAAACATTACCTTTCGCGAGCGTTCTAGATTTAAAAGCAACTCGTTCTGTATTTGTAAACACTTTAATATGCGTAAGCTATTTATTATTTACTGTTCTAATAAAGATTATACATATTTCTGGGCCTGAACATTTTGCGCACTTAAGTTGCGATTATTTCTCTTTCCTAATAATGAAGGTGAAAAAAGAGTATTGCAAGGTGTAGCGAAATGTATAAAATTATATTCCTGGAGTGTCAATTGAGGTGAATCATACATTTTCTGGTATAATGTTAGGTTTTACCTTTAATAACCTTTAAAATAGTCGAATTTTAAGAAAGAAGCATATAGTACCATGTAAAGGTAATAAGGAAATTACCGAAAAGATAATGAGGTGTAGACATTAATCCGCTGTGTAGAAAAACGTGTGAGGAACGTTGGGTAGAAAATATATAAATTCTAAGAAAGAGACGTATAATACCATGTAAAAGTAGTAAGGAAATTACCGAAAAAATAATAAGGTGTCTAGACTTTAATCTTCTGTGAAACACTTGCCAGAAATCTTAAGTAGCAAAAAGATGACTTCTAAGAGACATATGATCCCATGTAAAAGTAATAAGAAAATGTTTCAAGCGCATGAGTAGCGCCACTTTACCTGAAATAGAGCTACTCTTTACCGGAGATCTAAATATGTATCTACTGTTAAATCGGAAATAGTAATAAAACCAAATTTTAAAAAAACCCAATATGGAAGAATACAAAACTCTTTAAGTCAGTAAGTTATAAATATCCTATACCTTTTCGTCACATATGACATGCAAATGTAGCCTACACTGTGGAATAAGCTCGACGCTGTCGTTCCTATTTAGAGTTATTTCCTGTCCAATAACAGCCTTTGGAAAATTTTACCATAGTACAAACAAAATATCAAAAAAGAAACCTGTTTCTACGAAAATTTTCAAAATTATTTCAATTTAAAAAATTTTGTAAATAATAATGATAAACCTATATTATTTACTTATAATAATATGTAAACACTTGTCTACAGTATTTCTTGTTGGTGGAATTGAGAGCGGCCGTTTAGATCTGACCGTTACCAACGTGGACTGAAATACACGGAGTAACGAGCTGTGTTGAAATTATATTTACCGAAACGTCCAGACTCATTTCGAGCTAAAATAAATGCAAAAATTTACATATTAATAAATTTTAAAATGTATACCGTGATTGTAAACTACGAGGTAGATACAAATAATATTATAAATGTTAATTTCATATTATGCAGCAATATAAGTGATTAATTTCATATTATACAGCAAGATAAGTGATTAATTTCATATTATGCAGCAAGATAAGTGATTAATTTCATATTATGCAGCAAGATAAGTGATTAATTTCATATTATACAGCAAGATAAGTGATTAATTTCATATTATGCAGCAAGATAAGTGATTAATTTCATATTATGCAGCAAGATAAGTGATTAATTTCATATTATGCAGCAAGATAAGTGATTAATTTCATATTATGCAGCAAGATAAGTGATTAATTTCATATTATGCAGCAAGATAAGTGATTAATTTCATATTATACAGCAAGATAAGTGATTAATTTCATATTATACAGCAAGATAAGTGATTAATTTCATATTATACAGCAAGATAAGTGATTAATTTCATATTATGCAGCAAGATAAGTGATTAATTTCATATTATGCAGCAAGATAAGTGATTAATTTCATATTATGCAGCAAGATAAGTGATTAATTTCATATTATGCAGCATTAAGTGATTAATTTCATATTATGCAGCAAGATAAGTGATTAATTTCATATTATGCAGCAAGATAAGTGATTAATTTCATATTATGCAGCAAGATAAGTGATTAATTTCATATTATGCAGCAAGATAAGTGATTAATTTCATATTATGCAGCAAGATAAGTGATTAATTTCATATTATGCAGCAAGATAAGTGATTAATTTCATATTATACAGCAAGATAAGTGATTAATTTCATATTATACAGCAAGATAAGTGATTAATTTCATATTATACAGCAAGATAAGTGATTAATTTCATATTATGCAGCAAGATAAGTGATTAATTTCATATTATGCAGCAAGATAAGTGATTAATTTCATATTATACAGCAAGATAAGTGATTAATTTCATATTATACAGCAAGATAAGTGATTAATTTCATATTATACAGCAAGATAAGTGATTAATTTCATATTATACAGCAAGACAAGTGATATGCGTTCATCGTATTAATATCGGATAGCTTAAGTTATTGTTTCCCAAAGTTTGTGGTTACCTAGATATCATTTATTTTAAAACTATTACCAATAAAAATGGAATTAATAAATTGAAAAAAGGTAACTTTCGAGTTACTTATTCACGTATTGTACAAATTGAAGAAATCTTAACTGTTATACAAATTATATAAGGAAAATACAGAATATAGCATATGTTTAAATTTGGTTTTAATGTACAATATATAACTGTAGGAGATAAAGCCAATGTACCATTTGTATAAAATATTACCTTATTTGACAAAACTTAAACACATATAAAATGAGATTCGCTGTAATGTATCATAAAAGTGTTTTAACAGTTACAACTACAAGCAGCTAAGGAAACAAGATTAGCCGCCTGTCGCCTTACATTGCCTTACAAACGTCTGAAAGGAAACGCAGTGCCACTTAATTTACTCTTGTATACATTATCTTCTAACTATTATTTACTCTCCCAATCCAATAGGAACGGAGCGAATGTAGCATATAATTGTATGCTATGTTATTGCGTACTGTTATATGTACGTCCAATGTAAATGTTGTTCTACCACACACTCTCCATTGTGCCCAACTTTCTCATTACCAAATTTGAATTAATTATACATGACAAAGACAGTACTGTACTTCCTTCACATCGGCCCACTCTGTTAATACGATTGCCGTTAGAAAGTTTTCACTTTGTTCTGTTTTATGTTAAGCAGTGCAAAAAGATTGCATTAACTTTCTTGTATGTCCATAAGTACTCCAGTAATATCTAGGAACTGAAGAACTCGCCATGTTTATAAACGTTATTGGTCATGAGCCTGCTAAGA
The DNA here is from genome assembly GCA_036971475.1 of Prosapia bicincta. NCBI lineage: Eukaryota > Metazoa > Arthropoda > Insecta > Hemiptera > Cercopidae > Prosapia > Prosapia bicincta. Next base: position 199,729,510 of record JBAIZL010000004.1, read on the forward strand.
TGATTATACCGTAGGCAAGACTATGAGCTTTAGTTCATTCCCTGAAGGTAACATTTTTCAAGCAATGGTGTCTCTGGTATAGTTGAAAACCTTTGAGGCTTTGATAGGAATTCTTCTTCTTCAACTTCATCTACCGAGTAATACTTATGTACTTAACTAGAGAAATATATTTGGGATCCAACAAATAGAAACTTGGAGTGACTTTTCACAAAGATATTTTTGGTAGTTTAAGAGACAATAGCTAGTATGAATATTCTCGCTTATGAATAATAGGAAGGAAATGTGAATGTATGTATTATGGTAAGAACATAAAACCTCTGGTATGTAGAATATGAGGATTTATCATGGCCAAATAGGTTACCGAAAGTACATCTACTCGCTAGGGTGGCTAGGAAAGGGTAGATGGAGTCAGTATTACTAAGGAACTGGGGTTCCTGGTACTAAGAACTATTGGAAATTTGGGATGGGTTTTGCAGGGTCGCTTTCCTGAAATAGATCTGTTCTTAGGTGTGATGGGAAAAGGAGTCAACACTATGCCCTTCATAGAAGCTTATGAAGCATGTTATCAACAGTCTGATGGTAAAATTACATTTAATCCGATTAATAAGTTACACTGAAGTATTTATAAAATAATACGCTTTGCTGGGGCACTTTGTGGTCGCATGGACGAGGAACAAATTGAAGCATGCGTTTCATAGAGGTTTCGTCATGTCATGTTTTGATCCAATCGTTGCCAGATCCAACTTGACTAGAAACGATTTCGCAGTTACTTGTATGGGTTGTATGTCATGTTAAAATGTGAGCTTAGTCGCCGCAGAACTTTGGCACTTTTTGAAGCGAACATAAACCGACTTAACATTTGCATATATAAAATTAATGCGAGTGTACACCTCGCTAGTGGCGGACGCCGCTGTTGCTGGTACTCAGCTGATACTTAAAAAAGCTCTTTTCTATCTGTCGCGGGTAATTTATTGATGATAACAATAATAAAAAAAAAGATCTTTGAAGGTGGTTGTGTGTCGTTACAAAGTTTCACCTTAGTTCCAGCAGAACTTTGGGAGTTTTTGTAACGAGCACAAACTAACATAACAAGATTGTTAAAATATAAAAGGATTCCAAAAAATCAGATCAGCTAGACAATAATTGAAATACACCTTATAATTACTCTCTAACAAGAGTGGAGCATACACCTTACACAGACCTCAGGACCCAGGTCCTCAAATGTGGATCATTAGAGCAGAATAAAGGAATAGCTTTCTTCTGACGAATTAATTGTTTAACTATTAGAGATTTCTCATGGAACTTAAGACACGGTGATTAAACCTAATTACGTTTAAAACAAATAGATAGTGGGCAAAAATAATTGACAGTTTTTAAACATTTAAAACCCTGACTTATCATCATACTGTCGGATTATTTGAACAACTTATTGAGTGTTATTATTCTTATTAATTATATAAAAAGGCAATTAGCTATAGATATTTCCGTGTATAGCAGAGAAATGCTCTCGTGTACTTTCAAGAAGAAACATAAGAGAAATTAAAATGAAAATTTTAAAAAGCTCATACATTTCTAAGTGAAATGAAAATGAGTGCAACGAACTCAGCGTAGGTAATTTTAAATAAAAATTTTACTGAAAATCAGCACAAAAACAACTAGTAGTAAACCTTATTGGCAAATACAGCATATTTATAATGGATTTTGCCCAATTATATTTCAAAATCATTCATTTCATATACCTTGGTTGTAAATGTGAAGAGTAAACTACACTAAAAACTCGATCACTAGTGGGAATGATGATTTTATTACTTCAATCGCGTATGAAAACCAAATTTAGTTATCATTGCCTAGACAATGGCTAAGCTAGGAAGTAACTCACGTTGTTAATTACAAGTAATTAAAACAATAAAGTGTGGCAAGAACAAAGTTTAAAAATGTACGTCAAGTACAGTTTTAAAAACAAAATAAAAGAATTAAATATTTAAAAATATCTTAATATGAAAACCTTGTTAAAACTAAAATAAATAACTAAATAATCAAAATAACCAAAACTAATACTTAAAATTAAAACTTGGAGTTTTTTTAGTACAACAAGCATTTTTAATATATACTTATTGATACCACTTGGCAAAAATCCACTACTTAATGGTATTTTTACCAGACGCGTTTCGAACTAGATCACTGCATTGTTAACTAGTCAGTGACACAAAGCTTTGAACAATGCACTGATATAAAGTAAAACACGTTCGCTAAAAATAACAGTAAGTAGTGGTTTTTTGCAAAGTGATATCAATAAATAAATACATTTTGAAATTAAAAACCTAATTAATGAAAGAAAGAAATATAGGAACAAAAGGTGGTAAAGATAAAACAAAGTAATTGTTACAAGAACAAAATTAGTAGTTTAGAAAAAAACAACTATTTAATAATTATTAATATTATAAAAAATAATAATAATATTGCTAAATATAAATTGAAAACTTACTCGATGCCCATGAGCCACAGGTTTAAGTATTTCAATTTACTACACATTCTATATTGCAGAAAATTAAACCCTAGAATATGTTGGACGTAAAATAATGGAGTTATCAGATTAAATGGCCAGACTGTAATACATAAATGCGTACATTTGTAGAGAGAAAGGTTTGCTTGGAAGGCTTAGTCGTAAATTTTGGGATTTAGCTGAAAATGTGTTTAAAAACTGAATGGCATCGATTTGTAGGACATATATAGTTGATGAAATCTCGAAACCTCATCATTTTTGTTGGGTTCATAGAGCTATTTTATTAATTATAATTTTATTATTATTAATATTAATATTACTACTACTATTATTAATATTATTGTTAATTTTATTATGATTATTATTATTTTTAATTATTAGCACTAGTAGTAGAAGTAGTAGTATTAAAGAAAGCATTGCAGTGGTTTGTATAATTTGCTAAATGTTTATAATACTATTAAATCCCAAACAGAAAGTACTCGTGTAAAGAATGTGTAAACTAGGAAACTTATTGTGATTTTATTGAACCCGGCAGTAGATAATTAGCGTTAAATAGACATTTCTCAGACACACTTTCACGGAAAAAGTATAATTAAGAGTTTAACGGGGTAATAATCGATAACAGTTACGCTACGAATTCATACTTTCGATATATACCGTCGAACTTATAAAGTAAACTCCATTCATTAATCACAGAATGGTAACCTGAAGCTTGTTTCGTTTAAACTTTCTTTTGTTTTTGTCGATGCGCAGACTCAAGCAGAGTTAACGTTCCGTGACTTCTGTCTCAGGCCTTATTCATTGTCAATATCAATTTCGCTGTTTTTAAAGACGGACTTGTTTTTACGATGCTGAGCTCTAGTTACCCATTTAAAAAAAACCCCACTGACATACATTTTTTGTAGGACAATTTTTGTTGTTTAATTTTATTTTACTTACAAAATATGACTTTTATTGTAAATATAAATATATTATTATAATTCATTCTATAGTGTTCGTTCTGAACACTATATTCGTCAGATATACTTCAACAGTATTTAGAGTACGTACAATTGTGTAGATTATGCAAGAGAATGAAATTACTTTGCAAGTAACATTTGTTTATCGAAATCTACCCTTATAAAGTAACTTAACAATATTCTAACGTTCCTAATATTACTCATTTTAAATACTTGACTAAGTGAATACGTAATTGCTTACTTGTTTACACGTTTCAAAACATTCGTTCCCTTTACGAAGCTAACCCTCTACTCGCTTAAAATTAGTTTAATCAGTGAGTTCAAGATGATTACATCAAGCAAGTTCCTTATAGGTTCTTGTTGCTATTCATTCAATGAATTATGATGTGTAAATCGATCAAATGTGTTTTTAAATAGCAATTAACAAAATCCACAAAGGAAATTATTATTTTCTGTTATAATGATTTACTTCAATCGATTGTATAATTAAATCTTTATTTTAAAAAAAAAAAAACCTGTGCACTTTGTAAAATCTAAATACCGAGCTTTAATTTTATATATTAAAGCCACTACCCTATCTACAAAGGTAGTAATTTACACAATTTGTCTTTTTAATTTTAACATCTAAAGAGAATGTTATATCAATTAAACACTTTTCGGAAAAAAAGGTTTGAATTAGGCATACTCTACGTGCCTGCCTTCTGGTAAACGAATTCTGTTCCTAATATTAGCTTTTGATAAAATAATTACTAATTATATTTCATAAATTTTTAATCTTCATTCAAATCTGGTGATGTTTTAAGTATTTATCAAATTGAATATCCTTAAATGTAATGGATGCTTATTAGCTATTTTTATAATTTGTTTCTTATGAATTTATAATCTATTACTTTTGTATTATACATACCGATAATAATTTGTATATTCCACTTCTCTTACTTTATTTTGTATTATTATAATTAGATTGTTATTACATCTGCGAGTGTCGAATAACTGAAATTTTAAGAAAAAAGGAATAAACTGTTTCAATTTTATTTAAATCTTAGTAAACAAAAAGATCTATTATATATAGTTATGGCCATGAATCAGGTGTTTTGTGTTTGCAGAATTATTCCTTGAGTTATGTGTGGTTATGGAAGAAGCGTGGAAAATGGTCGTTTGCATTGTAACGCCACCGAATCAGCTTTCCTGGTGTAGCATTACAGTATCCAACGAGCAACACGCACGTTTCTGTGCTTGCATTTAATTACATTTAAGTTTGATTTATTCTCTGTAAGTCAATTAAACTTCACTAGATAAAATTATCATTTACGCTTGTTTGCGCTATGAAAGAAGAGGATATGCTTACTGATCGCGTCGGGCGTTTCCAATAGTTTTACTCTAGAATATCATGCAACATATACAACTTTAAAGGTCTGGAGCCCTCTTGCGTGACTCGTAGAGCTGTTTATCGTGTTTACATCAACCGTGCTACAAGTAACAGATATTTATCCAGCACAATATTAGCAATGGTAAATAAAACATTAATTCCATTTATTGTGCCAAATTAGTCAATTGCTTCAGATTTGCAAACCATATTTACTAATAATGTTAAAAATTGATATGAGTAACTAATTAAAATCTTCAGACGATGTAAGGAACAAGAAAAATCTTAGCACTAGTCGTTTCGTAAACGATTCTCTTTTCATTTACTTTACAAATGTTTTTTTTACGAACAGTGATTATTTCGAACTTAGTATCAAAAGATAAAAAAAATAATATTCTGAAATTTTAAAATTATAAACTGAAAACAATGTAATCATGTGGATGAAAGTCGGGTGTAAGTAATTTTACGTTTCTTGTCGAATAGAAATATATTGGTTTGAAACTATGCTGCAATACAAAAAACCAGTCTTTTTAGTCAACGAATCCAATATAGGCGCTGTGTATGCATTATTACAAGACAAAATATAGGTTTTTAAACCAAATGCACTCAGTTTTAACATTAATAATGACTAAATGTTTGTAATAAAACACAGATAAACATAATTGTTCTTATTGCATGATGTCACAAACACACACACACACACACACACACGCACACACACACACAAACACACACACACAAACGCACACACATATGCACACACAAACACACACACACACACACACACACACACACATTCACAGTCACACACACTTTCACACTCACACACACACACACACACACTTGTATGTGTGTGTGTGTGTGTGTTTGTGTGTGTGTGTGTTTGTGTGTGTGTGTGTGTGTGTGTGTGTGTGTGTGTGTGTGTGTGTGTGTGTGTGTGTGTGTGTGTGTGTGTGTGTGTGTGTGTACAAGTGTGCATGTATGATTAAAATAGTGAACATATACCCACTTTCAAATTCTATGTTAATTAATTGAGGGTTGTAAATTATGTTTACCTCTTGGAGCCTGTATTGATGTGGAAAAAAGGTTGAGTGGACTGCAACACGTGAACTAAGCTCAATTTTCATAATTCCGTCTGTCTCTGGTCGTTTTGATTTGGTTTAATTGTTGCTTATTACAGTAGGAATTTGAGCCGAACTTTCTACATTTTTCTCACAAACAAAACTGAGCATATTTTGGCATTTCGAAAAGCTTCATCAATAATCAATATCTAATTGTATTATGTGTGTGAAATTTCCAACCCATCATTCTCTTATAAACACATGTGAGCGTGCTAGGGCGAAGGCAGGCACTGTTTTCTTTGAATTAGAATGTAAAACTCGTTCTTTGGTGGAGTAAACGTTTTTCATTATTTTAAAGCGTTAATTGCATTATATTCCTTCACTATTCAATTGGCAAAGTTGGCAACGCCTATTAGCGGTAGACATTGTTGCGAAATCGCTTCATTGGGAAAAACGTTACTTTCGCCAGAACAACATACAGTATAAGAACGTAAACATAGAAAGGTTGGACACACTGTTTGAAACAGTTTTTCGTTGTGTTACGGTTGGAGGGCCTGGTGATATAAAGAAAATACTTTATATAATTTTGGACCCGTGTAATACCTTTTGTTATAAAATAACAATTTCTACCAATCGAAGGAGACCTACACTTGGATAGAAAATTGTATAACAGGTTCTTACTTTATTCAAGGTTCAAGCGATACTTGCAGCAAGTGTTGCTTTAGACAATTCTTTGCGTTTATTAACGCTATCAAGGAAATAAAAACCTTTACAAAATCAAAGATTTTCAATACAAAATATTATGTATTGTAGAGCTTATATGTATCTATATCCCTAATTTTGAACTCCATGTATCTTAGAAATGTAATATATACGTCAACGTTCTGTGAACATTTGTTAACAAATAGGCCTACATTATTGTAGTTACTATTTCTTGTTTTCAAATAATTACCTTCTAATATTTACACTTATACAAACATATGTTGATATATAAACACTAGACCTGTTGTAGAATTTATGTTTTGAATAAATATAATAGGACACACACACACACACACGCACGCTCGCACGCTTTTCATGAACACACAGTTCATATTTTTATATTCATAACTAAACGCAATTCAGTTTAATTATTTGGCCAAAATTATTGTTGTCACCCCTAATTCACTACCATGAAATGTTTACTAAAAACTTTTATCTGTCTTGTGTTATGATACTAATATTATAATATTCAGATATAATATTGTGTTATTATTAATATTATAACTTTTAAATATTGAACACTATTTTAGTAAAAACAATTTTAATAAATCACTTGTAATTTTAGTTATTCAGTTTCTGTGATCACTATTAATCACGGTATCGAAATATTTTACCTTTTCATTAGTTTTTATAGTAATTGAATTAAATGAACTATTTTTAATTGAAGCAAGACATTTGAAGTGGCATAGCACTTGTAAGGTCCTAACATTTAAAAATTATGTTTTGCCTTCATAAATTTTCATTTTGGGTTTATTTCATATGACTAAAACAATTTGTTTATGCCAGTGAACTATTTTGAAATTTTATCTCTTCGTACGAACAATTTAAACTTTAGCTTTTTATTAATGGGAATTAAAAAAAAATTGTGTTATTCTCCTTTGAGAAACGTCTTTTATAAAGCAACATTATTATGTGTTTACCTTGTCTAAACTACTTTTTTTTACTAAATGTTATGATGAAATAGTGTATACTTGGATCTTTAATACAGTACGATATACCATTAACTCATACATACTATGGCATTTTCGCACATACCGGGAAAATTGCGGATTAAATTGGTCTGTATTAAGAGAGAATAATGTGAAAGTAAAGACATTACAAGTAAAAACAGCTGACCGGCGCGAACACCTGATTGCCAGTATTTTATTTCCTCGTTATTATAAAATCAGCTGTGATCTACTTTGGCCGAGATTGTTTGTTTTAGAATTACTGGAGCAGGCATGTACAAGTAATGTCATGCCTTATATAACGTTGAACCCGGTTCCTATGAAAAGTCAGGTTTGCCAGTATTTATTGGAAGAGTAAAAATAACTCAAACTGTTTTAGCTTGATTCTTCTTCTGTCAAATAGGAAAATAATTATTTTTATATTTAATGTGCAGTATTTAACACACTTCTAAGTAAACTTTAAATGGAAAACTAGTTCGACTCAGGATTATAAAAAACGTTACAGATTGATATAGAAACGTTAACGCACTATCGTCAAATCCATTCACGTTTAATTTAAGGATTTAGCTCAACCCTGGGATCAAAACAATTAAGCGCATCAGTGCTTAATAAAGTTAAAGCTCATATCCGTGTTTAAGAAATTACATTTTTGTTTCAAAATGAAATCCTTTAAATTTATTTGATTTTAACAACTTCTTCAAGCACCTTTTGGTTTATTTTTCCTTACTTTACGAGCACAGATTAATTTCACGCGACAAATCTGAAACACTTTTTTTCAGATTTTTCGAAACAAAAGTCTAGAGTATATTAACTATTTAACTTGATAATTTGCCCATTAAAATTTTCACATGATAGATCACACTTGTGATACTTATGGAAGATACTTTTTTATTGTATCCAAGCAAACATGATGTTTCCATTTCTGTTCAAAATCTAACGCTAAAATTCTCTCTTAAAATCCCAAAACAAGAGTGAACAGTAACTATAGATTGTTATAATAATGTAGTGACAGAATTGACCATTTTAAATATTTTAAAATTTAATAGATTATTTAAAAAATTTCAAAGTTTTTTATATATATCTAAACTAAAACAAATAATTATACGTGAATAATATATTCTAAATTTAAGTGTGTATAAATTAAAACAAAAGTAAATGGAATATTATTTTAGAATAACAATAGGAAATTGCTTTTACTATGATTCAAATTCATCGCCAGATTTTTCGTAACAAACAAATTTTTAAAAATATTGCACTTTTTAACTCTTTTTTCATTTACATAATTTTTGTTTAAAATTTAGATTTTTAAGGAGTTTTACTTTGAGAAAGCGAAGAAAAATCTTCAATGACAATAGAATACTAGCTACACTGGTTATCAATTGTTAAAAAAAAACAATTAATCTGAAAGAAAAATAATATCACGTCTATCTGAAGATTAAATCGATTATGTGTTTTACTTTACAATTAAGTGACAATATAAAGTACCTCAATTAATTGATGCATGTGATGTGTTACAGATTCGCGGTCAGGTGTGTGAGTCTGTTTTACAACTTGAAGCACAGAAAGGTAAGTAAGCTCTTTACATTAACATATTTAAATAAATCTAATAATTTATGATTTACTTATATTTACAAGGTGAGACATGACTGTTTACTATAGTATAACTTGTTTCTTTTACTGACATTTTTCTAAGGAAAAAAAAGAAAAATATTTTATATATATATATATATATATATATATATATATATATATATATATATATGTATATATGTGTGTGTGTGTGTGTGTGTGTGTGTGTGTGTGTGTGTGTGTGTGTGTGTGTGTGTGTGTGTGTGTGTGTGTGTGTGTGTGTGTGTGTGTGTGTGTGTGTGTGTGTGTGTGTGTGTGTGTGTGTGTGTGTGTGTGTGTGTGTGTGTGTAATATGGTGATATGTTTTCTTGTAATACAGTTAATGAGTACAAATATTTCAAATACAAGGATAGTTTTAATTTATATAATATTCAGAGCCTTTCGCCAATAAAATAAATATTGGCATACTACAAGAGGATGCTAAATATATAAATTAAAACTATTCTTGTATTTGAAATATTTTTATTCATTAGTTATAAATTTATTATGTAAATTGTTATGTATGTATGAGACACTTACAATTTCATGAATGTTTCAAGTTAATTCTTGTACATACGTGACTTAAATAGATAGATGTTTAAATAAAATAATTTTCTCAACAAGAATAATCTGTTTTATTCAGTTTAGAGCGTATAGTTTATTGGAAGCTAGTATTTTGGAAACACTAGTAATGACATTATCAAAAACACTAAGAGTCGAAAATGAATAGTATTAGTGTAGAGACAGTATGAAATAACAGTTTTTGAAAATACTAATACAATGTTACCTAAACGTTTTAAACTGGATAAAATGAACTATTAAATTAATGGCGTAATATTTATATTAATATTTCTTGTTTATTTAGAAATCTTTTCATTCACAGAAATATATATAGATATACTGTGTGTGTGTTTGAAAATAAAAATGTAACAACTTTATATGCAAGGTATGCTGAAGTAATTAGGTGACGTAATTAGGTTGGATGAGATGTTGTTGGGTTGCATTTAAACATAACGATTCCATGACTAACCGTTGTAAAGTGGTCTTATTATGTAAACAAGTAATGATTATTTAATAGCGTGAGAGTTACACGTTCGCAGTAGGCTCTTTGAAACACGCTGCGTCGATGAGCATTAAATATGGGCGTTTCTGAATCCTCACACACACTCACGCCCACTAACAAATCGTAGGTTTCATATTTCTAGACACTTCTAATTAAAAATATCTAGACATCTCTAATTTGGATTTTAAGCATTGTAAGACGTATGAAGTCTCGAAATATGTTTCGATTGGTTTAAAGCTACATTTCTTTCTCTTAAAACCAATTAAACTGAAATCAGAAAGGACTTTGAAACGAAGGAAAAATTATTGTATCAGTCGAAAATATACCTTTTAAAGTGTATTAATAAAATTGTCACAATAAAATCTCTATTTTTAAACTCTAACCTGTAAAGAGATTTTTCTGTCTAAACATATTTCTAAAAATATTGACTTACATACTTTATCGTATATCCTACTTCATATATGCTGCTCTACAAAAAGAGTTCACTTTCTTATATAGTAAACAACTGTTTAAACTTACAAGAAAAATATACTTTGGTATAAAATTTTGCAATAAAAACTATATTGAAATAATATTTTAATATATTGAAATATTTTTTTATATTCTACTAGTTTTCAGTTACCTTTTTTAATTTGCAAATTCGGAGATGTGTCAGATTTTCCTACCTTGCGTGTGATAAACCAATAATATTATATTTAACAGAAGGAGCGATTAAGTAAACGCATGCCTGTTTATTTTGTTTGCACATATTGTACTCTTATTATTCGAGAAACATCAAAAATAATTAAATAAATATTTCTTGATTCCATCTTTACGTGAGCTACTAGTTTTCACTAAAACACTTGTAAATAACTTACTAACTTGCCTATAGTAGCACTTACTTATATTTGTTGAGGATGGCCGTTTCGGGAGATGTATCCCATTGCCAACTAAGACCCCATTGAGTTACGGTCTGAGTTAACAATGGGACACATCTTCCGAAACAGCCATCCTCAACAAATATAAGTAAGTGCTACTACAGGCAAGTTTGTAAAATATTTATAAGTGTTTTAGTAAATAAATATGTATAAAATTTATTATTAGAAATAATCCAGTTAAACTGATAATCCTTTCATAGCAACTAATTATAGAATAAGATGCCCAAAAGAAACACTATTTCATATACATTTATTTTGGTTTGTTTATTCCAAACAATACCACTGTTGTTTTAAGTAGAGTATTCCCGGACTAACGAATGGAAATTTATTGACACCGAAAAAGGTCCGTCACTGTCTGTCATTTCCTATACGCCTTTGTAATCAAAATATAAAGTATCTATCCAACAGCCACACTACTAATTTATCGCTTTGATTAAATCATTGATTGAAATCGGAGCAAGTAAAAATCTTTTTGTCCTCTTCACTGACAGGTAATAATATTTTTGTTGTACAAAAATAATGTTTTTATTTTGTAGAATTCTAAAAATTATGGTTTGAGTCTTACGTTTGCAAGTTTCATTTTAACACACCATTCAATTGGTGCCAGGACTTTCATGTGGTCTTTTTCCTGTTCATGTACCCAAAACCTGTTTGAAAGTAGTCTACTCTGGCAATATATCCACCCGTCGCTCTAATATAAAGTTTAGATGTAGACATAATTTATATAGTTCATCGGAATGGTTGTTACTTTCGCCATTACATTTTTTATTACAGTAATATTATTTGTAACAATACATATAATTCTCTTTTAAACTAAAAAGAAATAAAAAGTCGATCAACACAATAGCTCTTTTGGTACGTTACAAGTCAATGTAACAGGAATACCAAGGTGGCTAGAATATTCTACCCACCTTGAAGGAATACAGACTAAGCTGAATTAAATTCCCTAAATAGGCCTACATCTTCAAAACACACGAATATAAGTATTTTCATACAACTATTCTTTTAGCTTAGCTTGTGAGGTTATGTTAAAATAAACAAAAACATACACAAAACTTACAAATTAACCATTTATATAAATAATTAATTTCTGAGTTTTGTGTATGTTTTTATTTGTTTTATGTATTTTCATGTTATATATATATATTATTTTTTTATTTATTACTAAAACTCGGAGGGACCTTAACGGTGTAGAGCACTTAGCTGTAGCCTATATATATATATATATATATATATATATATATATATATATATATATATATATATATATATATATATAGTTTTTAAATAGTCACAGTTACTTATAGTTTTAAACTATCGATTATAATACATCTTATAATTTCATAATAATATCGTAAACATTTTATCTATCTCCATTTCCTGACCTGCTTTTCCAATTCGAAATACATTCAGAAGATGATCGAAGGCAACTTTCTAGTCAAGCTCAGTCGGAAGTATAATTTACCACCAATATAACTGTTCCGGTTGGAAATTGGTATGAATGTCAGTTATTGAGAATTACAAAATCAACCTGAACCTCTGAACCTGGCAAAACTGGTTAAAACTTTCCGGCATTACGTCACTGATGGGCATGTGCGCAGATGCTTCACGTACAGAACTGGTTCACTCTGTAGTTATGCCCTTACATGGTGATGATTGACGCATTCTGGTGCATGGTTTTCAATTGCATGATTTATACATGCCCTGCAGCAAACTACCTGATTCAATCTAAACGCGTTCTTCGAAAGATTGGATTAATAGAGCAATTGGGTTGATGCAACAATTGTAAGGTTAGATTCATAAAGAATTTGCAATTTTATTTCTTTAATCTGTTTCCTGTCTGTTTGTAACAGAATTTTTAAAAGTAATTTTTAAAGATTTATACTAAAGAAGTTATGAATGAGGAATTGCACCATTAATTTTATGTAAATTATGAAACTGTACGATGCACAAAAAATCTTATTGTGCAAAGACAATATTATTATGAATAAAGATCTAATCTCAATGCATTAATTATAAAGTCTTGAGGTTTTTTGTTTTCGTATTGTAATCTTTAGTCAATAGATGAGTTTACTTTACTCTTATATTCTCTCAGGTCGCTTTATTGAGATCTTTCTTTGCTTGAACAGTGGTATAATAAAATTTTTAAAAAACGTGATTAGGAATTAAAAATAACTGAGTGTAAAATTATATAATATTACCATGCAAAAGACTAAAACCTTTTCTGTTTGACTGATGAATAAATAAATCAATAAAAGGTTTTTTTATGTCTATAAGTTCTTTATGTGCTCCTTTTCGTTGTTCCTAAGATGTAATTTACTATTCGAAAATTTTATTTATTTCGATTTATTATATTTCAAGTAAATTATTAAAAACAAATACTTTAATACATATAATTTATTTTCAGACCTATTGTTTTAATAAGGTTATAACATAGCTCTTGGTGTTATTTGGAATTTTTATTTTAAGATTTATTCGAATTAACCAAAGTTATCATGAAGGCCAGCAATTTCGTTCGAATATTTTGTGGCGATCTAACATATTTGTTTATTCGAAAGATGGTCGCTGTTAAATTTAGTGATAAATCTTTCTAATTAATAGGGCGCTCAACCCAAAACGTTTCTGAGTTGAACTTCTCAGAGGAGATTATTATTCCTACTGTTTTGGAAGAGAGAGTGGTTACAGCAGGCGCTTAGTCTCATCGTTCCTTTATTTGATGGCTCCTTTCCCAAATATCTTTGAACCCATTATACGCGAATGGACCTACTCAATAATTGTACCTTGAAGACGGTATCAATCACTAATGTAACATTCAACCTTTCACCTCGCACTTTAACCATCAGCTTGGCAACATCTTCCGCAAAACATCCTTTCTGTAGCTTCAAATTGTTTTAAAATTTATTGTTTCATAAATTAAAAAAGCTTCTCACACTTACAACTGCTTTCCAAAGATACAGTATTTTTTTAATGATTTTATTACATACCTAACGGTTTAACGGAAATGACAAAATAAACGCTTTTTTTATTGCGTTCTTCATTTTTTATTAGGTTTTGTTTTACTTTTTGTCATTTCCCATGTTCTCTCATTATTTTTAAATTCAAAAACTAAATTAGCGATAAATCATAGTTACAATAAAAATGACAAATATAAAGTGTAGGAAAAAATTAGAAGATTGTTACATTTCACACAGTAAAAGGGAAAAACAAAAACTTGAAACCAAAGAACAAACAGAACAAAACAGTATTAAAACAGGTAGTTACAACAAACAGTTGAATTAAAAATGAAAATTATAGCACTGTATGATTGAATTTACATGACCTAAGAAGCTCATATCAATGCCGCAGGATGGGCATTTCCTGTGCATCTCATTTACTTCGAACGTCATTCAACACAACACAAACAAACAAGAGACCGTAAGGTTTATTGTGACGATAAAATTAAGTTTTATATCTTCATGTCGCTTAAATTGCAACCGTGTGTTACCGTTTAAGCCAATGCAAAGACGAACAACTCATTTCCCTTTCAAAGGAAACTAAGACATTAAGTCTCCCCTCAGCAGTTTCTACAGGGAGAAAAAAGAAGAAAATCTTATCACACTACCTCTCTTTGACTAAAACTAACAGAATCTATTACACAAAAAGTAACAATTATATCTAACGGTGTTTCGATACCTAAAGGTAATTATTTTCTTTATACCTCGATAGCGTTTAGTTGGGATTCGGTTAAGGATCTCCATCCCCCATTTCTTAAATTGATCGCGTAAATTTTTTCGTAGCATAAAATGTAGTATTTTCTATGGATTTCAATACATTTTTTTAAAAAAACTGTAAATGGGTTAAATATTAGGCTGCAATTACATTTTTTTTAAAATATCTTTGTTTTGATATGTTAAAATATGTCTTTAAATGTTTGTTTATTTAACAAGTCTTTAAAAAATATTGTAAATACTCGTATTTTGTATGCAAAAAGAAGTCTATCATAATTATTGATATAATTTGATCAAGCATCTTTTAAATCACTATAAATTGAAACTAATCAGCAATTTGCTTAGGAGCGCCAACATGGTTATGCTCAAAGAATGTAAGCGAAGGCCACTTGGTGAGCGTACCTGCACACAGCTCTGGGAACACAGAGGTTCCAGCCAAGATAACGGCTTCCATCTAATTACAGCCTCTTTGCCGCTTCGCCTAAATCACGAAGTGGTTTAACAAGGTGTTTCCTGCCAACAGATGCGGCCTTTTCAAAATATACTTAGCTATATAACGACCATAATTTTCGTTAATATTACACAACAGTTCCTGCTGGCTAATCCTCCTAGATTGCACGCGCACGTACAAGCGCGCCCAAACTTGAACTTTCGCGTAAGTGTATATCACAAATACATTAACTAGCTGAGTGAGAGACAAGGTAATTTTGTAAGTGTTTTTTAACAATTGTGTAATTCAATAATTACTATAGATTCAAAGAATTCACGAAGAACTATTTCATGAATGTTATCCAATTAATTAATAAGTATCTAACATCTACAGGTACGCTTTTATCCATGGTCTCTTCTGTCGCTTCATCCAAACCATAAGTTACCTTTTCTCAATAGTATTTCTTTCCTCGAGTAACTTCACTTTCTCGTCAATTAATCCACAGTGTCCTGCCCTTCCAGGGGCCTATATGGCTTTTATAATCATTTTATTATTTTCAGGACATCTTCAAAATTTATTCTACAAAATGCTATTCTCTCCTACTAATATCCACACAAAAAAAAACTATTAAATGCATCATTTAGGTACTGCAGCACACATTGTTTTCGGGTCTGATATTTCAAACAAACGCACTTTCTTCTCTAGTTCATCCTTTAACTGCCTGGTTTGGATAAGACTTCTCACATATCATTATTAATTTCCTACTTTTGTTAACTTTTTATGTTTTAGTTTTGTAGTTTTCATGAATGGAATTCATGTTTCTAGTTTCTCTTAAGAAAATACGTTCTCTAACTTCTCGTTATTTTTCTTTTACAATTCTTACTTTAATTTTGGCACTTAACTCAATTCAATTAAATTTCTGATACTTTAATACTTTAATAGTTAAGCTTAAGTGGGTTAAAAAACAGGTATTTGGGCTTTTGACCTAGAAAGGGAGCAGGGAATCCCATTTTTTTTTCTTTTAGGGTATTTTAAAACACCTTCAATTCCTATGACTGAGCGACCAATTTATCATCAACGAATATTCATTAGTGAAATTTTTTGTTGCCTGGAGAAATTCTAGCTGTGGTTTGGTTTCACTTTATTTATATTTGGTTTCTTTTCAGGTGAGTGAGAAATTTCGGAATTGTGTTTTATTTATACATAAATACTTATTCGTTAATTGTGTTTGTCTACAAATAAAACGTATTAAATAAGTTATTCCTATTTGTATTGAGAAAAGATAATCTTTAAATATGTTTTTAAGACGATTTAACTTTAAACCAACATGAAATAGCTTACAATAAATGGTAAAATTACTTAAAACATTTTCCTGCGCAAAAGTTTGAAAAGCCTTTTTATATATTACCTAAACTAAAATTTTAACTCTTTTTATTATAGAGTATTGTTATAGAATAGGGGTATTCATACAAACTTGTTTTAACATTTGAAAAAAATAAATAAATAAACATAATTTCGTTTGTATTTTTAAATGTAGCCACGCAAAAACATTTTTTGTATTTCACTTAAGTTGTCTGCAAAAATGGAGATAAGTTCCTTTTCATCGGCAAGTTCTCGATCGGCAAGTGCGTAGATCTAGAAAGCTCGCCAGCGTAATTTATTGGCTGTAAGAACTATCGTGTCCAGCACGACGGTCATGTTTTCCTTTAATGAGCCTACTCATACAATACGCTGCTCTTATCAAATAGCCTATGCAGATCCTGAAATACACTTTCACTTCTAGCTAGAAGCGGCTGATCTGCGAGTTCACTAGAAAAATATTCCATTTGTGTTATATTTACATTTGTATGCTAAAGCATTATGTAGTAATGATATACACTCAAGATGCGCTTTCTTATATGTTGATTTAAGTCGTTTACACTTGACATGACCTTTTCAAAAACCAATTTCCAGTCAAGTGGACTATGTTTTTCTTATAATCTGTTTACCCGTTTATATAACTATTAATACAGTCCAAGTCGAAAATCATACATATTCGAACTATTTTATGATACTGAAAATGTAATACATCAACATATTCAAATTGAAATAGCTTTTTTGAGTTAATAAAAAGGTAAAAGATCGTCAGCATATATGAGTTAAGTGTTTCTACTTCTTATTATTTTAAATGCATAATATATAAGGAAAGAAATTTCACAAACTAAAATATATTTCATTGAGACGCTCGATTAGCGATTCAATTTGCCTACAAAGAAGAAAAACATTTCTTCACGCTCATTGGCGAAAACCTTCTTAGTACATCTTCTACGCTATTTAAACCGTTAGTGATGCTGAACAGGTATGATAAATCTGTTCGAAATTCTGTGCGTTATAATTAAATAAACAAAAATGTTCAGAATGGACCAAATGTACGCATCATACTTGAGAACGTGTCGTAATGTAAGACATTGTAAAGTTATTGTCAAGATTTAGCTGTCATGGTTACAAATTCAGGATGAATTAGTAATTTTCAGTAATTGACAAATTTCGGTAAATTGACCAATTTCAGGAAATCTACAATTTCATTTCCGACTGCGAATGCTTAGAAAGTTGTTCGTAGTTAGTTCCTAAATGCATTTCGAATTGGAAAATTTGCTCGTTCAGGAAATGTAGACCAGTAAATCTTCAAGGAATAAATGTGTTTCTTAAACGGTTTTCCCATAGTAGTTCGGTGTAGATATTTTGCTAATAGGAAAAACTAAATCTACCGCTGTAGATGTACTAAAGGTATAAATCTACAAGAAGCTTCTCAGGTTGGATAATATAAAATCTGCACTTACAATAATATATATTGATAATATGTAATTTTTCTCCCTTGTATCTCTTCCGATTTTTTCAGAAATAACAAAAACGACTTATCGTGGATGCCTATTTTTACAGTTGCTTGAAAAATATTTAACTTAGCCAAATATCGTTTGTTCTATACTCTCATAAAATATTTAAACAACTTTTCATGTTAAATGGTTTCTCTAAATAACCGTATATGCAGGTAATAAATTTAAAAGTGTTACTTGTAAATTAGTATTAATTGTTCAATTACTACCATTAGTTCACACTCTCACTATGTATTTATTTATATATCTTGTTCAAATTTTCAATTGTTAATAAAATATTTTTTATTCATTCATTCAAGTTCAAATACATTTTTTTTAAACTTGTAGTGGATGACACTTGATGTTAATACTCTTTTTCAAATATTATTTCATTTACGAGGGTGATCTTCGTAAAAGGAACGAATGTTTTGAAACGCGTCAGCAAGTAAGCATTTACGTATTCACTTTAAAGCACTTTTTAAATATAGGTTATTTTAATAAATAAATTAAATTAATCTATTTAATTAATTAATTTCACATTCTATTTTGCCACTTATATGTATACAAATATTTACATTAATTGTATTTATTTAATAAAAAGTAACTAAATACTAAAACAATTTCTTGACCTAGGTAGGAATAGAATTTTAAAATTTATTTTTATAAAAGGTTTTTGTTTTTTTCAATTTTTATTATTACCTCACACTCCTTATATGTAATATATATATATATATGTGTGTGTGTGTGTGTGTGTGTGTGTGTGTATTAGAGAGAGAAACACACACATACAGAGACAGAGAGAGGATCCCTTGCTTTTAGTAATTCAGTCCATAAATTAATACAGGAAATCATATTATTAAGTAATATTTTTTGTAAACTCGTCATAGCTTATTAGTCCATTTAACAAAATTTATATTTTAACCAAATATTTATTACCAAATAATCATTGATAGGTGCTCTATACTTCTTTAAATCACTTTTCACTTCACAATATGTAATAGAACATTTAAGAAGGAAAACTTGAGCTCGAGTCTTTCAGCAAATACGTTCCAGTAAACCATACATCAGGTGTTCCTGAGTAATGGTGATTTGAAATCGAGAGGCAGTTGATAATTTATTTACGTTGGACAATTTATCACTATCTACATTAAGTTTATTTATTTATAAATTACGTTTTAGTTAGGAATCCTTTAGTATTTTTTATTTCCCTCGAATTTCATCTTCGAATTCTATATTCTGGGTGCAAAATATAGAACAGCTTGCGTTTGATTAAATATTCCAGTATACGTCATCTCCATTTTTCCCCGGGTGTAAAATTATATTCAAACACACTTTATTCGAATAGCAATAGCACATGAATATTTTTTAAGCATTTGGTCAAACCTGTGTAAGATATAAAATTTGACTAAATCTTAAAGCAGCAATATTCTTAGAGATCATTAACTACATTTTTAACCATCTGTTTTTAGAAAATCTTATACTTGACCCAATATTATTGCTACTTTTGTATTCAGTTAGGTCTAAAAATTTATTTTTTACGGTTAATTACGTCCGAATGATTTTTATACACATGAATTGCTTTCACTAATTATTTGAATAATTTATTGTGGTTTAATAACAATAAATAATACACAAAAAACCTCTGACAATAAGTATTTTTATTGTAACCTGATGTGTACATATCAGTTACCAAGTTACCATCCTCAGAGGCTAACTCTACAAAGTTTGGTTGATCATACGTAGTGAAACTATGTAGAGTTAGCCAGTAGGTTGTGTCATGCCTCTGAGGATGATCACTTCGTAACCGAAATGTATATCAGGTTAGAATACAAATATTTTTTGTTAGAGGTTTTCGTGTCATATTTATAGATTGCCTTCCAGATTGACACTTCCATTAGACTTTAGGTTTTTTCTTTCTGTTATTTCATCTCCAAGCATCCAGATCTCACATTTAAAACTTCACACTATGAAGATGATTAGTGATGATGATGATTAAAATTTATTCCCAAAACATAGCTTCATTTCATTTCGTTAGTGTCGTTCTGAGTATTCCCCCTCCCTCATTGTTAGAAGCTCGTGAGCTAACTGGACCTATTTCTACATCCTTTCCAATATTAATTTTCTCAGACATTATTAGTGACTCTAAGGTAGTTTGAGCAAATAAACTTCCTCCTTTGTTCTTTGTTGCTACAGTTATCTAGATCTAAATCTCTATCTGGACGGTTTCGTCAACGGCTCCATTGTAGTAAATATCATTAAAACTGTCTCTGTTATGTAACCTCTTTCCAACTGAACCCACTCCAAGATATCACTCTACCGGGAACTACAAAAAAAGATCGAAACATTCTCGGAATATGGAATAATTAATGTAACAGGAGATGAACGTTTGTAATATACTTAAGGCTTATGATAAATGATTTTTAAACAACATTAAATTGAGTTTTTTAATTAGAACTTTTCTTCTATTTAGTAGTTTTACATGTAATGAATCAGTTTTAATAAATTAAAGATGTACCTAGCATATTTTAAGTATACACTTACTATTAAAATCCTCATCGAATGAATTCATTACTGGATCCTTATCCATTCAATTATTTGCAAAAGAAATACAATTTCGATGACTAATAGTTATAAGAACGAATATATGTTTCAACAAACATTTACTAGTAATGTCTGAATTTACCAAAGTAATTTCTGAACTTTACCAAAGTTGGACGCTTTTCACAAATTCGAAGGCAAACAAAAAATCTATACGAATTATCGGAAATAAATAATTTTTTTACAAAATACATATTTGATAAAAATAATATATTTCTTAGAAATTACAGCAACATTTACTTAACGGCTTTGAATAATATCTGAGTGAGCAATAAATATGAATTAGTAATTTATATAGGGGTAGTGTTTCCTTGAATTGTTCGAAAAACCTTTACCTAATGATTTCTCAGGACCATATTTATGAAAATTTTTAAATAAAGTATCTTCCTTATTTTTCAGTTTGTCTGTTAATTTTACAAACAATATTATATCTTTAAGGTGTGTAAAGCTATCAAACTCTACCTTTGCAGAAATGTTAGTCTAACCTATTTTTAAAATTAATTTTTAGATAAACACCCCTTCCAGTTTCAAAAAGCAGCTATACAAAATTTTAAAGTCTAATAACTCACAAATGGGATATTTTACGAAAAATATGTAAGCGTAATAAACAATTTCTAAATTTGTATAAACATTTTAAGTCTAAAGTTATTGTTCCGGATGAAAAAACGGATTTTTCTTACCACCTCTATTATTAAACGTACAATAATCAGCATCTATTATTAGTGTTGTTTCATAATCAGCTGATTAGGGTTTCATAATAACTTCAATAGGGTTTCATAATAAACTGAATAAAAGTTTTACAGCTGGAGAAACTGTCCCAATGTTGATGTATCTATTTAGTACACAATCAGAAGTCTATTACATTTAAACAGGCTATGAAGTTTGAAAGGCTAAAACTCTACAACATTGTAGAAGGTTGCGATTTTGAACACAACACTTTAATCATTTTTAAAACGTTTATTATATTGTTATTTATATTGCCACATTTTTGTTTAATTTTTTTTTAGTTTCTCTAGTGATGTAGGTCACATCTCTTTTTTTATGAATGCACCATTAGTTCGTTTAAATTACTCAGTTTAAAAACAAATTAAACGAGCAATTATGAACTGAAATTAAACTAATATGACCTGGAAGTTTTCTCGAATACAATCTAAGAAAGAAGTAAAACTAACAGAGATAAGATCTACAATGGCTGATTGTGTAATAACAATAATTTATTAAAATAGCCTAAGTAATAAAATATAATATGTAAGTATATTTTTATACTCTAAATTACATTATGTATACATATATAGATATATATATTTAATAAATTAAAAATATTTCAAAAACAAGAATACTTTTAATGAATATATTTATTCAAAGCTTTTCGCCGATAAAATAGTATCAGAATTTTGTAAAAATGTTTTATTAGATAATTATTTTCCTGAAGATGCTTTTACTATTTTATCGGCGAAAAGCTTTCAATAAATATACTCATTAAAAGTATTCTTGTTTTTGAAATATTTTTAATTTATTAACTATATTGCAAAAAAACATATCACCCTATTTAATATACATATATATATATATATATATATATATATATATTATAATATTTTTTTATATATATTTATTTTATAATTTTGAATAATTTAAATCTATTTCTTTATAATAACACAAACTTTAATAATAATAATCCTTAGAAAATAATTAATTGCTGGGCGCCAGTTAGAATTACAAAATAATTGTAACCCTAACAGTAAAATTTAGAGTCCTATTGCTTTTATTTTTTATTACTCACCAATTATAGTAATAAATAACACACTTACTTATAATTCGATTAATTTTTGTTTAATTTAGTTTTTTTAAATCTTATTCTAGTTACAATATTTTTTTTTAATACACTTTCTCTATTTCCTAATTTAGTTAAACATCGCAAGACTCTTTCTTTCAGGTTATTCGGTGAGTGTTACGACAAATTAAAATTTAGTTTATGCAATTAATGTTGTAATAAATTTTATAAAAGAAACGCCTAGGCCTAAACTTATTAATTTTGAATTTACAATATAATAATTTACAATCTTTTCTTAAATTTAATTACTTATCTAACGTTTAATGTTTTTGACCAAATTCCTAGCCTTTTAAATTTATTTCTATAAACAAATCTTACACCACTATTTTTTTATGCTTGAATTCTTCCTTTAAATAAAATTTTGGCCAACTAAGTCTTTTTATTCCAGTTCCAATGCAAGCATTGTTCTCTAACAATGAATTTTTTTTATTGAAAATTTCTAGAGCCAAGAATAAAGTTTTGTCAATTGTTGAAACATCTGCTATTTAACCCACTCATTATTTGATCTTCATGTCCTTACCTGGACAGTTAAGTTTTATCCTCTATGCAATAATTTTTAGGTTTTGTACAATTCTACATTAGGAAAACACCAGCCGTTTCATAATTATACTAGCTGCCATCTTGGTTTTAATATTTTATAATTTTCTTTTAGGTTATGGTTTCATTGTTACATTTTCTTTTTTTTCATCCATTTTTAATTTGATCTTCATGTCCTTACCTGGACAGTTAAGTTTTATCCTCTATGCAATAATTTTTAGGTTTTGTACAATTCTACATTAGGAAAACACCAGCCGTTTCATAATTATACTAGCTGCCATCTTGGTTTTAATATTTTATAATTTTCTTTTAGGTTATGGTTTCATTGTTACATTTTCTTTTTTTTCATCCATTTTTAATTTGATCTTCATGTCCTTACCTGGACAGTTAAGTTTTATCCTCTATGCAATAATTTTTAGGTTTTGTACAATTCTACATTAGGAAAACACCAGCCGTTTCATAATTATACTAGCTGCCATCTTGGTTTTAATATTTTATAATTTTCTTTTAGGTTATGGTTTCATTGTTACATTTTCTTTTTTTTCATCCATTTTTAATTTACTTCTATTATATTCTGAATTATTGTTATTTATTACTTTTGTGTTTTTATATAAAAACATTACAATATATATACTTATTACACTTTTGATATTACTTGCGACCAGACTTTTTGTTAACGTACACTTGGAGGAAAAGTTTTCGTCTTACGACTTCTGTAGCCTCCAAGTGTAAGTTAACAATTTAACAACCCTTAGTTAACAAAGTGTGATCGCAAGTAATATTAAAGTGTAATAAGTAATAACCAACTAGCTCGTCATGAACAGCACCAAAATTTATATATATATATTATCCTGGTAATTTCACCTAGATGTATTTCGAAATTGTGTCACATTACTATAATTCGTTCCAAATTCATCAAAAGCTTCTAAGAATCCATTAGAATTCCGTTCGGACGTGTGTGAGCTTGTGTGTGTACGTGTGCGCATGTAAAACACTCAACAGGTCGTAATTTCTAGCCTACTAAAGCTTTTAGAATTGCTCCTTACGGTAATATGTAAGCTAAATGTAGGAGAATAAAATGTAATGTAATAGGGTTCAAAAACCTAATCAACGTTAATTATGAGAAGAAAGTTTCCAGGTTTGGTTCAGTCTGTGTCAATAATAGAATTATTACAGAATAAATCTGTTATAGTTCAAAAGCTGAGGTGAAGTCACGTGATGTATGTATAAAAGTATAGCATGTATGTATAACAGCATACAGATAAAACTACAATTCTATGTCAGTATAACGTTAAGTTATTGTAACATACAACACAAAATAATGCAAATTTCGTGTAAATAAGAGTGTGACCTTTTTTTGTCCAGTTTTTAATAACCCTCTATTTAATAATTAAAAAAAAGAGGTCTCTTTTAATAAAGATTCCATAACAGGACAAAACAAAACATTATTACCTCACGTTATAAGAGCAGAGTCTATTGTAGACTTACTAACTCAATTATATGGGTTTATTGTGTAAAAGTATAAACATTTAATGCTTTAATCAGCATAGCAAGCAGTATAACTTTATAACTGCATTTATATATTGCTATAACTTTATACGTAAAAACGTGAATATATTCTAACTCGAATATTTGTTAAACATAAAATTGTTAGATCAAAATTATAGACCTAAATGAATAAGTAGACAATTGAATTAAATCGCTTTGTGTACACCTATAGTATGATAGACGAAGTCTACGTTTGCCAGAAATCTCCGTGTGAATGAATGTACTGGTGTAGTAATGCATAAAAGACATACAGACAATGAAAAAAATTATAATATAAATATAAATCGATAGTTAATACTCTTTCAGTATTACTCTTGTGTTAATTATTTTTTAATTGTAATAATGTAAAACCTAAGAAGAATGCAAATTTAATGAGAATAAATCACCAAACGTTTCATCTATTATTTCAACAATAAAATTTTTTTATATTTTTTTTATTTGAATGTCCGCGACGGAAGTTTTAATTTGCAAAATCATTTGTCTAGAAAAATCATAATTTTGCAAATCAATAATAAATTAACAGATATATATATATACTAAAATCTTGATATTGCCCAGGCAAAGCTGTGACAGGGGGAACGTTAGTTATACATCAATGAAATATATAAAATATTGAGGAAATAATATAATTGTCCTTACACATTATTGTTAGAGGAATGTAATGTGTATTTATTGTAGTTCATCAAAGTCTGAATACTCTCTAAATGAAAACTTTGAATGAAATTATTCTACTGCGAACATAATTTGATAGATTTCGTGAATTTTAAGTCTAATTACACGCAGTAATTTTAATATATTTTGTTAACTTTTTATTATAGTAAAAATTTAACGATTACATGTGTACCGAGCGGAGTTCTCTTCAACTCTGCAGGTAAGCAATCCTGCCCAAGCGGGATTTATTTCCCAGGGGAAATTTTGATGCCCTTCCTTTTGTTCTACCTAACTCCATCTCGACTTCCTTAACCTTCTTCTAGCAAGAAGCTGTAGCCTAATAAGTGGACACGTATTTATGGCCCCAGTAGAGAGTAGGTCTACATCAGATGAGTGACCCTGCCCTCGTTATGTGAAGATCCGCCATATATAAAATTATTTTATATCCCTACCTTAATCCTATTTATGTTGGTCAATCCCCTCTTGCCTGCGTAGGCACGACAGTCATACTTGCCGATTTAAAACAAAGAAACACGCACTCCATTGGCTCTTACTCAAACTTCTGCTCAGTCCCCGTTCCCCAACATTCCTAACTAAGCCTTAAGATGTTAACAATTATATAGAAGAAGATAACTTATATAAATAGTGAACTAGATAATTTTATAGAAGTATAACATTAAAATAAAATAATTTGGCAGTGTAAGAAACAATGTTAAATCCGTAAAATGATGAAAAAATAAGAAATATTTTATTAAACACTTAAACAATAGTTTATGACTATCCGAATTTTAAATTTAGTAAATTTATTAAAACTTACTGAGACAGAACGCTTTCGATCGCTATGTGTCGATCTTCATCAGTTACGAAGACTAAAGATCTTCATCGGCGCATAGCGATCGGAAACGTTCTGTCTCAGTAAGTTTTAATAAATTTACTAAAAGTTTAAAATTCGGATACTCATAAACTATTGTTATTGTGATTAATAAGATTCAACGAACGTAATGGACTACAAAATTCAAGAAATATTTTATGTAATAAGGGAGAGAAAACAATAGTATCATTGCATTAAAATATTATATTTCAACTGAAAACTGTTAAACTAAATTGATGCAAGATAGTAATAACGGTGAATGGTAACATAATTTATCTCAATGTTGTCAACTTTTTGAAGTATATCCAGATAACAGTTCTAACGATTTAACTGAATAATGGCTCTTTAACGCTTTAGCTGCGAAATAATTTGCTATTCTCACGGTATAACGTTAAGTTGTTTCGGTTTAGACATTGTAGTTTCTTCAACTATTCAATAGTGTAACGGTATCGCTTTAACTTTCGTCATTTGGGAAAACTTCAATCAACTAGTCTTGTATAAGCAATTCAATTTCCATCTGTTCTACACCACTTGACCAATAATGTTTTTTTCTAATCACTCTCTCTCCCTCCCACGTCGTCTCTCTCTAGCGTTCTCTCCCCCTCTCTCTCACTCCACCTTTCTCTCATTCTTATATATATATTTCCTTATCTCAAGTAAACTATGACTCTCCTAATATTCAGTACGGAGTGAAAGCCATTTTGTTGTTTTATTTCTAACATATAATTCACCTTATATGCATCAGCACTATCTCTATGAACTCTATTTTCCCTTAGGTTCAATGTTTAGTGAGGTGAGTATGTCTTTCTTCCCTTATATAGTTTATTTTACTTCCTCTGTACCATATCCAATGGATAAGATTAGTTTAAAACATTTACATTTTGCTTAAATGAGGATTGCTGTTTCGGGAGATTATCTCCTAATCAACTCGAACTGTAATTGACCTCTTGGTTAGTTAAGGATAAGATGTAGAAGGGTGTGGGGCGTTAGGATAACTATATTACGTGGTTTTGAGGGAGTTTTGGCGGTAATGATGCCAAAAAACGTATGTATTTTAATGCAATTGGGTTTTGAATATGCTTTACGTGTAATTTGAAAGGCTTGTTTCCTACCTTTCGGTTAGGCGGAGGCTGCAATTTTTAATTATTTTGATTAGAATTTGCAGGTTGGATGATACGTTTCTGTAGTTGTGGTTTAGGTTTATGATGTGTTCAGTAAAGTTTAATGGAGTATTGAGATTACGTATTGCTTTTACGTAATATTGGACCTTTAAAACATCACACGTTATATGGAGCAATCTCCCTCTTTGCTTAAGTAGTCAGTTTTAAAAATTCGATTGAAAACCGAATAAAGGAAATTATTTCTTTAGTAGAAATACTTGAGGATTCTCTCTGTCGTTTTATTAAGATCTTGGTTATAAATGTAAAACAATTATTTTCAAAATATCTTTCTTTCAACATAAGAATTAAATTATTTTCTAATTCTATATGTTCTGATAAAATTTAATTAGAGCTTGCTAGTGGTAACACACCAACAAAGGTAATTCTTATAAGAACGAATCAAAATCACTAAAAATAAATTTGTAAATAATCCGACTAGTTTCGGCATAATTGTTACCTTAACAATGATGGACTCTAATGGTGAGTGTTGGCCACAACTGATGAAGGCGACATTGTCAATGAAACTAGTCTGGATTATTAACCAGTTATTAGTGCACTCTTTGAGTGCACTCTTTTAATATTTACGTTTAATATTCAGATAAGTTACTGTTATAGCATTATTTCCAGTGATTTTTATTTAATTCATATTTAGCTAATTGTTTCTCACATTTACCAATTTGAAATATCGTGTGAAGACATCTCAAATGTTACATTATAATCAATCTGCTATTTAAACGTTAAGTTATTGTAACATAAAACATAAAATAGTAAAATTTACTGTAATTAAGAGCTTAACGTTTTTTGTCCAGTGTTTTAAAACTCTTTCAGTAATCTAAATAAAAGGTGATTTGTAATAAAGATTTCATGTTA
>JBAIZL010000004.1:199762753-199767753 GCA_036971475.1 Prosapia bicincta
TGAACCCACAAGTCTTTGGCTTACTTAAACATATTACAACGATCACTAAAAACTCCAAGTGCAGATCTTTTTTATTTATATCAGATAAGAAACACAATCCCGGAATACGAGCCAAGGACGCCCTTATCGTGTAACTTCAAGGACGCCCTTAACGTGTTCAACTCAGTATTAATAGACATTGATTTTAATTACTCTCCTTTATTTCCAGAGCAGTGAAAGGTTTATAAGGCTGTCACTTTAATAGTCATGAATGTGACAATATAATTTGCATATAACATTATTCTTTGTTAATCGATATCATGAGCTCGATGTTATAAGGTGATAGTGTGTTGCTTGCAAATAAATACATTAAATTTTAGTTCCCATGTTTAGTTACACCTGGAAAGTAATCTGGAACTCTTTAAGTTATTCCGTGTTGATAGGTGTTGCTATTTTTACGTTTCTGTGTGTATTCTACTTGTACTTGTTTACTACAATGTTATCCATTTTACAGCTTTGTATTTACATATAAAATAAAAAGGCGGTAATAAAAAAGAGTGGAAGAATGTGTGGGAGCTCATAAATATAGGAGACTCAAGGAGACACTACAGACAGAATGGAAGATCATGTGCTTATAGAGGTTTATTAGGGCAACTTGTAATAAAATGTCTGAAGTCGTAAACGCAGAGAAAATTGCAGATAGATCTCGTTTACAATTCCAAGAGTTGATCAAAGCAGTTACTCAGGGCGATGCTATGTTACTGGCTACACTGATCAGATTACTCTCTGTGAAACCATTAGACATCTGTATAATTGAAAGAAATACGTTAAGTAATATAGTCTACTAGCTCTGCTGAGGCAGTTATTAAAACAAGAAGTTTTGGTTCTTGTTTTACTTTTTATTTATTCGTAGTCTTTAGACGATTAGCTAGTATGCCTATTATAACCGTAAAAGGATCATGAACAAAAATAGGATTAAGGTATTGACAAGAAACACATTATTACAGGATATAGGAGAAATATCATAGCATCGGCTGTCCACAGTCGCATAAATGAACTAGACGTAATTTCTTGAGACCATAAGAAATTAATAAGGATAAAAGATAGTACAGATGAATCTCGATGATTCAAGGTAGATGGGACCGAGATTTCCTCGGATTACACGAAAATAAGTTCCTGTACATTAGAAAAGGGGTTCTAATGAACTCTAGAACTGTATTGATTACAGTACTTACATAAATTAATGTTGCTTTGAAATACATTGTTTATCAGGTTTATTACATTTTTTGGAAAAAGTTATAAAGTGTCTTCTACGTCTGCTTATTACGCTTTTGTACTTCGTCGCGTAGACGTCTCAGCAAAAGCATATCTATTGGCGTGGTGTCTGTTATTCAGTATAGCGCATTGCAGTTTCCAAGGCGCCTGTTCCTTCATCGTGATTAATTTTCTCTTCTTGCGCTGTCTCGGCCGAACCTTCATCTTTATTCTCGTCCTCACTGCCTTCAGTAATTTCTTGTACCATTTCAATAGTCCTTACTCATCCACTGGCGTACGTCGTATCATTGAGATTTTCACAACCTGGAAGTTTTTTGATAAAAAATGTCAAATATCTTTCTTCTTGTGGATCAATAACAAAGTCAACAATTTTATTATGATTTAGAACTTTATTCCATGACTTACTTTATGTTTCTTCTTTTATTTCATTTCTTGGTTCGACTAAGTACACAACTTCCTCAAGTCTATTTTTTATTTAGAAAGTTTACAATGTTTTCTTCCCTTTCAGTCGCTTCCAAGAGAGATTGTAAAAGTTAACGTCATTCATTCATTCGTTAATATTTTTATCATACATTCCAAAACACCCTGATACATCAGCTGGATCAAGCTCGTAACATTTGAGGGTAAAAATTAAGCAAATATATCATCAAAGCCCAGTTGATCTTTATCGAGATGCGACGGTGCTTTATCTAACAGTAAATAATTTGAATTTCCTTTCAAATAGATAAAATAGTGAAATAGAAATGGGCTCGAATTTAACGGAAGCTTGAACAATCGGGACTCAGATTATCGAGACTGTATATGGAATTAGCTAAGACTAAAGAAAATAACATAGTTATCCTGTGGTACTGGTAATAACCTCAAATAGGATTGCATGGTCAAGATGACTTTTGCTTTAATGAAATGCAAGAAGTATACATGTAACATGACTCGTATTTCAAAACAAGTCAATTCCTACTTAAATAAAACTAAATTATTTTAGTTTCTTTTTATTTTATAATTACAATTAATATAAATATTTATATTAAATAAAACCGCCTCTTACCACAAATTCAACAATTGTGTAGTCGTTTGTCAGTCATTTGTAAAATACCTCTGAAGATGATTGCTTTGTAATCGAAATGTACATAAGGTTAAAATAAAAATTGTTGACTTTGTGGTGTGAGGTTGTTTTATTTAATATAAACGTTTACGCCACAGTTGCTTCAAGTTGTTAATATAATATACATATGTCAGATAACAATATTAAGTGGCAAAATAGAAAAAGAATTTCCTTACAATTTATCATTTTCCTTTCTATGTATGCTGTTGGACTATTATTTTTGTTTGCTACAATTTATACGCTTTTTTCGTCGCTTGAATTTTGTTGTAGTTTCTTTTCTCTTTCCTTTCTCATTGTCCATTTGTGAAGCAAGGTTCGATACCTTTAATCGAATTTGTTTATTTCATACTTTTCATTCATTTTCAATCCTAGAGGTAACCGTGTGTTATTCATTGAATGAATGATTCGTGACCTCGCATTCATTCGTAGTGTGGTAACCGAGGCAACAATTTAAGGTTGTACAATGGAGGTTTCGACTACAACCAGATGGGTTCAAAAGAAAAATTCATAGGCTATACATCTTTGAAAAGTACATTTCTAGCTATGGGAAAGTTGTCTCAGTGCCAAAGCTCCAGACTTCGAACATGAAGACTCTCAGTTCGAATCCGACCTAGACCTCTCAAACTTTTATAATTTAATTGTAGAATAAATATATGAAAAAACTGTATTAACATCAATTGTCATCCACTATAAGTTAAAAGAAATTTAAACTCGATTGGATGAATAAAATATTATTTTATTAATGATTGAAAATTTTTACATGATATATATCAGGGGAGTGTGATCTAATAAAACGAACTGAAAAATATTAACTTCAACTGATTATTTCTGGAAAAAGAGGTCTTGAACAAGACCTGTTTAAAGAAATCAAAGCTGGTATAATGTGATAAATTTTCTACTCCATGGGTAATGCCAATACACATCCGTTATTGTGTTATTTCACGCTTTACTGGTTTCGCCTAATTGGAAAGTCATGTCCTCTTCTGATCGGTTATTAATTTTACTTCACATTTTGTAACAAAACCCTGAAATAAATATGAAGGCCAACTTGTGAGGGTTTTATGATTCATTGGAAAAAGTATTTGTTTCTTGAGTCCATTTAAATGGAGTAGTTTCGCTAATGTAGAATTATATCACATAAAACAACGGTGAATCAATTCTTTCCTAATTCTAAAGTTGCTAAACAGGATATTATAGCAGGGAGAAGATGTGTTTATGAAGGATACCTTGATTCTTAACATTCATAAAACAGAGATCATTCTCAATACATTTTCATATTACTGTACAACAAAATACTAAGGTTCTCGGAAGAAGAACGTAGAATTTAAATCTGTAAAAATTATCCAGTTGGAGATGTAGAAATTTTCAACCATCCGGACTTATGCAAATGAAAAGATCAGTAGCATGTAAGTGAAAATATATATGTGGATGGTAAAGGAATACTATTTGATAAAAACAATTAATAAATAAAAGACCTTTTAATTAAAAAGAGCTTTTTAGTCACTTTGAAACGAATAGAACGCTGTCTTCAAGTTTAGCAGTTCGTACAATCACAATGTTGTGTCGTCACCTCACAAGGATATTTCCTACAGTGGGTGAGCGTGAATGGGAAACTGTAGGAATCCATTTATTTGTTTGTATTAAGACCGTAACAGAAAACTTGAAAACCTCTTGAGGTATCAGTATTGAGCCTTTGTGATCACTAAAACATGTTGAAATTCACTTCTCTTCTAGCAACAGATTACTTTAAACAATTACTCTATAACGAAGAGTTTTTTGTAATAGGCTACATTCTCAGGTTTTTACACAAACCTGTTGTAACGAACATCATCGTGTAGCTTCGTTTATACTCGATATTACAGTAAATCAAGTTCGAAAAGCCAGACAGACAATTAATCAGTTCTTCACGATAGAAATTTCTAAACATTTAACGGATTTTGTTAGTTTAAACATTTTGACATGCAGAAATTTTTAAATATTTTTTTTTCAAATATCCACTTTAGATAAAACTGACAATATTTCTGAATACGAGTAATATAGTATGGTTTTTTACACAAATATATTTAGGCTTATCTCTTTGTTCGTATCACTTATTACAATTCCCTTCCCAGTAGGGGATATTTTCAAATTTATTAGGTCTTTGGAGTAAACACACATACTCTCTCTCTCTCTCTTTCTTTCTTTCTGTGTGCGTGCGTGCGTGCGTGTGTGTGTGTGTGCGTGTGTGCGCGCGCGCGCGCGAGCGTAATCAAAGCTTAAAGGTTGAATTTTTAGTTCTCATGTCCTTTGGAATGGCGCCAGTAAACACTTAATTTCAATTATAAATCAAACTGCAGTTCAACAGGTTTTAAATCAAGAATACCCAACGTAATCCTTGTATGGATAAAACTAGGAAAGGTTAGGTTAAATTACAAATAGATCACTTGCATGTAGATAATTTATATGAAAGTAAGTAAGAATTTATTTTCTTGAAAATTATTAATTGCACCTGGAATAAATATAATTAAAGTTGTCACATTGATTTACAGCTTATAAATGTTTTACTTTAACCAGTTAAAAATTATATTTAGGGATTTCTCTGCATTTCTTAGTCATTAAACGTGAACGAATCCTATTTACTTGGCCGATTGTGTTTTTTCACGTA
>JBAIZL010000004.1:200517753-200535253 GCA_036971475.1 Prosapia bicincta
GGTTTAACGAATCAAAACGTGTTGATCTTAAACTTGACTAAACGAAACTAATAATATGTCGCTCCTAGGCTACTAGGTTTAACGAATCAAAACATGTTGATCTTAAACTTGACTAAACAAAACTAATGTCGCTCCTGGTCAGCTAGGTTTAACGAATCAAAACGTGTTGATCTTAAACTTGACTAAACGAAACTAATAATATGTCGCTCCTAGGCTACTAGGTTTAACGAATCAAAACATGTTGATCTCAAACTTGACTAAACGAAACTAATATGTCGCTCCTAGGTTACTAGGTTTAACGAATCAAAACGTGTTGATCTTAAACTTGACTAAACGAAACTAATAATATGTCGCTCCTAGGCTACTAGGTTTAACGAATCAAAACATGTTGATCTTAAACTTGACTAAACGAAACGAATATGTCGCTCCTAGTCTACTAGGTTTAACGAATCAAAACGTGTTGTTATTAAACTTGACTAAACGAAACTAATAATATGTCGCTCCTAGGCTACTAGGTTTAACGAATCAAAACATGTTGATCTCAAACTTGACTAAACGAAACTAATATGTCGCTCCTAATCTACTAGGTTTAACGAATCAAAACGTGTTGATCTTAAACTTGACTAAACGAAACTAATAATATGTCGCTCCTAGGCTACTAGGTTTAACGAATCAAAACATGTTGATCTTAAACTTGACTAAACGAAACGAATATGTCGCTCCTAGGCTACTAGGTTTAACGAATCAAAACATGTTGATCTTAAACTTGACTAAACGAAACGAATATGTCGCTCCTAGGCTACTAGGTTTAACGAATCAAAACATGTTGATCTCAAACTTGACTAAACGAAACGAATATGTCGCTCCTAGGCTACTAGGTTTAACGAATCAAAACATGTTGATCTCAAACTTGACTAAACGAAACGAATATGTCGCGCCTAGTCTACTAGGTTTAACGAATCAAAACATGCTGATCTAAAACTTGATTAAACAAAACTAATGATGTTTGCTCTAGTCTCCTTCTCCTGTATTTTTGTTAGTCTCCTAGATTCAACAAATCCAAACAAATGGATCTCATACTGAAACTAACCAAATTAAAAATATCTGGCTTTTAGATTTAGTTTATAATCTTCCTCTAATTCTCAATTTCATTGTTTCATCAACTTCGTTTTCAGAATTTCCTTTAAAATGATAAACCGTGAGCGCTTCCAGCTCAGGTTATCAGATAAATGATGGCAAGAGAAAGGATTTTTAAATGATAAAACAAATTCTCTCCCTTAAACCTAGTTTTAATTTGATCACTCGTATAAATTTCACTGTAGGTCGAAAATAAGGTAGGAGTAGATAAACTCTTTACACTATTCTTCGCGGAGGATCAGATCGTGATAGCAGAAGACGAAAATTATCTTGGTTATATGATAAGAAAACTGCAGAAGAGTATGAGCCAGCAGGCTTAACAATGATCATTTCTAAATGTGAATGATAGGAAAACACGAGATTTGCGACCTTAGCTTAGAAAACAGCGAAATCTAAACAGTGGTCTTTAAACTCTCTTCTCTGGCAACAAAGAATCTCGACAGAAACAAAGAAACCCATTTATGGTCCAGAGCATTGCCCTCTACGGTTCAGAGATATGGGATGTTACCAAAGGTAATAATAACACATTAATGACAATGGGAATGAACTATTTACGAAGAATCTGTGGTAAATCGAGATTAGAAAGGGCCAGAAATGAACTGATTTTTAAGGAAATATCTGTACATAAATCTATATGGAAAAATTCTATAAATGTAAAAATTATAGGGAGGAGATAGAGAGAAGGTAACTGGCAGAGTTTGGACAAATTAAGAGGATGGCAGAAAACAGGTGGCCCCGACAGGTACTAGAGTGGTTCCCCCCTAGAGAGAAGAAAGTGAAGACCGCCACGAAGTTTACGTGGTCCACGAGGCAATGACTAGAAGAGGCATTGATGTATAGCACGAGAAATTGGAAATAAGGGTCGAAGAGGAGGCGACAGCTGTAATAGATCCGTTATATATATATATATATATATATATATATATATATATATATATATTATTAAATAACTTCAAAAAGTTCATAATCAAGATATATTTTATTCAACATTTACAATTATGCTGAAGCTTTTCGCCGGATTATAGTTCCAGCATTCTCAAAGACTCTCAAAGACAGTCTTTGAGAATGCTGGAACTATAATCCGGCGAAAAGCTTCAGCATAATGGTAAATGTTGAATAAAATATATCTTGATTATGAACTTTTTGAAGTTATTTAATAATTATAACAAATCAAGGAAAAATAATCATCTTTATTATAATATATATATATATATATATATATATATATATATATATATATATATGTATATATATATATTAAACAACATAGGTTATTCAAATACAAGAATATTTATTAATTTATATCCAAAGCTTTTCGTTGGTAAACAGTACCAACATCATCAGGAATGAAAATTACAATAATGTAATTATATAATAATGTTTATTATATAATTACATTATTATTATAATTATACAATTATAATTATGATTATTATATATAATGTTTATATATTACATTATTACAATAATGTTATATATATATATATATATATATATATATATATATGTATATATATATATATATATATATATATATATATATATATAAAACATAAGTCAAAATACAAATACAAGAATTATAATTGAATTTACAATTACCTTTGTAAGGTAAATTCAATTATAATTCTTGTATTTGTATTTTGACTTATGTTCTTTATTAATACACAAGAATACATATTGCGATATATATATATATATATATATATATATATATATATATATATATATATATATATATATATATATATATATATATATATAACAGTTTTCACTGTTTTATATTTGCACAAGATTATTAAGTATATGTATCATCAACAATATTTATAGTGTTGAAGTATCACTAAACGTTTTGCATTTGCTTATACGTAGCCGTGAGTCAGTTTGACTTTATGACGTGTTTCGAGACACATTACAAAATGTCGCCTTTATGTTGGAATTATCTCCCTGCGAGGCGTCCATTAGAACTTCACGGCTAATGTTTATATTTACATCGCATACATTCACTTTACCCTTTACTTCTTGAACGTGATGATATTTTAATGTAAAGGCGTTTCCGAGGAGCCTTTTAATATTGAAAACACAGGTGTAAATTATTTTGTGCGTTTATTTATGTACACTCTATAGAAACAGATACTGAGACGAGCTAGAGATTTATTATCGTTTTTACAGATGTTTTGAACATTGCCAAGTAGTGATGAGACACACATTTAAAACGCTACAACACGACCATAAAAACCTATACTAAAGCTATTTGATGTTTCTGTCTACTCCTTAATCTCATTGTTAGGTCAATTGCTTCATTTTGGCTTATTTTCTTTCTTTTATAAATACCATGTCTAAATTACATTTTATTTATTGTTATTATAGAGGGGTTTCCATTTAATCTTTATAGTTTGTTAATATTACTTGTAATAGACAACCTTTATTTTGAAAGTTATTTCTTACTTTTTTGTATGTTTTCTTTTCTTCTTATTATTGTGCAGTTATTATTTAACACTTTCTTAACATTGAGGATTATAATTTTTCTTGAATTTTGTAGTCCATTACGTTCGGTTGAATCTTATTAATCACTTAAACAAGAGTTTATGACTATCCGAACTTTGAATTTAGTAAATTTGTTAAAACTTACTGAGACAGAACGTTTTCGATCGCTATGTGCCGATCTTCATCAGTGTCTTCCTGATGACATCATAGACACTGATGAAGATCGGCACATAGCGATCGAAAACGTTCTGTCTCAGTAAGTTTTAACAAATTTTCTAAATTCAAAGTTCGAATAGTCATAAACTATTGTTTAAGTGATTAATTATAATTTTTATTTATTTTATACCTACTTCTATTTATTATTTACATCATTATTTATCTTTTTCTACTACTAATTTGTTATACTTTACCTTATTTCTCCTTTTAGTTTATTATGAACAATTATGTAAATTGATTCATAATTTTCTTTATATTTTTGTGATACATTTGTTTGTATTTGCTATTATTCTTATTATTATTTTTATATTATCTAATGTATTTACGTGTATTTGTTTGGACCATTACTTTAATTAATAATGTTTTTATGGCTCATACAGTTACTTATTTTTAATATTGCTTCGTGGTAATTGTTAATTGGTGTTACCTATTGTTATATTATCATTTTATTTAAATACAAATATTTGGTGTACTTATTGTTAATTATTTAATTAGAGAAAAGTAGATCTTTTTTCCACCTTATACTCAAATACTTATAAGTATTATGGTGTACTAAATACTTGTAATACAAATAAAAATATATAACATATGAAAATGCATATGGTAACATTGCATATTCCATATTTCTTTCTTGAATGCAATGTAATTTCAGACTAAATAATAGACTGCAAACAAATTATTATACAATAGCCTAAAGAAAACTAAAGTCGTATTTATTTTGGAATGATTTCAATCAAACATACACACTTCAAACAACGCTTTATTTACAGAATTATGGAGAGAAATGTTTTAGTATAAGTGTAATAATTTAAATCTGTACTACTTTTTATTACAACCCTCTGGTGTGATCACCTGTCACTAGCAAAAGACGTAAATGTTTTTATTATTCACCTTTCCACGGATGCCATTATAATAGTTGGAAAACAACTATTGGGACTATGAAAAAACAATACCTGCAGGGTAAACAAACACGAATTGAAGTGTTTTAAATTCACTTGATTGAACATTGTGTAGTTTTGTCCGTATTTATTGTTATTTAATAAGTTTTTTTAAATATAGAACAAAATGTCTATTTAATACAATATTAAAATATGACGATTTAAATATTATTATTGTTTGTTTTGAAAATTATAATTATTGTTTTTTTAGTTTTTATCTATTTTCGGAATGATGCAATTGGCTAAAGAATTCGAAAGAAAAGAAATTTTTGGGTGGAATTTTGTCAGATAAATAAAACGATTTCTAACAGAATAGTAGCTTCAATCTGTTAGTTAAGCACACACGCTGATTTCTAGCTTCAACACGTCTTTACGTGGCTGTTAGAGCTGATCCCAGTCATTGCTTCACCGTGTAAGCCAGCGTATTGATTATGTAAATATAAGTTTATAAAGTTTGGCACGCTCTAGTAGGCTGCCGGTCGATACACAAGCCCACTGTAGTGCTAATATTATGGCTTTGTCGCCAAGAAAATCTCGCAAACTCACATAATAATTGACTCACGAAATTTTGAGGTCAGTTGGTAACTGATGCTACAAATTGTTTAAAATAATATTGTTGATTTAAAATCATTTGTAAACCTGATTTGACCTTTTAATAAAAATTAATTTCACTATCTAAAACTCTATTAGGCTCAAGCAGTATATGATTATTAATAGGGCTTGATTGCTTGTAAAAACGATTTATGAACTCGATAAACTCATATTTTTATGAGAAATTTTTCAGTTTAATATAAATTATGGTTTTAGTACGCATTATATAAATTTAACAACATTTGCAAAGCTAAATTAATATTTTCAACATTTTCATTTGAGGTATGGTAAGTTTTTAACGATGTGGTTAATTTACTTATTGTATTATTTGTCACTATTTGAGTTTAAAAAAGCTTTAAAGTTAATGTGGTCAATATAAAAGAGTTTTTAAAAAGATTAAATATTCACACCTAAATATATTACAGTATCATATTTAATACTGTTTCCAGACAGTTCATAAAAAATACACATTTTTTAAATGTAGCGGCAAAAACGTGTTTATAAACCTAACTATAAAAAATGTGTATACATAAACTTTAATTAAAAATTTTATTTAAAAGAAATTGTAATTGTCCAACTGCTGTTTACGTTGTGTGATGTAGAGGGGGGTAAAATAAATGCAAAACATTTACAAAGTATGAAGTTTGTGTCTTCAGTGAGTAATTACGCTTGACAGAATTTTAACTTGTTTTAAAATTAGTGACCTATTTCGAGGTAGAAACATTTGTAACATTTATTTTCATAAGAAAAGAAAAGTCTTTTTAAATTATCCACAAGGGTGTCATATGAAACAATGCACTACTTCATTCAGAGACACGACTAAGTAAAAATTCCTAACTATTATAATATATAAAAATATAATTTTCACTGGAGATTTGGATTTAACAGGAGGTTAATTTGTGTTTGTACGAACGATAAATTTGGAACAGGTATAACATATAATCTACATCAGTGTATGATCCGTCTATACAATAATAAGGCTGATTAATATATTAGTAGAGCACTTGAATAAATGTTTGTGATTCTTCGCTACAGTAAACGTATCTCGTCCTCTTTGGGTATGAAACCTTGTTTGTTATATGTAACATTATTAATTGGAAGTAAATGTAATAAAAAATTAAAAACCTTAGAGATCAGTTTGTAAATTACAAATTGAAGATTTTGATAAATTTTTTTATCTAATTAAAAATACTAATAATATTAAAGTAGCATAGTTTTAATAGTTATAAATATATTTCTGAATTTGCGTTATAATTATTTAAACATTTTTAATAAATAAAATATAGATAATAGTTTAAAATAAATGTTATAGGAAATATTAGTTAATGAACCATTTTAGGATTGTTTATTAGCAGTAGGCTTTCAATTTGACGGCCTATAGCTAGTGGATGTTCATGAAAGATACTGAGACGATATAAAATTGCAGGCTACATAATAAGATAATGAAAACGTATATATGTTAGATATAATCAGTGTATTACAAACTACAACTCTCAGGATTTGCATTATGGCGCGTAATTTATTGGATCTTCAAAAAATATTGAATGAAAATGCATTTAAATGAATTGTGTCTTACACAATAGCTTGAAATCTCGTACTCTTTCAGATTTTCTCTCAGTGCTGACATTTCATGTAATTTATTACACTTCGCATACCACATGTTCATTCTATTTTCGGTAACAAAAGAGTGATTTAAAGCACAATATCCATGGATTTGGGGCTATATTTCGAAGTACATCTAGCTTTGCATTAGTAATCCATGCAGACCGATTTGAATTTTAACAATGGATGAAAGTATAAAATCGTCTTTTCGAACATCCCTAATATATTTTCATACGTTTAATCTGATCTATCTGAACCTCAAACAGTCTCTTACTGTGTATTTAGAGTTATTTAAAATCCTTCGTATGTTCCTTCTTTGAAACAAAATGGCTTCGTAGTTTATTTCTGATTTTTTATTATAATGGTGGTATTCTGGTAACATTTGAGCCCGTAACAGTCTTATAGTTTTTTTTTACCATAATGGTGGTGTTCTGGTAACATTAGAGCCCGTAAAAGTCTTCTAGTTTTTTACCATAATAGTGGTGTTCTGGTAACATTAGAGCCCGTAACAGTCTTCGAGTTTTTTACCAGAAAGGTGGTTCTGGTAATATTAGAGCCCGTAATAGTATTCTGGTTTTTTACCTAAAAGGTGGTGTTCTGCTAACATTAGAGCCCGTAACAGTCTTCTGGTTTTTTACCATAATGGTGGTGTTCTGGTAATATTAGAGCCCGTAACGGTCTTCTGGTGTTTTACCATAATGGTGGTGTTCTGGTAACATTAGAGCCCGTAACAGTCTTATGATTTGTTACCATAATGGTGGTGTTCTGGTAATATTAGAGCCCGTAACAGTCTTATAATTTGTTACCATATTGGTGGTGTTCTGCTACCATTAGAGCCCGAAACGGTCTTCTGGTTTTTTACCATAATGGTGGTGTTCTGCTAACATTAGAGCCCGAAACGGTCTTCTGGTTTTTTACCATAATGGTGGTGTTCTGCTAACATTAGAGCCCGAAACGGTCTTCTGGTTTTTTACCATAATGGTGGTGTTCTGCTAACATTAGAGCCCGAAACGGTCTTCTGGTTTTTTACCATAATGGTGGTGTTCTGCTAACATTAGAGCCCGAAACGGTCTTCTGGTTTTTTACCATAATGGTGGTGTTCTGCTAACATTAGAGCCCGAAACGGTCTTCTGGTTTGTTAAAAAGATATTCAAGTTTTAAAAATAATATAAGAGTAACAAATAATTTAATACAAATACAAATTTGAAAAACAATTTTTAAAATAGAATAAAAACACTACTTTAGAATTCCTTGTGTGTAAAATTTAAGATGCTACTTTCTCAGAACGTTTTTAATCCTTTCAAATACTATTACCACTATAATGGGTACAATTTCTTACATCACGGACAAACTATCACTAGTTCATAAGGATTGTTTTGAACGTGATGTTTATTTATAAAGTGCTGTTTTTCGTTTTATATTATTTGGTTTTAGCTATTTAACAGTGTACAAAGCTACTGATCATATCATTTTATTAAAACTATAAAAAATATGGAGGCGTTTTATTATGAATGTTATTTATATCCATCTATCAAAGTATACATACATATACACACATACATACATAGCAAGGACATTGAATATTGCATTTGCATTGTTTAGTGATTATTTTTTTAGGTAAGATATATTATCTTTATAAATTTTGTTTATTATTTGTATGTAATTGTTGTTTATCTGCGTAAAGTTTATGAGAGGCAATAAACAGGTTGAGGGTAAGGAAGGGTAATATTTACCCTCAGATTTATAGCCGAGACCTCTTCCCCAAGGATAGTTCACGTCATCCCGCTATACTAATTACACCATGATTGAGTGTCCTGTTTTTCTCAATGTTGTATATATCCAGCTCCTAAAACGAGTGATACGATGTTTAACACTTTACAAGTTGAAGCAAAATAAGGGTATTAATAGGGTCTATGCGGTTTAATACACGTTCGCGTGCGAAAGGCCTCTAGCGTAAAGTTCACAAAGTGCTGACAATTTTTAAAATTTATTCTGATGGTTTTTCTGTAGAAATTAAAGAATATGACAATAAAAATTAATTTTGAGCCTTGAAAAAGGAAAAAAATACTAGGCCGCCATTTTGTCTTCGACTGGAGACGACAGCAGTTTGCGAACGTCCCATGTTTATCAGTAGCCTATATTATTTTTTATGTTGTGCATGTAATTCCCATTTTTAACTGTAATAAATAAAAATCATTGAAATATTAAATAAACAACATTTTGTGAAATAAAAACTACAAATTAGCTTTTAAAATATTTTTTAAAATTGTATACACATTTGCGATCCCGTATAAATCAGAAGGCCTACAAGTGTTTTCAGTTTAGGCACTGCCAACTTTTTCCAGTTATTTATTCTTGACAATGTCATGAGATTTAGTTTAGCAAACACATTACATGCATAAATATTAGTAGCTTTCACAATATTCTCCAAAAATATGTCATCAGGTAGTAGTCTGAAAGAGTCATAGGGTTGATTTTCTCCCGGGAATGGAACGATAAATTTATTTTCCTATGTAAATAGAAAGTTGCGAAGGCCTAATGTACTAGGTGTCCATTGAGGATTATCTATTTCTTCTTATAAATTGGAATCAGACAGTTCCTCGCGTCTTCCTCTGTAGCTGGATCCAGGTCACTGTCATCCTTGTCGTCGCTTGCCTTAGACTCAGCATACTTAGAAGCCCCGTTTATAGGGTCCCTAGTACACTCTACTGCATCATTAATATTAAATAAACAGTCCTTAGAAGTCTCAGGCTCACCTTCCATGTCGGGAACTATATCATTCACAGCCACGGACATGCATTAAACTCTCACTAACACTACTGACACAAAAATGGCGGGTAATCTTAACCAAACTAAAACAAACATCCGACATACGTCCCCTTGACGCTGCAACACTCAACTAAGTCTCTTGTAAAACGCTGGGGTATATAACAACATATCCGAATAAAATGCTGACTGTCTGCGATCGGAGATAGACAACTGGCGCTCGACTATGTGACTGCCGCAGTGAACGTGTTTAAAGTCTTATACGTTATAAGGTTCTCGAACAACGTCATAGATGACTAGTTTACGTCTTATGAGCAAAATTATTTGGTAACTAAAATAAAGTTTTTCAGGTTTTATGTCATAATATTCTCTTTGATCATTCATATATATGAAATTCCAGTATGGTACTTTATGCTCCTTACCTTATATGCCTGATATATAAGAGAAAATTCTACAAAATGAATTTAGTGACGACTTAAAATTCCTTATGAAATGCATAATTTTTTAGACAAAAATTAAGTTGTCTGGAGACTAACTGGTGTATACGATTTTATTATAGACACATTTTAAATAATACAGTTGGTATCCTCAAATACTGCATATATTACATGTTTACTGCATATTTACTGCCTATCGTAATACGTTTTATTTGTGGCTATTAGCAGTCCATGGTTTCAGAGATATTATAAAACTCGTAGAGAAAAAAATATGGCATAAAACAAGGAACGATTGAGACTTGAATTAATTCCACCTGTTTATAAATCCTAATCAGAATTTAAGAACATTTTAACAAACATAGTAATTAATAGTAATCTACAAAAGTTTCCACATTTTAATATAAACCTGTATTTAGTTTATAAAGATAACACGGTATATTTGTGAATAAGCAAAATTCATTTATAAAACCTCTTAAACGTCAATCTTCAGGTTGGTTTATAAAGATAATGAAACCATCGAAGTGGTGCGTTATTTTATTTAAGGAAATAAATTTCACTCTCGGTGCCGTAATTAAAAGTTCAGCAAAGAAAGAAACTTTTTTTGTGAATTGATACAAGTAATAAGTAATCATTAATTTCATTGAGTGTTAGACATTTTACAAGCGGCGTAAATAAGTTCTACATTTGGACCTAAATAGGTATTATGTCAATGGTATAGAAATGTACCTAATTTTGTATTTGCCTTG
The DNA here is from genome assembly GCA_036971475.1 of Prosapia bicincta. Taxonomy (NCBI): domain Eukaryota; kingdom Metazoa; phylum Arthropoda; class Insecta; order Hemiptera; family Cercopidae; genus Prosapia; species Prosapia bicincta. Next base: position 200,528,671 of record JBAIZL010000004.1, read on the forward strand.
CAACATTCCTATAAGACCATTACGTTTCTTTACAATAGATTGAATTAAATGCCGTGAAGTCATCACTTAGTGGCTAACATTGATACAGACACTTGTTCAACCTCAACAGAAAACATCCAATTTATTTTAGCAATGGAATATTAAATGATTTTGTTCATATACTAAAACGACGAGTATATGTAAAAATATTATGGACTCTCTTCTGGGTTGCAATTGGGAATTTGGCCCTCAAAACCGGAACGAACACATGGCATAGTAAACAGCTGTTTGCTTTATTATTAAGAAATATAAAGTGTTTACACCATTTCTTTAAACCTTACCTGAAATCTAAACATTCAGTTTATAAATATACCGCACTCGCCTGTCTTAAATCAATATAAAAGCGGCAGAGCCTAACTTAACAGGAAAATCTGCGCTAGATAAGGATCAGGTTCACACCTAACATTCAATATTTACCAGATGAGGAATAATCTATTTACAAACTTGTGTTTTATTAAATAAATCAGACTTAGAACAAAGACGTTTTCATTGTGAAATTTTATTTTTTTCAGGGAATTGTTTTTTATCTTACAGAACTATTTCGCAAACTAAGCATATACAAACTATTTCGTTTCTAAGCATATATATATATATATATATATATATATATATATATATAAATATCGCAATATGTATTCTTGTGTATTAATAAAGAACCAAGTCAAAATACAAATACAAGAATTATAATTGAATTTACAATTCAAAGCTTTTCGTTGGCTAACAGTACCAACATCATCAGGAATATTAAACAATATTGTATATACCACAACCATGTTAATACAACTAACTGGTACAATATTACATCATCAGTACCAACCAATTGTTTAATATTCCTGATGATGTTGGTACTGTTAGCCAACGAAAAGCTTTGAATTGTAAATTCAATTATAATTCTTGTATTTGTATTTTGACTTGGTTCTTTATATATATATATATATATATATATATATATATATATATATATACTTCTAACAATTGCAATACATTTGTATTGCATGTTGGGTATGGTTAGGTTGGTTAGGCTACTAGAGTTTTAAAACTTACTTTTCAGTAACGGAGAGGTGAAAACCGATTGGAAGTACTTTTCACATTGTGTGAAAAAGCATCAGTGCCCTTAATGTTATTAGAAAAAACATTTGTTATATTTCTCCAATGTTCTTCCCTTTGAGACGATATTGTGTGTGGTTTTGTTGTGGTTTGTGTGTGTGTGTATGTGAAATGATTAAAATTATAAATAAAGTTGCAACGAAGTTTACAACGAAAATATAAATCTGAAAAATAATAATAATGTGAAAACAATTTATTTTCAAAGAAAATTGAATAAATCAATCACTATAGTATGTTATCTATAGTATAAGAAGCTATCGTACTGTCTAAGATATTTTGGCTGAAAATGAAATTAAAAAAAAATTTAAAGTTAAAATATTGCAGATTTATATTTAACCAATCATTAGATGAAGAAATCAAAGGTGAAGTTAATCTTCAAATTTTATATTATTAAAATTTCGAATTGTTGTAGTGCATCACAAAAAAATATTTGTTTAAAATCATATAAACGTTATTGTTGTTGAACTAATTACTGTCTTTTATCGATTACTGTGAACTCAAAACTAGGCTGACAACGTTTTTAGGCCAGTTATCGAGGCAGAGTTTCGTGCCTGGAGCCAAAGGAAATGGAATTAGCTGTAGGATGGCGTGGTAGCGTGAATGTCTGTCATTCGTTTCGAGGCATCTCTGTCAATAACTGGGCTGAAATTTATGTTTACAACTAAGACTATACAAAATTCGCTCGAAAAACTTTACATACGTTTTCAAGATTTTCCATTCAAATATTTGATAAATACTGTTGTTAAATTCTTAGAGAGGAGTTCTACAAATTATAATAAAATTTTAGATTAAATTATTTAATAATTCACACATTTCTATTGCTACTACTATTTACACACTCAACTTTTATAAAATTATACAATATCAAGAGCACATTGGTACAATATATTACAATGAAAATATTGGAAAGAACCCCAATACCACAAAACTAATCAAAATTAACAAATAAAACAAGTTACTTAAGATTTATCCCTTATGTACATTTGATGACCATGTCATCATGATCAGAGGGGTCATATTACAAAATTACAATGTAGCAAACAAGATGTTAAAAACTAGAGTGATCCCTCTAGTTTATCACTCTAATTTGTAACTTCTTGTTTCCTAAATAGTAATTTTGTAACAAGACCCTCTGATGACGATGACATGGTCATCGAAATGTACATAAAGGTTTTTTCTTAAGTAACTTGTTTTATTTGTTATTTTTGATTATTTTTGTGGTACTTTAGGCTCTATCCAATATTTTCATTGTTTTGTAAAATTGTCCAAACGCTGTTTTAATTAGGTTTAATAATAAATACTGAATTTCTTATTTAAACCTTAACATTCACTGTCACTAAAGTTTTCATTCTCCATTTCATTATAATCACTGACTTCATTTCACGCTTAACAAAACATTTACATATTGACTTGCCGTTACTAGCAATTTCTTGCACTTTATACCTACTTTACCTCTTAGAAGGTTTTAGACTTTACTTAGAAGGTTGTTGTGTCCGCACAAGCGTTAAAAGACTTGTAAGCTTGTCAAGCCATATTTCATAAATCACCGGCGGGGCTTTGGCCTTTACTCTATTTAATTGTGCAATAAGATAATACCAAAACCTATACAGATCACAGTAGCGTAATTGTTAACATTAAGCAACTATTGCTACAAATAATTTTCTGGCCGAACATTCAGTCACTTACATCGGAATCTAACATATATAAATATAAATGCAACTTGAAAGCTGGATTCATTTAGAAAATATTAGAAACTTTTCTAACCATATATTAAACCACTTAAACTGAAACGAAGAATTATTAACAGAGATGCATCTGATCAATAGATGGAGGTAATAACCTTATGAGGCACAGGTTGCATCTAAATGAAGTAAAAATATGATTTCATATAGCAATTTTCATAAGTGTTTCAGGTTTTTTGCATAGAAGCTCTTTTAGCCCTTAAGTTATTTTACTTTATTTACTCTATAGTAATAATTTAAAATGTTACTTCATTAAAACGTCCCTAAAATTATTAGTTATTGAAATATTAAATTATAAACAATAAATCTTAATAAATGAATTAAGTATAATAAATATTAATTATATTTTGTGGGTGTTTCAATGCATTATTTGAAATAAGTGGGCTTAATTGGAGACTAATATATGTATATAAATATAATGTAAATATGTGGAAATAATATGAAGATATAGGCTTAAACTAAATTTTTAGTTTTGAGAAAGATACAAACTAGGTTATTTTTACTCTTAATTCCTAGAAAAACTGAATGAAATTTAGTTAGTAATCAATGATACGGAATTATTTCACTTATAATGCAAAGTGGATATTGTATTAGAGACTGTAAGTATGAATAGAGTTCTAAACTTCAGGCTAAAATCAACTTCTCCCTATTTTAATAGAAACGACACTTCTCATGGAAGAACATACACCAGGGGAAAATTAAAAAGTGATGCAATCAATAATCTATAAAAATGAAGGGACACGTTCTAATATTACTGAGAATTTATAAATATAAAAACCCCAGATAAAAAATTAACAAATACAAAATCAGTCGACTGAAATGTTTAGAAATATAAAATTACTACAAAATCAATATAAAAAAATACAAAATTGGCATAACCAAACCTATATAGATAGAACCAGTTTAAAATCGGGACCAAACTGTTCTAAGAGGGTCGTGAACAGGTAATGTACAAAAGGCGAATACCAAATGGGGAGGTAAAGTCAACAGAAAGTTTGAATTGATGAAGGCTCTCCGAACCACATCAACAGACGTTAGTGCTAGGAATGTCAGATAACTGTGACCTCCAGAATAGTAGCACCTTACATTATGTTAAAAGTGAATGAATTATCTAACAAAAGCTTTCAATTTTATCAAAGGCCTGATCTGTTATTCGGCATTTTGTTAATACTAAATCCTATTTTCGTCTCGAAACCCTTAACTAACTTGCTACACTTTAGTTAAACTGCTTAATACTGTAAAATATTGTTGATTCAGATTTTGACCAACAAAAACTTCTGTTTACTCAACTACTACATCAGTGTTGTGTTTATTACCGAGCGACATTCATAATTGCACAGTATATCAAGGCAACAACTGGTTATTGTGTTTTCCGAGGACTAATTCACCGCCGTATGATCGTAAATCTTCGGCGGCGCCAATTGAAGCTGAAGTCGTTGCTACAATCCGATCGTTAATAGAAGCTGGCTGAAAGACTGAAAAGTCAATTTAGGCGCACTCGGAAAAGAGGAAAGTTCACAAAACGGTTCTCCAATACATTCAGTGTAAAGCAACGGTATTTATTTTAGTTGCAATAAACAAAAGAAAATATTTATAATATATTTTGGAACAAATCGGTGTCCGAATTAAAATTAAAATGGACAACGTGGCGTGTTAAACTAATTAGGCGTGTTAGTGTAGCTGTCTATCGATGTTATTATATGTGTGTAGTGTATCTTAGTGTGTTTAAATGTTATGAGGTTTAACTTGGATGGTTTAACCTTAATGTCTTTTATTTCTTGATAATGTTTCTACTTGTTTCATATATATACATATATAGGTATGAGCATTCATTGTATACCATTTGTATACTCCTGATTTGTTGTGTTATATATTTGAGCTACGTAAATAATTTTTGGTAGTGATAAAAATTTTAAAAATATTCTATGCTTTCCTTTAAGGAAAGATAATATTATTTATGTTTGTCGTTAAAGTTTAGAATTATATCTCTCTGTTTTTTAGTGTATATCTGTGTTTGTTTTCTGTTGTTTTTTTTTGTTTAGTAGTCTGCCTGTTGAGTGTTTGTATGTGTTTTATCGTGCGATGTATTTTATTTGGTCAAGCCTATTTGTTTTCTTTCTTGGTCCAGGGGTTTCTATATGAGTTGGTAACATGAAGAAGAAAACAGCGTCTGTGTGCTTTGCCATTGGCAAAATAAAGTCAAATTTGGATTTAATATACGTAGTTACAAAAAAATCAGTAAAACGTCTGTAGCTTAGGTTTTATTCATACAGATTTTTAACGAATTTTTAAAATTATTTTCTTTAAAAGATTTCATAAAAACAATAATTTGGTTTAATACTTTTATTTAAATTGGTAATGTTATGTTTTTGATTCAACTTCATAAATAGACGAGTCCCAATTGAACTAGTTTGAATTATTTTCTTTAACTCTAAGTATACAAATAGCGTCGAACAAACAGGCAGTACCCTACATAACAGATGATATACAAACCTCTGCCGCATGTTTACTAACAAAACAATTAATTCATTGCTTTGAACTAGAAGTGAGCGTGTACATGTAACTGCCAAAAATATATCAGGATTTGATTTATTTTAAAATAAAACGCTTAGACATACGTAAAGGTATTTTTGAGTTTAGAACCTAGTTCGAAAACATTTTGTAGGAAACTTAAACTGATCGTAATGTTTGTTATTAATATAATAATAAATCGATATTCTAGTCTTGAACATTATGTATTATTCCAAAAGTTTTAGATGGACGAAATATCCCTTTTATTTATGATCTTTTTTATATTTTACTAAATAAACTATAGAATATTTATCTTGAAGCCATAATAAGTTCAATTGATTTTTGTTTATAAGAAATTTAGATAAATAATAGTACAAAAATAGGAGAATAATTGCAGATAGCTTTAGGGGAAGGGTGTGGTATTCCCATGGTACTTGGGGGAAACGTGAGGGGAGTGGGCAGAGTTGTTTCCACGAATTAGATGTGTTCTCCACTGGGGTCGAGTCGATTGTCTACCCAGTCCTTCGAGTATTGAGGCGTCGGACTGTAAATCACGGTGACTTTCACAAGTCCTTTGAACGCAGCTAATGTATGTTAAACACAATTTAATTTAATGCAAGTTATATTGTGGATCTCGACGAATGCCTGGTTAGTGCTGTAGCAAAGGTTGTTTCCTACAAGTGATATATTTTTGGAATTTACAGAAGAAAAATGGTCATCATTACAGAATTATTTCTAATAATTTCGACTGATTTTCTTTCATGATGATTTGTCAATCTCCTATGACGCTGTAGGCGATTTTATCACGCAAAGTACGTTTTAAAGAAATTATTCGCAAAATGTTTTGCATGAGCATAGTATAGACTATAAGATTTTGTTATCAATATGACGAAATAAAAATTAGAATGTTTAGAATTTTGGCGACTCCACCAACATTAGAAATACGGTATTAATGTAATCAAATAGTAAAGTTTATGCAGGTGTGTTGAAGAAAGGGTTAGCACAAAAACAAAAAAAACAAAAAAATACCCAGTGCTCAATAGTGGAGAGCAAACATCTGTTGCTTGGGTTTACCAGAAATTTCTTTACTAAGTGTTTTAAATGTTGATGCTAATGTATCCCAGTTAAATAAATTGACGAGAGTTCCTAAAAATATTTTTGATAATGCAGATTCACTCAAAATT
>JBAIZL010000004.1:200540253-200555253 GCA_036971475.1 Prosapia bicincta
TGTCCACCTCGCTTCAGCACCACTGCCCAGATATGACTAAATTATTGAAGCGTGTATGGTAAAAAAAAACACCACATATTTTCTCGCAAAATAATATTACGGTATTTTACAAACAGTTGACTGGATTTTAAAATAGTTTCCCCAAATACTATTGATTTTTTTAGCAAAAAATAAAACAGTTTTAACAGTTGATTAAAACGAACTGTTAATAGGTAAAATTAACTTTAAAAAATTTAAATCGATGTTAAAATTATTTCGTGAATATAACATTCTATTATTATAATAACTTAATTATTAAATAATGTTAAATGCTACTTTTAAACAAAATGGTAAACTGGCAAAATAGATGCGGATATTATAATTTTTTAAAAAATATATTGTACTTAAGGTACTTACTAGCCTATGCCCAAACATGACAGTTCTACCATTTAGTGAAGTGCGACCAGTACAGACGGACTCTTTTATGATAGCATCCCCTAACCCCAGTGAGTAGTCCACCTCACCCAGTCAGTAGAGTAGATTTTGAGATGATCAGCATCTATGAAGCCACTTCCACATAGAAACGGTAGTGATATGGGAACGATAGTGCTCTGATTTTGAGCAAAAATCATGCAACGTTGATTGAAGTGTCTGAAGTGTTTAAGTATTAGACGCTTCTGTTTGATGTATTTACAGAAAATGTCAATGTGACCTGGTATCTCCTGTAATTTGAAATTCCCGTAGGAAAGTTACTTTGCAAGTCATGGTCCTCGTGCAATTTACCTTCCTGCTGCCAAATAGATTCAATATTGCAGCCTGAGAGCCAATGAAAAACTCCACTTTGCCAGGCGCCGCAGCACAGACAATAATGCTGCAACCTCCTCATTATAGTTGCTTAGTGGTTTCCCATATCCAAGCTTCCTTGAAATCTCTGCCGAAGTTCCTAGCTCCAGTTTTACCTGAGCCTGACAACGCAAAACATATGAATATGTATGAAACCAATCCTCCTTTGGAAAATCTTCTAGTACGGAATCTTATCTGTATCATACGTCTCAATAGGCTTGAATAGAAAAAGCTGTAGTTAAAAGTACTTTGAGAATATCCTGTTACGTAAATTTGCACACCGCAAAATGAGATTTGGGAACGAGGGGTTTTGCTCTCTCTCTCTCTCTCTCTCTCTCTCTCTCTCTCTCTCTATATATATATATATATATATATATATATATATATATATGACTAATAGTTACTATCTGGAGTACATCCGTTCATTCTGCAGTCCACAAATTCGCAGTTCCGATGCTGTCTACTGTTGTTGGGTTCACCTCGTCAATGCTGGATGAGATTCTAGCGAAGCGTCGGAACTGCGTATTTGTGGACTGCAGAATGAACGGATGTACTCCAGATAGTAACTATTCTTCATATTTTTCCATTCGTGAAGGAATACATATCAGCATATATATATATATATATATATATATATATATATATATATATATATATATATTATTCCAGTATGGATTATTTTAAAATTACCTATATAAAACAACTTATAGACAAGAAATAATGGTATGCTACTTGGTCACGAAATTAAAAAACAATATGGAGGTTCCATATGCATATTACTGTGTATGCAAGACAAAATGCAATGCTTTGTAACAAGTTATGACGACAATGCAATAAGTCTTCAATTAGGCTGTACGTCTGGCTTTAGAGTAAAATGCACTCACGCCATAAATTGTCATTTTAGTAAAATACAACGTGGCTGCTATAGTCGTTCGTTTGTAATAGGAGTGAAATGTTATATCGCATAGCTTGCCATTCCAGTAAAATCAAATGCGGCTGCAACACACCCGTACGATTCTTATTAGAGTAAAAGCAGTTTTGTCGTATCTTACGCTATGGGTAAAGCACGATGTGGCTGTAATATCTCCATACGTGTGTCATTAGAGCAAACATAGTTTTTATCAGAGTTTTATAATCAGGGTCTTTTTAAAGCTGCCGTGTTTTTATCAGCATGACAGCAATATGACTATAATCTACCAGTTGTGTAATTTTATTATAATAATACATATTTAAACTGTAAATGATAAAATTTATTTCATTATAAATTGTCATTACAAGGAAATGTTATATGGGTGCAATAAGGACGAACGTTTGTCATACGAGTGAAATTAAATATGACTATGCCTTGCCATAAGAGTACAACACAATTCAGATTTACTTTGTAATAAACAAATGGATACAAATAGTGCATTATGGCCATATTTTAGCATTAAAGGAAAATGTAATGTAACAGTACCGTCCTTAGAGGAATATGTAATGTAACAGTACCGTCCTTAGAGGAAAATGTAATGTAAGAGTACCGTCCTTTGAGGAAAATGTAATGTAAAAGTACCGTCCTCAGAGGAAAATGTAATGAAACAGTACGGTTCTTAGAGGAAAATGTAATGTAACAGTACCGTCCTTAGAGGAAAATGTAATGTAACAGTACCGTTCTTAGAAGAAAATATAATGTAACAGTACCGTCCTCAGAGGAAAATGTAATGAAACAGTACGGTTCTTAGAGGAAAATGTAATGTAACAGTACCGTCCTCAGAGGAAAATGTAATGAAACAGTACGGTTCTTAGAGGAAAATGTAATGTAACAGTACCGTCCTCAGAGGAAAATGTAATGAAACAGTACGGTTCTTAGAGGAAAATGTAATGTAACAGTACCGTCCTTAGAGGAAAATGTAATGTAACAGTACCGTTCTTAGAAGAAAATGTGTAACAGTACCGTCCTTAGAGGAAAATGTAATGTAACAGTACCGTCCTTAGAGGAAAATGTAATGTAAAAGTACCGTCCTCAGAGGAAAATGTAATGAAACAGTACCGTCCTTAGAGGAAAATGTAATGAAAAAGTACCGTCCTCAGAGGAAAATGTAATGAAACAGTACCGTCCTTAGAGGAAAATGTAATGAAAAAGTACAAAGTACCGTCCTCAGAGGAAAATGTAATGAAACAGTACGGTTCTTAGAGGAAAATGTAATGTAACAGTACCGTCCTCAGAGGAAAATGTAATGAAATAGAACGGTTCTTAGAGGAAAATGTAATGTAAAAGTACCGTCCTTAGAGGAAAATGTAATGTAACAATACCGTCCTCAGAGGAAAATGTAATGAAACAGTACGGTTCTTAGAGGAAAATGTAATGCAACAGTACCGTCCTTAGAGGAAAATGTAAAGTAACAGTACCGTCCTTAGAGGAAAATAGAATATGACTGGATCCTAGCATTAAAGAAAAATGCATTAGGACCGTAAACAGTCTTTCGAGTAAAATACAATATGTTCCGTCAGATGAATATTATTGTACATTTTTCATGAAAATAAAATGTAAGAGGCCTTTAACATTAAAATATGATTCAGGGTTACCCTTGTTATAAGAGGTAAATAAATTATGGTTGTAGGCTACCTTTAGCAAGAAGGCTACAAGAAGAGACAGAAAGATCTTACACAGACAAATACTCTTGGAAACCAAACGAAATGAGTAAATAAAAACCCTGAATACATTGCTTTTTAAATAGAACGAGATTCTATGAATGTCACTAATTGAAAAAGTTGTAAATAGCATTTAAACTTTAAGGGGAGATATTTGCGTTTGAACTATAGGTATTTTGACATTTGCAGTGATGGCACTTTACCAATTCCTTCTTGTGTTTAAAAACACTACTCGATATAAAACAGGTGTTAATCTTAAATATATTATAAATCTAATCAAATTTGAAATGATGTACTATTAGTTTTAGAAAATTAGAGTTATGGAGTCAGTTTTTACTTAAACACATATCTCATATTAAAGTAAAAACCTTAATATTTAGCTTAAAGATTAGTTTCCACGACAGATTTGTACATCTAGGACAGACAAAGTATTCTAGGAAGTTTATAACAAAGCATGCATAATGAGTTCAAAGTTAAGTGTCAGAAACTTATTATTATTACTGTTTAAAAAAAATGAGTCATGGAATTGATCGAAGAAATCAAAATTTAAATTTAAAGTACAGGAAAAGGTTTATTATAGATGTTCAAAAATTTAATAATTAAACAAAATATCTAACAAATCCAGTTAAACCAGCTTCTATGTAAAAAATGAAAAAGCTAGGCTATATATAAAGTACCTATACAAATGTCAAGACGTTTTCCATATGAATAAGAGATTTTTTTTAAAGGTTGAGTCGTGAAACTGGTCAACAGAAATCAAAACAAATAAAACGTGTATTAAGAGGTTTTAACCGATGTTTTAATAATTTAATAATTATTTGTTAAAACAATTATTTAAAGAATTCAATTGAACTTGTTTTGGTGTAAAAAATTAAATAATTATACATTAAATACTTTTATAAAAGTTAAGATTTTAGCAATATACATAAATTAACTGAAGTACAGACTACATGTGGTTAATAAATATATGTATCTAAATTTTAAGTCTTACACGTAATTTTTTTCATTATTAAGTTTATATTTTGCGTTGTCTTATATTAACATTTTTTAAACAAGTATTTTTTTAAAGTAAGCAATAAAAGAAATTTAAAAAAGTTTCTAAGTAATTTTATGAAATATTTTAAAATATATTTATCTCTGGGGACAATTTATTTGACTACTACCTAAACTAGTTCTATTTACGTTACTAAGAATCAAATGAGGATTACTAATTAATATATATGTTCAAGATAAATGTCTGTCATTAACAATATCTGCTAATTGGGATAAATTCCTTCACAGTTTATCTCTTATCTCTTGACGGAAGCTGCAAACGATCGGAAAGTGAAGTACAGTTTGACAGGCTCTAAACTTGGCGATTCGTATAAAATAAAGCCCTCCAAACTGACGAGAAGAGTGCCCTTGTTAACAAGTGGGTCTTTGTGTCGTTTACCCCCTTGTTTATCTGTTTTCCTCTCAAACTGTCACCAGCTCAAACTTTCAGAAAACACAAAAATTCACTCATGTAAAATAAAGTTTTTGTGTTAGTAAAAACACGAATTTTATACATTTATTACAAACTATTGTTTTAAAAATATCCAGCTGCACAATCGGTTTTTGACATTGAAGTTGTAATTTTAACAACTAACGACATTAAGTGACTAGGCATATTAAAAAACAAAAATATTCATAATCTTTAAGCGGTAAAACACTACAATATTTCCTTTGATACTACATCAGTGTACATGAAAATAACAATGGTTTGTTACAAGAAATAACAGGAATAGCTCTAATATAAATTTCAATTTATAAATCTAACTTTTTTTGTCATAACTTAATTAATTATTGTAACATTATGAAAGAGTATTGCTGTACTTAATAACAGTAACAATTTGAATTCCTTCTCGTTTTTTCTAACTATCGATAAGTTCTTGCTCCTTTAGATGACAAGACTATTAAAGTATTCATTGTTTGGGGGTTTTGTTTTTGCTTGGTTATTTCTATGTATCCCTCTAACATCGTTGCTCTTCTCTAAAAATAATACTTTCCCTCTAGTATTTTTGCTCCAGGGAACCCTGTAACTGTAACTGACTGTGTCTCTTTCTTCCTCCATTATTATATTAAACCTCCTTTTATTTCCTCTTACACTTCTCAACTCGTGTGTACATAGATATATACCTCCCGACTGTTAAGCGGAAAGAGAAAAACATTTACATCTTTACACGAGTAAAAATCTCATGTAAAACTAACATTTACTCACACGCCTACGAGTGTAGTAATGGTAGGAAATTGTGTTCTCGCATTCACATTACTACTTAGCCCTTCACATACTTTGAAGTACATTTAGCAAGGCCTTCCGATTTGGGGTTATATAGTGATATCGGTTACTCTAATTCGATGTGTAATCAAGAGGTTGGATTAATGAGAAAATCTTTTGTTCGCTTCATAACAGTAAATGTTTTATCCTGAGTTCCATGTAACTATTTGTGTTAGGGATGAATCTTCTATTGATCTATTGAAATAAATAATTACATATTTTTCCATTTGGTTTTAATCTGTGTGACTGGTGTAAGGACTACATTCAGGAGTTGCTTGAACCTGTATTTAATTTCTTATTAGCCTGGCTCGTCTTTAATTTATTACATCTGGATTTTCCAGTTAAACAAAATTCAGAAACGTAAGAAGTTGGCAATAGACACTGTAAATTAGCTTACAAATAATTTTTACATAGTAAAAACACGCTGAACAAAAAGGTAAAGCAGTTTCCTTGAAGACGGTGTTGTTAATATATTACAGTTTTTATGGGCGTAGTAAAACCACTCAGAATTCACAAGTCAAACAAATGTGGTATTGCTACTAGTGTCTTGGACAACTGGACACTGGTGTGTGTGTGTGTGTGTGTGTGTGTGTGTGTGTGTGTGTGTGTGTGTGTGTGTGTGTGTGTAAGTATGTGAAATGAATACCGTGATATCTCGGATTAGTTTATTTATAAATATACGAGATAAACTTATGAATGATAAACATAGGTTGGTTGAGAGTTGAAAGGTAAACAACTATTCTTAATAAAGGAAAAACCTTCATATAACTATAAATAATGCGAAATATAAGCTTGTAATTTACGCAGCAGGATGTTTTTTCAGGTATTTCTCTAATTTTATTTTTATTTCTTAAAATTCAAGTCTATGATGGTTAGTTTTTTTATTGTGTCAAATAACTTTATTTATAATAAAAAAGGGTTTTAAATATTATTTCTACTCATTTTGAGAAAAATTCTGGTACGTTCTTAAGGCGTCAGTTTTTATAGTTTTTCAAAAAGACGCATTTAGCAAAACAGTTCTGGTAATTTTCGTAACGTAAATCCAAAAATATATGACTGCTTGTCTTTGACATCATTTTTCCATTCTTTTCCACTATATTTTTTGTTTTTTAGTAAATGAAAACATATTATTTGGAAACTTGCAACCACGATTCTGAGTAGATGTACAAATTTACTGTTATATTACTTCAAACTCACTTATATATTACTTCAAGTTTACTGATATATTACTTCAAATTTACTGATAAACTCCTTAAAATTCACTGATATATTACTTCAAATTTATTGATATATTACTTCAAATTTACTGAAATATTAGTTCAAAATCACTGATATATTACTTCAAATCTACTGATATATTACTTCAAATTCACTGATATATTACTTCTCATTATTAAAATCTACACGAACTTTTCAAATCTTGAAATTCGTCTCAAAATCAACGTAGCTCACAAATTGTTTAAACTAGCCTTAAATTTTGAATTCTTTTAATAAAGGCTATTTTAATTTGTCTGTTATAATTATTTCATTGCCTAGTTTCCAATTTATTGGTAGAACATTTTCTTCCACATTAGAACATTAAAAAAAATATTGTATTTTATAAACACCCTTCATAATTAAGATTATAATTTTGTTATACGAAAGACATTCTATAATTAAAAAAATCTTTAATTTTTCCCCAGAATTCAGTTGATTAAACTCTTTATTTAGAATAAGATAAAATTTGTAGTTTTTTCAGTATTGCAACCTTTTTATGCTTTTGTAAAGCTTTTCATTTTCTATTCATGTCTTTTATAATTAAATAGCATGATATTGTAATGTAAAAAACCTAAGTATTGTAAATTAACGTATAAATTGTTAATATATATTATTAATATACTCATCTTTATTTATGTTAGGAATATTTCTATATGTTTGAGTACGGTTTTCTGCCATTCCTAACGTCAGGGATAGCGGAAAACTATACTCAAACATATGTTTATATATATGTTTTTATTCAAGATGTTTTGCTTTTACTCATCCTCTTTTTTTCAATCACGTTTTTCTTTATATTTTTTAGGGGGAACTAAAGAGCGAAATCTGGCGGCAAAAGACAAACTAAGATGAATTCAATGTTGCGCTAGATATAAAGTTATGACGAAATGACTGTGTGCGTGTGAGCGTGTGTGACCGCTAAAGTTAATACACTTTTGAAAGTGAAACACGGACAGCCGTTGCGGTCATTCATCACACTCGTACGGAAATAGAAGATGCTTTTGGCGTGGGAGACGCGTCTTTCCCAATGTATTTAAACGTCTCTTGACTGGTTTTTGCAGGCGTTTTTAGTAAAATATTAATCTATTTAACTAGTCCTTAAACATTATTTAATTAGTATCAACACTAGGAATATTTATGATAAATAGTTTCATAGATCACTATATATTATTGAATAAACATCAAATTTAATCAAAATATAGTTTTATTGAGTATTAACATCTATGACTTAGTTGAGGGTAGGAAATTAAACAATAACTTTAACCTAAGTTAAAGAATAAAAATATGGCACAACTCACAAATATACAATTTTTTTATTTCATACGCGTTTTAACGACTAATTTGTCGTTATCTTCAGTGAAGATACACAAATCAAATTAACTAATAAATATATATATATATATATATATTAAACGTAACCTATAATGTTTTAACAAAAGTGAAAATCAGATCTGGGCATTGTCAAATTCATAGCCACGCTACTAATATAATTACATTAAAATAACATATGTTAATTAACCTTCGTCCTTCATAGACATACACCATGTGTTATGAATGTTAAATATATTTATGATACAAGTATTGAGTCGTGAAACTGGTCAACAGAAATCAAAACAAATAAAACGTGTATTAAGAGGTTTTAACCGATGTTTTAATAATTTAATAATTATTTGTTAAAACAATTATTTAAAGAATTCAATTGAACTTGTTTTGGTGTAAAAAATTAAATAATTATACATTAAATACTTTTATAAAAGTTAAGATTTTAGCAATATACATAAATTAACTGAAGTACAGACTACATGTGGTTAATAAATATATGTATCTAAATTTTAAGTCTTACACGTAATTTTTTTCATTATTAAGTTTATATTTTGCGTTGTCTTATATTAACATTTTTTAAACAAGTATTTTTTTAAAGTAAGCAATAAAAGAAATTTAAAAAAGTTTCTAAGTATTTTTATGAAATATTTTAAAATATATTTATCTCTGGGGACAATTTATTTGACTACTACCTAAACTAGTTCTATTTACGTTACTAAGAATCAAATGAGGATTACTAATTAATATATGAGATAAATTATTTAGTACAACAGTGGTAGACTTATTTCGAGTATCATAGTTATCTTCCATTCCTAGCATTGTCCCATTATTCGTTGACACGTTTCGGAGAACCTCCATCAGTCAGAAAGTTTTATGAACTGTTCTTCCCTTCATGGGAATTGTCTTTCATATCTTATCTAACCACGCCCCTCTTTGTTCTATTCATCCTTTACCTCATACAGGTTCCGCCTATTCAATGTTCAGCCTATTGTTCAATCTATTTATTTTTGATTTTTGAACCATTTTAAATTTTTAAACATTATATTCAATTGATTCTGGGCTTGTTCGTTTATTATTTTCGTACTTTTCAGTTGGGCTTTGTATATTTTTGGATTTTTAATAATATTGAGGCGTTTCCCTTCATTTTCGTATTTTATTAGCTTCATCGCTTTTTCAATTTCCCTTTTCATATGTCCTTACTCTATAAAGTGTGTTGCAAAATTCGAATCATTTGTCTCATACTTGTATGACCTAATGTGTGTTCTACATACCAAGTTTTGAGTGTTCTTCCAGTTTGTCCTGGTATTTATAAAACTAACATTAGAAATTATATGGTAATTTATTTGATTTACTATTGTTGTGCGCATTTATTACTTGAAATATTTTTCCAAAATTATAAATTTTAGTTACATAAAACGTATATTTCACGTCAATAAATTATATCTGAGTAAGTAAGCAAAGTTTATAATGGTGTAAAGACACATTCCGCACCAGCATCGGCGTTGTCACTGGCATCAACATTACCTACTGACTCCTGATTACCTTTCTTACTTCTGTCGCTTGCCACATCTTCACTTCTGTCGCTTGCCACATCTTGTCTTCGGTCGCTTGCCACATCTTGTCTTCGGTCGCTTGCCACATCTTGTCTTCTGTCGTTTGCCACATCTTGTCTTCTGTCGCTTGCCACATCTTATCTTCTGTCGTTTGCCACATCTTGTCTTCGGTCGCTTGCAACATCTTCACTTCGGTCGCTTGCCACATCTTCACTTCTGTCGCTTGCCCATCTTGTCTTCTGTCGTTTGCCACATCTTGTCTTCTGTCGCTTGCCACATCTTGTCTTCTGTCGCTTGCCACATCTTCACTTCTGTCGCTTGCCACATCTTATCTTCTGTCGCTTGCCACATCTTGTCTTCTGTCGCTTGCCACATCTTATCTTCTGTCGCTTGCCACATCTTGTCTCCTGTCACTTGCTACATCTTATCTTCTGTCGCTTGCTACATCTTGCCTTCTGTCGTCTGCCACATCTTGTCTTCGGTCGCTTGCCACATCTTATCTTCTGTCGCTTGCCACATCTTCACTTCTGTCGCTTGCCACATCTTGTCTTCTGTCGCTTGCCACATCTTATCTTCTGTCGCTTGCCACATCTTGTCTTCTGTCGTTTGCCACATCTTGTCTTCGGTCGCTTGCCACATCTTCTCTTCTATCGCTTGCCACATCTTGACTTCCGTCGCTTTGCATTTGTCTTCTCATGTCCTTTCTCTCATATCTCATGTTTTAACTCTACTAAGCCACTTAGATTATTTTCACACCTTCTCAAATCAGCAGTCAGAATATTTTAATCCGTTTCTGAAGCCGTTTGTCTAGTCCTATGCACATTTAGTCACTAGAAAACTGGAGCAGAGTCCCAAAATACAATAGGATTTCCTAACTGCATCATTTCGTCCATCATTTAGATTCACATTTAGATTCGTGGCTTTAAACCACGAATCCAATACAATTAGGTCTAATATTAAAGAACTATTTACTGTTACTGTTAATCTACAGTTGCATATGCACTTAAAAAATGCTTGTATTATTCAAGTTCTCGTTGAGATCAATTCTTTGCGAAAAGCTTGCAACAACCTGTTTGTTTTTTATTCTATTATCCTTGGAATATATAAGACCTAAACAAATGCCCATAAATACTGTATTTTCTCGAAAACCGTCTTCTGTATCAATGATGCAGTTGCTAATTGCTTTATTTATCGCATTTATTGTGCAATTTTGCATAACATTTTCTTCAATTTGTATATTTGTGTTCAACACTTTAGTTCTTATGATAATTAAAACTCCAAACTTATTAAATATATTAATATTATTTTCACTTTCCTTGTAACGAACGTTCTGTTGTTCGAAAACCACATTATGGTGAAAGTTATATTTCAATAGAGAAATTAAAGTAACCTGGAAATCTTTGTCTGTCTTGCCGTTGTAGGATGATTTTTCTATCACTTCCTTGAGTGTTTCAATGATAAGTTCAAAATGATCGTTTTTATTCGTCACTTCTGAAAGTTCATTTAAAACGTTGTTGATGTCTCTAATTTTTTTCAAATCAAAGTGAAATTGCTGCACTATTGTGTCCAGTAAATTGATCTCGATTTCTTCGTGAATTTCAAGATTTGGCAATTGTAAAGGAACAAACGGTATCTCGCCAAAAATTGTCTTTGGACCTAAATGTGGATCAGCATAGGTTAAATATCCTGTAAACAGCAAAAAATGATTTATAACTCTAGTGGCTACCTCGTCAATATTTGTACTACAATTAGTAATAATTGTTTTTAAAAGTCTGACATTTCTGACTGTGAATTGATCATCCGATAGAATTGCTACAGTCTTGTTTTGTAAAAGTTGTATCAGTTTAAACTTTATATCTGTATTATAGAACAAGCGTAAAAAGTTCCTATAACATACAGGTCTGGTCCAATACGATTTCAACATATTATTTCCATTTTCTTGGTTTTGTAAGTATTTCAACACTGAGTATATATTGTACACATGTGTTCCTTTTTCTATTTTACACCAGCCTTCCAGTAACACATTATACCCGTTATAATACTGGCGTAAGTCGTTTTCAAGTGTTTTAGCCTCTGTTGTGTCATTGGTGAACTTTTCAAGTAATTCTGTAAGTTCGTATTCCGTCAGGCCATAGTACTTATAGTATGGGTGGCCATGTAAAAATAAATAATCGTATGTATATTGAGGGTTCATTGGAGATTTTAAGTAATGGAATATAGTTTGCTCTTCTGTAGTTATGTGGAACATTCCTGTACAGAATACTCTGTCATTACAGTGGACAAATTCTCCATCAGTTGTCCTACAAAATAGAATGCTTCTATGCATACAATCAAAGAGCTTAATTATTTTCTCAGTATCATTACTAGTTCCTAAAATCAGTCCGTTAATGAAAGAGCCGTATTCATCCGCTAAAACTATTGGTTTCTTCTGAAAATGTAAAAACAATAGCTCAGATAAATGTGGCAGACTCTCTGTTATATCTGTTTCGTCCAACGTTTCACTCTCATTTTTGTTTATGTGTCGACGAAACCATTCTTGAGTTTTGTTTGTTTTCTCCCACAAGCTTTCTACGTTTAGTAAGTATGAATATTCGCTAAACGTTTGCCACAGAACGTGTCTCAACTTCTGGATCACGTCTTCGTAGTTGTCGAAGAAATAAAGTTGTGAATAATCTATAAACACTACAGGATACTTACCAAAATGGTGTTTACAAAATCTCGGATATTCTACGAAAATCTTTGTGTTTTTGAAAAGCTTAAAATTCCTTGTGTTTGTTTTGTTTATTATTTCTGACCCGTCTTTGTGGACCCGAATTTCTAAAAACTGTTTCATCATTTGCAAATTTAAAGATTTTCCAAATTTTCTTGGCGCTTGTAAAAAAACTCTTTTCTTTTCTTCTCTCATTAATTCCCTTATGCCGATGGTTTTGTCAACATAGTATCTGGATTCTACAGCTTTTTGAAAATCTGTGCCTTCAAGGGAAAATGAATTTTCATCCCTCCCCTGGAACAGAAAGCGTCGTGAAAATTAACGCTGTTAGTGCACAACTAGCTTATTCTCTTTGTCCGTATATTGCTACAGTTTAAATGTCCCTTTAACATGGAGTTCTAAAATATCTGCAGACGTGATCAAACGGCGTTTATTATTTTACTCAAGCACACTTTGTTGTACGTAGATTTGAATCCAGACAATTGAGAAAGATTTTTTTAATGCATTTGTTCTTTATAACTTTGGGAAGAACTCAGAGATGTGTGCTGTGTTTTTTTCTTTTTTTTTTATTGCCGTAAAAGTAATATTCTGAACTCAAAATGCAGAAAAAACCGGCTATATAGAAAGAAGTTATAAACGTTCGTAATACCTTAAATAAAAACAAAACTTATCGTTTCATTTTTTTTACTAATATATAAACGCATAATTAAATAAATGCCAGTTAAGTATAAATATGAAACACGAGTAATCTCGAATAGTTTTTCCTCTGCTATCACTATAAGTAATGATAAAATTAATTGCCAATCGATAATGTACACATTTTCTACTTTACTTTAAACACAGTTTGATCAACAAATAGTATTACAGGCTGTATTTTAATTTTAATAAACAATCAATGAATTTGTAAATTTTTCTTAAAAATATTAGTCGTACATTTGAAAGTTCTTTTCATTATATTATGTTAACATATCTTCTACATTAGTGTCCATTCTTTCAAATCATGATAAGGATTAGTTTATTCCTAACGAACTGTCTTTAGCTACTCGTGAAATTCTTATTTTTTTAGGTCACATTTGTGATTATTAGCAAAGGTCAAATTTCCCATATGCGACTATGCCTTACAGTCTATCTTTGTGGTTTAAGGTTTATGATATGCCCTATATATTTTAGGTTTTTATCTTCCGTCAATTTCACGAAATGTTTTTTACAAGGTTTCTAGCATTAATCACTTTAGAACCACACTCATGAAAAAAGACCCGCAGATGAACTTTCTTTCCATTCTCTTGGATTCCTCCTTCCTTCCGGATGTACCTTATATCTTGCTTTGATCTAACCTATAAGCTGAAGATATATTTATCCGTACTCATATTATGACCAAAACATTGTAATTTTCTAATCTGTATAGAATTTTTAACTTCAACGACTTTTTCTGTCTATCCATACCTCCTCACTAGATAGTTTCTGCTTAACAGCAGAATAACTTCATATTTTGTCTAAGACTTTCATCTCAAAAGACACCACAGTCTCATCTGTTGTTAAATTCATTATAAACACAGAGAGTATGTAGGTCTTAGTGTCTGCAGTTTAGGCTTTATTTCAATCGACAGAGTAATGAGAAACTACTTAATTTTTATAAACAAAGGTTTTATTAGTTTTATTCTAAAAATAAAATGAAACCTAATCCTGTCGTAATATCAGTATGGGGGTTTATTTTCATTTGTATTCCTTGAAAGGGTTTATTAAACAAATGTTTTAAAAATCTTTTCTATAAGAGTATTTACACAAACTATCCCTCCACATGCAAATAGTGTTGTTGTCAATACCTTTGTATCGATTTAGTTTGACTACATCAGTTTAAACAGGAATTTTCCTGATTAAAAACCCCTTTAGTTATTTAATATTTCTATTCATTAACTTAGTAAAAACCGATAATTGCCATCGATGTCATCTGTCCATAGTGCTATAAGTTGATTCCATATAATATTGCCGTTCATCCCAATCATACCATTTCCTTCCATCTAAGACTGTATCATATTTCAATCCCTCCACATTCGTATTATACTGTTTCCTATCCATTTTTATTTTATATAGTTTATCTTCTACTTACAAAATACCGTGTTTCCATCTCTCTACTCTCATATCATATTGTCACTCATGTACGTTATCTTAATTAACATGCATGACTTCACAAATACTGTATTATTGTTGTGGTTAATATTAGGACCTACAATTGTATAATTATGTACAAGATTTGACATTTAAACATTTACTTAGGTAGTTAAGATATGCAATAAAATTTTTCAATGTTATAAATGTATAACATTAAATGATTAAAAGTTATAATAGACTTCCCTTTAATAGGAAAAACTATATAGGCGCTAGTATGAATGTTTTTGTTTTCACACGTAAAG
>JBAIZL010000004.1:200562753-200580253 GCA_036971475.1 Prosapia bicincta
CCGTATCTCTATGCTCCAATGTATATTTGCTTATATGCTTCACAACTTATTTTTGATATTCTTGTTTTTTTTCCTTGACATACCTTTCTTCGTTACAACCTAAAGTCTTACCTAAGTTAGACGTTTAAACACTCCCACATTCATATGACAATAAGTAACTTTTGAAAATATTCTTTACAGAATTAAACATAGAGGAGGTCATATAACATTCTTACCAATGCAATATTATTCTTAGAAAAGTCCCTATCTAACAATGACTTGCTTTCCAACTTTTCTTACTGCTGTTTTAATAATAAACGTGATATTGATTTCTTGCCTTGAATGTATCTTAGCTTTTCTTTTACAGTGAATGTTTAACTCCGATGAAGGCAAATAATAATGTTGCTGAAATATGAGTATTTGGTTGTGAGTAATAGGTGTTATGTGATGTTATAGCATTGTTTATGAATAGTTTATTCATAAGCAGAATTGGATATTAAAGAGTCAACATCATGAGTTGACTAGTTCATACATTTGTGTTTTTGTCTGTAAAAACATTGTCCTTGACTTTGTTTAGTTTTAAAATACGTTTTAATGTTTTCAAACGGTTTGAAACCTAAAAAATTTCTTTTAATTTCTTATAAATTTTAAAAATATGAGTTTACATCACAACTAAAATCACAAATGTTCTGAAAGATTATTTTATTCCTCGACTGAGATGAGTTTAAACTGCACAAATAACACACAATTAGAACGGTTGAATCAATAATATTTTGAAATTTCTGTTGAGAAGTTTGTATCTTTTTAACTAGTTAGTGGGTAACAGACCAGCTTCAAGTAATGCCCCTAACCACATTAAGCAACAATTTATTCCCAACAAGTTAGTTCTAGGCGTCATGTAGTTCCCTTATTCATAACTAATTTCTTCTATCCTTCCTTAAACATTGTTTAAGGGTAGGCCTTGAGAGAAACACACTTGATATATCGGATAGAACCTATTTATTGAGTACCTTTACTATAAAAGAGGTCCATATTAAGTACGGCACCCTGACTATACCTCTATAGGCTACATTTTCTAACAGGATTTTAATTTCCTACCTTAATTCTATCACGCATAGTCCTTCCTATCTTTCGTAGGTAATATTATTAGTAGTAGATTCTGATACAATTTCCAAGTGGCCTTATAGTTGCAGAGCTTTTGTTACTCTGCTGACTACATACCTGCTTTTGGCCTTTGAGGGTCTTTGAATGTAAGCGTAGAACGGTCGATAGAAAAGCTCCTGGCAGATTATTATCACATTCTACAAGCATATGGCTCTAAAGTACACATTACATTATATTGAACGATAACAGTTCTAATAATGTTGAAAATGCATTATCCATTAGTATTATCTTGCTCTGTGGACTAGCAAAATGTATTCACTTTGTGGACAACAAAATTATATCATCAGTATTTTCTCTTCTTTACGTCTACTTTTATTTTACAAATTACAGAAAGAATTAGAGCAAAAAAAGTATTTATAATAATATTGAACCTAATGTCTTCATGAGTGTTAAACTACCGCAAAATGTGGCAAACTATGTCTTCTATTTTTTTGCACGTATTATTAAAAATCTTTTCAAAACATTCTTAATTTTCCGTGAAATTTAAATTGAAAATTTCTCGTTTTCTGAGATTCTATATTTCTTTATAGTACTTAAAAATGTATCTATTTCCTATTTTCGTAATTCTAGAAATATACGTCTCGTACTAATTGTATAAAATCAAGTGGTAATTTGGAATAGACCTATAGTTGTAATTTCTATATTTAGCAGGTGTTTAATAAATATCAAAAAACAATAGTCTAATCTCATAATGCAATATATGTATTTTATAATGTTACAAATTTACATTACTAAGTGATTCATGACAAGTTCAATAAATCTGAGCTGTGTTTATAGTAAAACTTTGAAACTATTCTAAGTAACGTACAATTACCACGTAAATAATAGACGAGTTTTGGAATAGAGAATTTTAAACGATTATATATTTTTGGATGGTAAACTTGAAAAGATATCCTGTACTTTATACCTGCAGAAATGTAAAGTGTATAGCATCGTTGAGACGTTTTCTGCAAAACATTATAGGTTTTGTTATGAATTTCCTAAAAAATAATCTAACGCTTAAGTTGGTATGGTTAAAAATGTTATGCACTTAATTAGGTATTCGTACAAGAAAACTACAATTTTAAATATTATTAGTTTCAAAACCTTAATACTAATTTATTAAAAAAATTGTTTTAAAAATAATGTTTATTGAATAGGAGGAGAATTATATCAATTTAAATAGTTTTCACTGCTTTTGTGTATTTATATTCTTTTAAGTTATGTTTTTTTGTCATAATTTCTTAGATTATTTATCTGTTTTTTTTAATCACGTTAGAATTTTAAACCATAGTTTTAAAAAGTATCGTTCTTTTTTAAGTTCTTCTTAACTAACACATATTTACATTTTGTTTTTCATCGATTTTTTAGGATTTTTGATTTAATTAACACTTTAGTCTGCAATTTCTATTAATTTTGTTGAAAGTTGTCAAAGAAAATGCTAGCAGCAATCTACTGTTAAATGTTATTACATCTTACAATATTCTTTTCAAATATTTGAATATCTTCAAATAACGTAATTTTAGTTTCTTTTTTTGTGTTTATGTTCTTTAGTATTTTTTTCAAAAGCATTTATAGATTATAAACAGATAAGTATGATTTTAAAAAAAAATCGAGTAATATTGACGTATTTTACACGTTCAGGCCTAGATTGAAAGCTTTGAAGTTTTAAACAGGCTAGTACTAAAACTCAAGGCATTAGTAACAAGGACATTTAGTTGAAATTATTATTTGCATTTAATGTAATTCAAATATCTAAAACTTGTAAAATATTTAGGGATTATAAGCGTACTGGTTGCAGCTGTAACTCTAGTGGCTTACGTAATCCACCGTACCATCAATAAATAAGGTTTAGTCCGAACAAGCGCGCAACGTTCCCTCCCCATCACAACAATCGAAAAGATAAAACTAGCATCGTAATACCATTTATTTCGAGTCGTTTAACTTACTGGTAATTTTAGTATTAAATGATCAATATAAAGGGTAAAAAGGGGTGGATTGTTAAATTGAGATATATAACACGATCACCGTGGACGGCGGGGTGTAGTTTGTAGGTGGGATCGATTGTAGGGCGTTAGTGACGTCATACGGCGCATGAGCGCCACACCACACTATTGTGTCGATAAGTTTTGAAAAGAAAATTAAGGTTCTATTTATGAATACTGTATAAAACTGTATCGCGGGTTCAATATTTTTTTTTACTCTGTCATAGTAAACAAAGCATTTTTCTTATATAACTGTCTGTTGTTTTGTAAGCAATATGACTTTATTAAATAGAATTTTTTTTAAAAACGATAATTTATCTGTAATCCTTAGCCGTTCCTAAAAATTTAGTTGAATAATTGTTTCAAGTGAAAAAATTTCACTTTCAGTGAAAAAGTTGTAAAAGGAAATCCAAAATGTTTTTTTTTGTCTACAATACAAAAGTGCACGTTTAAAAAATAAGACAGGTTTAATCACAAATCCCCGTGTGGAGTTGTTAGTCTCCCATCGGGCGCCTCCCTAGGTGGCGGATAAGGGAAAGCTCACCAGATATGGTGGGTACCGAGGAAATAAAATACTCGGGGCGGACCAAAACTAACACTGCTGCCTTGTAGGGAGATATTGGTTTATCAAAGGCTAAAGGAAGACAACCTTGAAAATAAATTACCTGGTCCTCCAGGTTGGGGGTTATGCAATGGGCCAACTCCCCATTCATATAAAAAACCTAAAATGTTAAAAAGTCTAATAGAATACAGCCGGATGGATTTAAAGGAATACGACAAAAGCTATGGAAACGGACAATGAATATTGGAACGTGGAATATTCAAGGTTTAAATAATAAATTTGAAGAAGTGATTAAAGAATTAGAAATCAGAAAACAAGATATTATTGTCTTATCTGAAACTAAAAAAAAAAGGAAATGGCAGCGAAATTAAGGGATCATTCATACATTTTTACAGTGGTGTACAGAAGCATCAAAGAGCAAAACGTGGAATCTCTGTATTAATAAGGAAAAAATTAAAAACTTATGTCACTAACTGGCAACCAATTGACGAAAACCTAATCAGAATTAATATGAATTTTCATGGATACAAATTGGTAATATTAGGAGTGTATGCTATAAATGAAGATGTTTTATTATGTAAGAAAGATGATTTTTTCAATAAATTGAACGGAATAATAGAGGAAATTGGAAATACAAGAGAAGTTATTCTTGCAGGAGACTTCAATAGTAGAACTGGAAGACAGATTGGAAACAAAATAATTGGACCATTTGGAGAAAATATTGTAAATGAAAATGGAAGCAGATTAATAGACATTTGTGAACAAAACTCCTTGAAAGTCTTGAATGGTTTTTACCAACATAAAGAAATACATAAATATACTTGGTATAGAGAAACAATGCAGCAGAAATCAATAATTGATTATATTATAGTAAAACAGAAAACAAAACTAAAAATACAAGATGTTAGAGTATACAGAGGTGTGAAACTTAGTGATCATTTTATAGTCAATTCTAAAATATTATTTCCATTTAAAAAATTAAACAATAAAGATAAAGAAAAAGAACAATATGTTGAAAAGGGTATCAAATTGAATCTTCCTAAATATAATTTACAGAGTTTGGAAAATGAGAGTACTGTATACTTATATAGGAAGAGGTTAGATGAAAAATTAACAGAAACTCATTGGGATACAACAGAAAAACAATACCAATATATTTCAAAAGTAATACATGAATCAGCAAAAGAAGCTTTAGGTGAAATTGATATTAAAGATAAAAAGAATACGTTTTATTATTGGGATGAAGAAATTAAAAAAGAAGTGAAGATTAAAAAAGAGAAATATTTAAAATGGTTAAATACAAAGAAAATTGATGATAAAATAGAACTTAATGCACAACAAGCAAAAATTAGAAGAATGGTTGCAGAATCAAAAAACAGAAGTTGGGAACAATCATGCCAAAAGATAGAATCTTTTATTGGAGGGAAAAGAAGTACAGAAGCTTGGAAAACTTTGAAAACATTAAGAAAAAACTCTAAGGAGTCACAACAAATGACATATATTGATTTTCAAACGTGGGAGGAATATTTTAAAAACTTATTAACAGAATGCAGAGAAGAACATTTGGAAAAAAATCAAAATGAAATACCAGAAACAGTAAATAATACCTATCTAAATTTGGATATGGAAATAGTGATACAGGCAATAAAATCTATGAAAAATTTGAAGAGCTTCAGGACCTGGAGGAATTCCAGCCGAACTATTAAAGTATGGTACAAATAAATTATTTGCAAATTTGAAGGAACTTTTTGAAAAATGTTTGAATGGAGAAGAGACACCAGAAGAGTGGAAAATAGGCTATATATCCACATTACATAAGAAAGGTAATAAGAAGCAATGTGAAAACTATAGAGGAATAACAGTTACAAATACATTGAGCAGAATTTATGGAAAAATAATTAAGCAATATTTAGAAAATGAATACAAGGATATGGAGGCTGAGGAACAGGCAGGTTTTAGAAGAGGAAGATCAACGATAGATCACTTATTCTGCTTAGAACAAATAATTGAAAAGAAAGTAATTCGTTTACAACCTCTCCATTTAGTATTTATAGATATAGAAAAAGCTTATGATAATGTACCATTATCAAAGTTATGGGAAGTGTTAAAGTCAAATGCTATAAGTCAAACTATAATCAAGGCAATTCAAAATTTATATAAAAATTCTATTTCCAAAATAAAAATAGGAAACAATCTGTCAACAGGTTTTGAAGTAACAAAAGGATTACGCCAAGGATGCTGTCTGTCACCCACATTATATAAAATTTATACAGAAAAGGTTTTGAAAAATTGGAAGAATAAATGCAAAGGAATGGGAATCCCAGTAAACAATATCACAATTTATTCTTTACAATTTGCAGATGACCAATTGATTTTAGCTCAAGATTATGAAGACATTGAATATATGACTCGAAAGATAATAGGAGAATACAAACTATGGGGATTGAATGTTAATATGAATAAAACTAAATACATGGTCATAGGAGAAAAAAGTAAAGACTTAATAATAGAAGAAGAAAATATTAAAAGAATATCACATGTTGAGGAATGTAAGTATTTGGGAATGAAAATTACAAATGATGGGAAACAAGATAAAGAAATTGGATCGAAAATAAATTTGGGAAAAACAACAATTTCAATGTTAAATGGAATTTTATGGGATAAACATATAACTAATCAAACAAAAACAAAAATTTTTAATACAATAGTACGAAGCATAATGACATATGGATCAGACGTTTGGATATTGAAATCAACATTGACAAAGAAATTATTGGCAACTGAGATGGACTTTTGGAGACGTTCTGCGAGAATATCAAGATTGGATAAGATCCGAAATCAAATAATTAGAGATAAAATGGAAGTACAAAATTTAATTACAGATTTTGTAGAACAAAAAAAGTTAATTTGGTATGGACATACGAAAAGGATGAATGATGAAAGACTACCAAAGATGTTGTTGGAATGGACACCACCAGGGAGAAGACGAAGGGGAAGACCATCGAAAACGTGGATACAGGAAATTAGTTCATCTTTAATCAAATGGGATATACCAGAAAACTTGTGGACAGATAGGGATGAGTGGAAAAACAAAATTAAAAACTGTATTTCATTAGACTTAGGTTAAAATGTAAAACATTGTAAAAAACCTGTCAATAATAAATAATAATAATCACAAATCAGTTTTTCATTGTAAGAATAATTCGAATCAAGATATTAGGTCTGTCAACTCTTTTATTTAATTTGATTACTAAATATATTTTATAAATTAATAATTCCATAAAAAAAAGTTTAGGAAATTGGAAAAACACAGAATGCCAAAACAAACATCCAAACTCTAACATTTATTTAAAAATCTAGTTTATTTAAAAAATCAAATTTTTATTTTAAAATCTAGTTTTATGTTGCACAATAAAAGTCATTATGTTAGCCTTTTTTTATAGTGTAAAACGTATAGTTGTGCCATTCACGCTAAACTACCATTTAACATACTATATAAGAATGTTAAAATACAAATGACCTTACTATTTTTACTAAAAATATATTCCTTTTCTATCGAAATTACTGCATAACTTATTTGCCAAAACATGTTACAGAAAACAAGTAATAAACAATAAAATATAGAATATTTGTATATTATTATTATTATTTATTATTATTGTTTATTATTATCAATATTTTATTTATTCTAAATATTTTAATTGTTTTCTGTGTGGGACAAACCTATTTAGCAATATTTTAAGATGTCATAATTTCATCTGAGGTTAAACCCGATTTTCTAAAGTCGTCTTGAACAAATTTCACCTAAAAGATTATTGGCTTTATTAAAAAACTTATTGTAAGTGTTTTTAAATATGTCATCCTAAAATATAGGATGACACAATTTAATACATTGTGTTTTATTAAAAAATATAGATTTGGTTAAAATCCAAATAATATTATAATATAATAATCAATATATATATATATATATATATATATATATATATAACGAGTAACAAATTATTTATAATAAATAATAATATGTAATATATAATGTTTGATATACCTATAATACGTAATTTTAAAGAAATGTATAGCTTTTCGTTTCGAAGTAATTTCGTTGCATAGTTTTTTTAATTGTTATTTATTTAGTTGTACATGAGTTTTCTTGCATCTGTGTATTTGTTTAAGTTTTTTTACTCATCCCCACCACGCTTTTGTCATTATAATAGTAACGAGCTATAGTACGAATTTAGTAAATAATATTATCCTAATACTTGTTTACAAGTTGCAAATAAAATTCAATTTTAATGTTGAGATTTCGGAATAAATGTTTTATAATGAATATATTAAAATAGAAGTCAAGTTATATTATATAGTTAATTTATTTTAAATATGATAACGAAACACCCTTATTTACTACGAGACTATTCAATTAGACCTTTAATTTATTAAGACTACAATACCTTAGTAGAGTTTTCTTCTAAATTAATTTCATTTTAGCTAAGAATTTTTTCCGATTTATAGCAAACGGTACTTTGCACTAGTGTTATTATTGTAAATAGCGTCGCTTATATGCAAACAATAATGGAAGTTTTTATGAGAATAGTTCACTATAAGTACAGTTGTAGATGTATTGCATTTTTTTCAATAAATCAAGCTATTATTGATTCTTACCTAGTTTTAATTTCTCTAGATCCAATTCTGCTATTATTCTGTTTCAGATGTGCAATGAACATAAACAGCTTTAGTCACATTGTTATTGTTTTTGTTTCATTAGGGAGTTTTATATGAGTGAGGCCTTACGTGGACAAAACACAGCCAAGTTTATTTGGTTAATGGTTTTAACTCGTCTAACGATAGATGAAGTAAACATCACCCACACAGCTATTGTCCGCGTTTGTAAACAACTTTACGGTAAATGTTTGTGGCGCCATTACAGTGGGAGTGGGCGAAAACAGAGTGATCTCTGTTATAAATATTGTGCGAGATTCCCGACGGTCGTGTGGTGACATGGACCCTAGAAAGTCATTGTAGACAAAGTTTAAAGTTTTTTGAGAATTTTTCTGTGTTGTTCAACGTTAAAACTACTGAAGAAAAACCTGACATTGAGAAAACATTCCTATTTTGTTTCTGTAAAATCCATTTTACTCTGTATTATTCCATCTTTAATAATTGATAATAGTAGTAATAACAGTAGCTTATAGAATATGCATGGTTCTAGGAGTTATACAGGGTGGAGAGGTTTTACCTGTAGCATACGAACATTCAAGTAAGATAATGCGGCCATGTATCTTGCGGAAGGAACCATGGGTTTACCGCCCATTATGTATTCATGGTCACAAGCCGAATGGACCTGGGAACAAAGAAAATACTTGAAAGAATTTGGTGTTACCAGGGGCGAACCTGTGACCAATAGGTTAGTCAAGTGATCTACGGACTGTACCATTCTACCATTTATAGATTAGTATATTGTTACTAATACAAAAAAAAATCTGTTATGATAACGGGTATAAAACATTTCTAGAGGGTTTAAATACTTAATGACAACGAAAAATATCGCATAGTTATCGCCCACCACTCTTATGTGCAGCAAGTATCGACTACTAGTCACGTTCTAAAAATAATGCATGAAGCAGTGCATCCTATAAATTTTTCTAGAACCGTTTAAACATTTTCTTGACTCTTCAATTCATATCTGTATTGTCTTTGTTAAAAATTTCGTAGACAAAATTATATACTAAGAATGATGTTCGTCTAATTTAGTGAGTTTTTTCAAATTTTACTATTTTTATTGTCTTTTTTTTAAAACTTATTTGAATTTGTGCTTCTCAACAAAATGTTTTATCGTTAACTAAAAATATTAAAGAAAAACGTGAATGTCAAGAATCAAGGTCAATAGATTTTTACAAAATTTTTAGTTTTAATAAAATTAACATTTATTAATTAGGTCCTGCTTAAAATTTGAAAATAAATTAATAAAATAAATTGTAAAATTTCAAAACGTTAAACCGTTGTAACATTATTTCAGTCAATAAAATAATATTAATATTATTTACCTGCCTTCAAAAACAAATCGGAACAGTTGTTTAAAAATTAAAAAAAATTATAAATTTGTTCAATAATAATGTGAGTAAAAAAGTGGCAGAGATATCAGATTTCTGCAAGCCATGAATCGTATCAAGGCATGAGATGCGCAGAGGGATGCGCGGAAGAATAATAGTTGCCGTGTAACTATAATTATTCCCCACTTAAACATGAGATTTTCGAGCGAGAGGTTTATTTTTAAAAATTCAATAAAGTTAAGGGATATGAAATTATGGAAACATGTTCCGTAGAAGTTTTTTTTATAACAGAAGCAATGTTTAGTTAAAACTTTTAATGTAAATAATTCAAAAAGGGTTCTAAAAGTGTGTTTTTATTTTTGTTTTAAACAATCTAAATAATTACATCTCACGATGCTACATCCAGACCTATCTAAACAAGAAGATGGCGTAAAGAACAAACAGAAACGATCAACTCTACATAAGTTTTCCAGTGACAAAATATTTTGTCTCAACCTTTCACTTCAAAATTGAATTCATATAAATAAAGTTTAATGTTAAAGCTATAGGCCGGTCAAATAGTGAAAATCCTAAATGTTGTGATACTATCCCAGTATTATAAATAAGTCATCAAACCACGTGGTCTTATAAATTCTATTTCTCAAATACCAATTTTTAGATTCATAATATGTATAATACATTTAATTAATGAAACAACCTTACAAGTACATATCTCATATCTATAGCAAAATTTAATTAACTTCTTAAAATTCGTTAACTCTATAATCAAAGAGATTTAATATTTTAAAACGAGTGTAATTAGTATATAATTTTCTTTTGTTCGACTTTTGTTTATATTTCGAACTCATAAATAATACATTTTTGATTTGTATTTTTTCTAAACAGTTTCTTTCTTGAAACATACCACTTAAAAATCCATTTAGAATGCACATAACTTTGCAGATTAACTATTAATTATGTAACATATAACTGCAATATTCAACATCTATACTCATAATAAATAGTGTCACACCGTAATAGAGTGGAATTACGTTCTTGTATAATTTGGGTATTATCGTCTTTCTGTATGACTTGAGAATAAAGAATCTAAGAACTGTTAAAGACTTTTCTGTTACGTTCTTATCGTTAAATGACTTACTTGATTCAGTTCTATGAATAAAATTATATGAAGTTATATTCAGTCGTCAGTTCTACGACTGAATTGATTTTAATTTTACTAAAGTATTAAAAATACATTTGTCTACTTCCTTTACATTTACGTTCTTCAAATATGATTTAAATATAACACGTAGTGGGTTATTTAAATGTTGGATTCAGGGTAAAAGTATTCAGGGTAAAAGGATTCAGGATAAAGGGTAAAGTAAATAATTCAGATGTAATTCTTTTTTTTTTTAATATTATCCTATTCTTATTTAGATATTTATTTCATAAAATATTGGTAATCAATTTTAATTAAATAAAAACATAATATACCATCAGTGGTTATATTTACATCTTTATAAACCTTTACAAGTGGATTCGTAACGAAATAAATATATTTGGTCAACATAACCATTCGTTCTGTTTATGCCACTTTTAATAATTTTGAAAATAAAGCATTATTCTGAACAAGACATTTTCAAAATACTTATCATATATATTTCTTTTGCCAAGTTTTAAAATAACATTAAATTTAATCGGTTTTTCAACATTTGGTTTTTATTTTGTCTTTTGGAAATTTTGAATAATTACTGGAAAACCTAGACCTGTTTTATACTTACATATGGTACTGAAAATATATCTTAAACAAGAAACAAAGGATTATAGATAGTGGAAGCAATAAATAGTGGATAAGAAGTACAATAACAATCGTCATACTGACGTGACTTTACTTCTTTGTCCAGTATTTATTCAGAACCTAGATAGCAATACTACATTATTCAATACCTATGTCACAATACAGCTAACTTATTATTTAACAATGAGTCTGGTTGGAATAGCTTTGGTTAATTTTTTTTAACTAAGTGCTCAAACTTAGGATAAACAAGTAGGATTGTTGTCGTATCAGTGACGAAAATAAAGGCCAATCCCTCACTGCAACAATCGGTTAGCTATTCCTAGAAAGCAATTTCCCCTTTTTTCTAACCAAACTTATTCTAACCAGATGCCGGCAGCTATTTGGAATATTGCTATAATGTAATGTAGTTTATCATACCGGTTTGTTGTATAAAAATTACTTAGTCTATAAAGTTTCATGTATTTGTAAAGGGAAGCTTTTGTGAGGTTCCATAGTGCGTTTTAACCATTATTTATAGTTTCCGAAATTTAAAATGCTCTGATTATTCTTAAAAATATGTTTTCAAGCAGGATTTCCAGAAACTAATAAGCTGAGGTTGATATAGCAATTTTCAGAATCACCTGTGTTTTATCTGCTTATGCAAGCTTTATTATGCCATACATATTTCTTTATTAAAGACAAACTGTATAAAATATTGCATCCGTATTCAGTATTTTCTCATGTAGAATATTAAACTACCTATATTAAAGTTTGTATTATAAATCTTTAAGCGTCCCCCATTTATGAATGGTTTACGTGTTTTACATACTTATAATATAAATATTCTGTCAGATAAAAGTACACTTATAAAGTACGTTGTTTTAGAAATGACAGATAAAACGTAAAACATTTCGAAATATTATTTTTATATGTTTGAGTACATTTTTCTGCCATTCCTAACTTTTCAATATTCTCTTCTGTTGACGGGTTTCGGATTAAATCCATTTTCAAAACTTCAATAGCACTCCTCAACTATTGAAGTTTTGAAAATGGAGATCCGAAACGCGTCAACAGAAGGGAATATTGAAAAGTTAGGAATGGCAGAAAAATGTACTCAAACATATAGAAATATTCCTAACAGAAATGAAGATGAGTATATTAATAATTTCAATATTAAATTTAATTTACTTGCGTTCCAACAAAATTGCCTTGAAAGAGGTGTTTTAACATTAGTTTGGATCGATGTTGTTATCATGTTTATTTTCGCAGGCTTTTGAAACGTTTACGGGAGAATTCACAGGACTTTTAGAGAATGTATATTAACTCCGTTTTTTCAAACAGTGACCTAAAAATAACTATATTTTACGACATTATAACTAATATTCTTGATGAAGAACACGTTTGTTTCACGGTTATAGTTAGCCATTAAATGATGTTTATATTATCAGTTTTTTAAGAATGTTTCAACGTAAGCATTTAATAGGTTAGGTACGATAATATGTAAGACTATCAGATGACGCTCTCTTGGTAAATATTTATTTATTAAGAAATATACTTTTCATTAAAAAAAATATTTATAAAAATAATAACTCGAAGCTTTTGGTCGATTTAATATATTGAGATTATCAAGCAATTTATTTATAGTCTTGTGATTATTCGTGATGAATTTTGTAACAAAGTTGAAATTTTAAATACTGAGTTTTGTTTGTGTGATTTCAAATTGTGATTATATCGCTATTTATTACTCACTCTGACCTAAGTAGTAGGTAGTTATTACAAATTGAGATTTTTATATTATACATACCGTTTAATTAATGTAGCCTATGTTAGCTTGACCATTTTTATTTTATATGTTAAACAATTGTAATTATAACTAATATGAAAACTTTACTCGATGTAAATTATAATTATAATTTTGTAACACTTTTAATTACAAATAAAAGTTAAAAGTAGTAATTACTTGAGGTTTAACGTTATTGAAAATTTAGAAATTTACATTTGTAGAAATAACCTTATTCTAAGTAGGGAAGAAATGTCAATTTAAAATACATATGAAACTGAAACATAGTATAATTTATAGGGTTTATGATGGATTTACCAGTAATGTAGAATCGTGGTATCATCGGAAAATATTACAATAAAGTAATATAACAGAACATTATAGGATTGAGCACCACATTTATTTATTGTTGATATTGTTCATTGATGTTATATATAACCAGAAGATGCTGACACTGAGTAGTTTGTGAAAGGTTTCCTTAAAGTTTCCTTAAAGAGTAGTTTCTTAAATTTGCTAATAGGTTATATCAAATTTAAATCCTTGTCTCTCTCCCTCTCTCTCTCTCTCTCTCTCTCTCTCTCTCTCTCTATATATATATATATATATATATATATATATATATATATATATATATATACGTGTGTGTATATATATGTGTGTGTGTGTGTATGAATATTACTTTTATTTCCAGAGTACATACGTTTATATAGTAGAGCATGAAATCGCAGTTCCAACGTTTCGAAATAATCTCATTTATCATTAACACGCGCTGAACCCAATAACAGTCGAAGCGCGAATCAATATACACCACACACACACACACACACACACATACACACACACACACACACACACACACACACACACACACACACACACACACACACACACACACACACACACATTTATAATGCATTATAAGTTTTATCTGTATGTATTATAATACATAGAAAACAATACACAAATAAGAATAACAAAAAAAACAAGAGCTATCTTGTTATATAAAAAATATATATGCCTACTGCCCGAGAGACTTACTTTTAGCTGTTATAGAGTAATTACCCATGTAACCATTGAGTAACAGATTTGGTAACTTTATTAAGTGTAATTTAAAGCAGATTTCAGTATTTTAAGTATTTGATTGAATAATACTTTGGACTAACATCTTAATATGAATACTGTCTGTAAATTATATTTACCCACCCAAACCCAAATTATATTGTAATTTATACGAACGCTAAGATTATATTTGTAGTTAAAACCGTTCGTTATGTGTTGCCATACACATACGGCAGCACAGAAACGCTAATTAACTGCGTTCACAATATTTAGTACAAGCCACCTAATTAATAAAAACCGATATATTTTGTCAATATCTTCACGAATTACTCTTTTCAATATTAATTAATTTTCATAATAAAACCATTGCTTCGATCAGAATAATAGCCTTTGGTTCTTTTTTAACAATATTTTTACACTTCTTCATATCTTTAGTTTAGAAAAAGGAAATTGACGTTGAGCTTACTTGATACTCAACTTACACAATTTACAAGATTCATAAATACTGAGTTAACCTATTTCAATAAAAGTTTGAAAATACTGAGGTTAAAATGTTTGAAGTAAAAATGTGTCTTCAAATTTCAGTCACTGTACCACGAATTTACAACAAATCGAAAAGTCATTACAAAATAGTTGTTTATTACGTCCACTAACAAAACAATAATTTTATATTTTATACGGTTTCTTATTAATTAAAAGCCTGTGATGCTATACAGATCTAAGGCCAATTATGCCAAAATAGTAATATAGATGCCATCTGTTGAGAATTTTTGTAACCTATCACTTAATTGTTTTCTTTTATCTACCTAGCGATTTTTATTATTAAAGAAAAGACTATTCACCATTAATTGTTTGAATAGTTCATTTTGCAAAAAATACAAGACCAAAAAGAATTTGTTTTACGTTTAATGATATATCAATTGTTTCACTTCAAGTTTCGATATAGATGTTCTTGAGATAAATTTGAGAAAGGTGTGGAAATTTCACAATCAACAAAAATAGGGCGTAGACTTTGGTTTATCTAACAACCGAGTATGCCCTAAAGATCTTTTCAAAGAAAACCTTAAATTTTATAGCAATTCTGCTTCTAATTAGTTCATATAAAATCAATAAGTATCATTTCGCCAGATGCTCAAAATATCTTCTAACTTAGTTACAGAACATAGTTGCGATGGAGCCGTAGATACCAATGTAAGGAAATGTAACTGCTTGCTGTGTACTAACATAAATAATTAGCGAAAATTAAATATTAATCAAGTACAACGAAATAAATGTTTAGTAGAATATTTTTTTATCAATATGAGCTAATCAACTAGTCCTGAAGTTTATTATTAAACTTGAAGTTTATAAAATAGAATTAAAGTTAGTTTTTGCGAAAGAAATTCATATATTTCACTACACAACTTATAAGCCTAAACTTATAAAAAGTTAAATTACCAGATTAAAGTTCTGAGTCATTATTCGAAAGATTCATCAGTTCTGAGTCTATTATTTTTAATCTAACACAAGCTATAAAATAGATTTAAATGCTCTGAATTTACTTTTATACGATTAAAAGCTTTCAAAGGTAATTTCGAATCTTTTAGGAACAAACGTCAGATTGGGATTTTTATCAGGCAATGTGTATTTCAATTTATAACCCTGTACAAAGTAATGTGATTAAAACTGGACATTTAGAATATTTTAAAAACAAACAAAAAGTAAAAACTACAAAAATGATGTGGAATAAAACACAAGAATAGCTTTCCTGAATAGTTTGTTGATAGGAGCTCGGTCTATTAGTGTACAATATAGTCCAACTATATTTAAAATTGTGTATATATTGTGACCGCAGTCTTTAGTAGGTCAAAGCTCTGATTACGTCACGACAATCGGACGATTTTTCTACGTAAAAATATACAGTAAGGCCTGTCATAAGAAATAGTAATTTAAGAAATGAATTGTTGTGTCCTTAATAATACAATGCTGTTGATGTGACTGTAGAATGCAACTCATAGACTTATTTTAGAATAATTAACGCTTGTTTGGCTGTCAAGAACAAGAGTTTTGGCAAATATAGGCGAAATATGTATTGACTCAGCTGTTTCTTTGTTAGGGACTTGGCAATGTTCTAAATGTCAAAGTACAGTCTTTGGACGTTAAAACAGTGAAAATACTTTAAGTTTTCAAAGAAAGATTGCACAATTATTTCCAAATTAATTCAGCACTCTTTTTTTTTATTAAGTGATATTACAGTTGTTGTGTTAGGATAGTGGTTAACACTGTAGATTTGATATTTGGTAGTAGTAAATGGCATTTTGGGCTTGTAATTTTAAATATTACAAAGTTTAAAAGAAAATAATTTCCGTTCTCGATGTAAACCTTTGGTTAATATAAGTAAAGTTCAATGTGGACAGTGGATTATTACAATTAACAATATATCCAATACAACAGTACAAGGGTAATAGTAAAGTAAGTAATTTTACAATACAGAGTATATTAATCTCAAACAGTTTTGTAACATTAGTTGTTATTTACTGATTAGCGAGTACACTTTCCTTTGCCCCCTGTAAGACCAGGAGTGCTTCAGTTAGGCAGCTTTGCCTTCGCGATGATGCACCCAATTTAATCAACCCTTCCGTAACATTTTCTTACAAGGGAGTGTAAAAGTATAGACGCCTCTTTACGACCCCGGTAGGGGATAGAGGCCGACGTGTGCTGCCAGGACTCTTCCCTTATATCCCCTACCAGGGAATATAATATCCCTACATTAATTCTATATTTATTCACATCCTTTCCTCTCCTTTGTATGAGACAAGAGTCATACTGGCTGAACGACTTAAAACTTCTAATAATTTTTTTAAATAATCATGTGATTTTAGTTCACTTATTGGGTTTATTGTCAATTGTACCAATTTGTTTCATATGGTGATGGTTTTGTAATTAGAAAAGTGAGCATATTTAAAACCACGGAAAATATGTAATCTTTCATTTCCATTTCATGGAAATATTATGTGTTTCTCAGTATTATAAATATTGTTCATTTTAATCGATTCCGATGAACAATTGTTGTGGAAAATAACTACTAGATAATTCACAAAATCTATTATATTCATAAAATTTTATTTGAATTTCTCTTTCATTTTTACAGCGTTTACATGTAACAATATGTAATTGTAACATATTTGGAAAGCTGGGTGGAAATAAAAA
>JBAIZL010000004.1:200585253-200717753 GCA_036971475.1 Prosapia bicincta
TTTTATTTATTTTTTAAATAAAAGTTCAATTACTACACAAAGCATTTCAAGTGATCAATTAACTGAATTTGTTGTAAATAATAAGGGCAACAAACCTATAGTACAGTGTTACTATTTTATTCATTCATAATTTAAAATATCTAAGAAAATTAAGAAATCGAAACGATTATTTTATTCCATTTTATTTATAAAAACTAAACAGGTCTGTATTATTACAAAATATTGTAGTAAAATATTCATAATGAAATATGTTTACAATAGTACTTTATATTTAAAAACTAGGTACAAAGGCCAAATCTGTGCTTTATATAAGGTTACATATAATTATTTTTGTAATTTCAGTTTCACTCAATCCAACTGCTCTGAAAAATGTAGTCTATTGCTTATAAAAAATTAGACTATAGAAACAAGTTTGTACCAAGCATAGGCTTAAATTCGATGGCCGGAACTATTTTAGACATAAAATTAGTTGGGCGGGTTAATTCCACTTGTTAGGTTTGTGAAACACAATCGACATAAACTGGCCAAGTTTAATCAATTCTAGCAGGGAGTTCTGTTTTTAGGTCAATCGATAAAGGTTTCGACAGAAATGGAAGTCGTACTGCAGTTTGGTTGGTAGTGTTGTTGAACTGTAACAGAACTGTACGAGATTAGAGTCGGAGACGTTTATGATCTCCTTTCAAGAGATTGGGGATTTTTGAAGATTTTTATATCACGTTAAAATCAGTGACAGAAAACCTTATTCGACCTTGACTATGTTTTTCTGAGGTTACATAAAATTTATATTTTTTCTGTAACACATCTTTCATGGAACATTTAGAATGTTATTACTCAAGGAAGTAGTATTCACAATTCTGGTCCTTCTATTTTATCTTAGACATTGATTTACTATCATATAAAGATATAAGTACCTATCTGTGAATTCCTTATGATACCTGAGAATCTAAATATTATCATAGTATCAGACAATAATGTAATTGGTACTTATCGTGAAAATAATAGTTTATAGTTGTAATTAAAATATTGAAATTACTTGAAGCATTATTTATTAAATTATTATTAGATTAATAATTGAATTATGAATATTATATTATTAATTTATAATTACATTAAATATATTTCTAAGCGTGAAAGAATACGTATCAGCATATATATATATATATATATATATATATATATATATATATATATATACTTATATATTATGGTATATGGTATATTATGGTAATTTAATTAATAATTACTTTTTTTACCATAATTAAACTTAATACAAAACAATATACTTGAACACTTCTAACTAGGTAATACAAATAACACACTGTTAGGTGACAAACTCTACTTAAATTGTTTGACAGACTTTTAAAAATGTTTACAAAACAACTACAACATAAACATACCTAGCTGAACTCAAGTCCATATATATGCTTAATAATTAATAATACAATTTAGTTATTGTCACCTTGGGTCGTTTAGGTTTCTGTAATCTGGATGATCCATAAACGACAATTTAATAATGAGTTATTATAAAACTTGATTATACTCAGTTTATTTAAATTTTGAAATACTGTTTTGCGGGTTGGCTGAAATGGATTTTAATTTATGTATGTGACTCACACATATATAGTCTTTTATATGTACTCACGCGTAGATATCCTTGGACTTCCTTACGGTTGGGATGATAGTATTTCTTGGACCCGCCTTCTCGCTCACTGCACCTCGAAGATTGGGCGGCCGTTCCTCAACTCGCTTCTCTCACTACTTTCTTTACACTTAACGACTCTTTTAATAACTTTGCTTTGTAATTCTAAATTATCCCTTTCCCTAATAAATATATCCCTTTGTTAGTCACACGTCCTACCACCATCAATTTTCGGAATCTTACTCTCGTTTTGCGTTCCACTCGTACTTGCTCCCTACTCCCCCATATGGCACATTTCAACCAATCACAAAACACTTTTTCAAGTACAACCAATACATCTTATCTGTAAACTCTAGATACAAATTCAAAGTTTGTATCGTTACTTGACGAGTAAATTACACTTTTTTGCAATCTTAAGGCCACTGCCCTAATTTTTTTAACGGTATTTTAGGGACCCTCTTGCGCCTTGTTTTTTTCAGCACACATTAAAAAAAAAATGTTTAATGATTCGATCGCTTTGAAAAATAAAAGTCTTAGATTTATTATTTTATGTTTACTACAACCTTTGTACTGTGCCGCCCTTTGTCAGCATTTTAAAGACTTGAGTTCTATATTTTAACTAAGAAATAAAAGAGATGTTTTCGTAAGAATTAAAACAAGTCGGGCAATTTTTTATAAGAATTAAAACACTGATATTATAACAATGAAAGAAATAAACCAGCAAATACCATGGCATAGCACGACAGTTTCCAAAATAAACGGAGATTATAGATTGACCTAAAAGCTAAATTTGTCATTATTCTAAGATCAGAATGGAATCAGTAATATATAACACACACACACACACACACACACACACACACACACACACACACACACACACACACACACACACACACACACACACACACACACACAAACACACACACACACACACACACACACACACAACGAGTACGTGCGAATGATTACTAATAATGTTTACTATATAAAGTGTAGTAGTAATTTAAATATTTTAAAAACTAAACACATGTTGTCTGTTTGAGTAATGGTAAGTGTTATTACACTAAGAAATTTTAATTTAGTAAAATATAAATAAAAAAATTTATATTATGAAAAATGTACTAAAACCTAAGATTTTAGAATTCTTATTGTTTGAAAAAACAATAGTTCTTTTGACACAAGACATTAATGAACTTTTAAATACTTGTTTATGCACAATAGGTATAAAGTTAAATAGTTAATGATTCTCCCTAAATTAATTAATACAAGATTAAAGGAGAAATGTAATTCTATTATTTAGTATACAATGTTTTGCCTAACACCTTAAAAGTAAAATATAAAAAACAATTAATAATTCTCCTGTTATTACATTTTGATATGTATATTCTATTTATAAAAAGGGGGTGCGTAAAATGACACCGTTACTAAAGATGAAAAATATAGTTGTAAAACATTAAAAATAGCTCATTTCAATTTCACCTTGTACAGTGGGGGTGTATTCTTTTAGATATTAATCTTTTAAAAAGATTTGAAAAAATACAATGGATATAGCTTTATTCTAAAAAACACAATACAAATTATTTTATATATTAAAACACTGCCTGAATCAGACTAAAACATATGTTATTTTGATGTTTATTTTTTTAAAATTTACCATTATAACAATATAACTACTTCATTAAATTACTGTGTTATATTTTATCAGCATTACGTTTTTGCACTGGTTCAATGGAGTAATACATTAGTACTAATAAACTATGATTAAAAAAAAACAATGTTTTTCTATAGAAGTTTAAGATGTCGCTTAGTAAAGATTTTTTTAAAACGTTAATAAAAATCTAAATCCATTATATTACTCTTTAATTTAAGAATTTATAGTTTTTAATGTGATAGGCCTAAATAACAATTAGTAACGCTTCCTGTTCAAATAGTTCGTAGTAAGATTTAACGGAAGTAATAATTGCATTAGAAACTTAACTTCTTTACATTGTTATTAAAGCAGTGTTAAATATGATGAAGTGAACACACGACAGGTTATTAGATAATCTAACTTGACAGGTATTACACTGCACTGACATGATTATTTCCAGCTGATAATCTTCCTGAACTGTTGACAGTTTCTTCTGAGAGAAAACATGGTGCTAAAACGTACTGCTTTAAGCTGATGGTTTCAGAAATCGGTGATAAATGAAACTGTTAAAGAGTAAGTAAAATCATTGCAGAAATTGAGCTAAATAAAAAAACATCTGTTTATGTTACAGCCTAATCTCTGATGTTTTAAGGATTATAAAATAAAATATTTTTGAAAATATAGATTCCATGAAACTAAGAGGAAATAGTTTAAAAACTCGTCAAATTTTATTATAGGCTATTTTGTCCGGTTAAAACCTTTGAAACACATTTCTGAAAGAGCCTCTGTTGACTTTGCATAGTCGTCATAATGTTAAGTTTGGCTTCTTCTTAATTTCAATTACATTTTGAATGTTTAACTATTTCAGTTTTTTTTCTAAGTATGAGGATATAAAATGTCCGTGTCTGAGACGTAAGAATCTAAAAATGCCTAAGATTATTTCCGAAGCTCCTAATGAAGGGTTTTCCGTTATAATTCATCGTATATTTTTACATATTCATTTCCTAGTAATTTTATTTGTTATAAATCTCCAATATTTGCTATATGAGAAGTAAGTAACCATCTATAGCTTCATTATAGAAAATCATACAATCGCCTAGTAAAAGTTCATCATATTTCAGGACCATTATAAATCATAAAACTGAGCCATCTATACCTACATTTCGATGTACGACTTTATTCAGGACAGAAGCGGAATGAACAGGGCATTCATGTAACGGGTAACTAGATAATTAGACGTGACGAGCATTAAGTTGCACAAAGAGCCAGTAAATTTGCAAGTACACAAAGCTATTGGATTACATTGGAAACGTTACAGCTAAAGAAGTCTTTTGATACAATACATTGATTATATACTCCCAGAGTATATTGTTCATACGTTATGTGTATTGCGTAAAATGTCTCTATTTCCTAAGAAAACATTTTATTTGAAGATTTAATTATAAATAACTGCACTCAGTTATAATTTTTAATTTATTAATACAATACATTTTTAAGTGGGATAGAACGACCACTCAGCTTTTGCTATAGTAATATTTATTGTATAGAGTTTATTTAGTACTAATTTTACTATTAGGTGTCGCTAACTTCATGGGAAAACTAAACAAACATTACACAGGATTACGGTTCGAATTTGAACGTTTACATTAATTCATCCACGTTATATTATCCGGGGTTTTCTTCCTTTTAAATTCCTTCTATTAGCTCACACTCTCCTGATATATATCTTGTATAACTTTTCAATCGTTAATAAAATAGGTTTTTATTCATCTAATCAAGTTTAAATACATTTTTCAAGCATATAGTGGATGAAACTTGATGTTACTATAGTTTGTTCAAATATTCATTCAATAATTAAACAATAAAATTTGGGAGGTTTAGGTCGGATTCGAACTGAGTATCTTCGTGTTCGAAATCTGGCGCGCATTGGCAGTCCGCCAACTTCCCATAGATAGAAAATGTTCTTCTCAAAGATGTATATGAACTTTTCTTTTGCCCCCATCTGGTTGTCGTCAAAACCTCCATTGTATAACCTCACATTGTTGCCATGGTTACCCCACAATATCATAAATAATGCTCCAGGATTACAAATGAGTGAAAAGAATAAAATAAACAAACAAACTGGATTAAAGGTATCGAACCTGACTTCACAAACGGAGAATGGGAAAGGAAACCGAAAAGAAACTAAAACACAATGTAAGCGACGAAAAACCAGAAAGCGTATAAATACGAGTACTAACAAACAAAAATAATAGACCAACACTATATACAGAAAAAATGAAAAACTGCAAATAAATTCTCTTACTGTTTAGCCTCTGACATATGTATAAATATGTTTATATAAATTGTAATTATAAAATAAAAAGAACTAAAATTATATTTTTCTTTGTTGATTTAAGTGCGAATGGACTTTCATTTTTTGTTTTTATATTACTTGTTTAATATGTCTTTGCACAAATTAATTATGTTTTTAGAAAGTTAATGGCATATTTCAAAAATGTTTAAGCCGAATTTAACTTTTTTTTTAATACATAGTCAACTTTCTTAACAAAAGGGAAAATAA
Organism: Prosapia bicincta; assembly: GCA_036971475.1. NCBI lineage: Eukaryota > Metazoa > Arthropoda > Insecta > Hemiptera > Cercopidae > Prosapia > Prosapia bicincta. The sequence goes on from JBAIZL010000004.1 coordinate 200,591,089, forward strand.
AATATAGACGTATATATATATATATATATATATATATATATATATATATATTAGTATAAATTGATGAAGGTATATTAATTAAGTCTGTTTTTAAAGCCGATATAATTACTGAGGGAGCTAAAGTAGTATTGCAACTACAACGGATTTATCTAACTGCCACCTACGCTGCGATTTTTCATCCTATTTTCGTATATAAAATATCACATTAGTTTGTAATTGGTTATAATACCACTCAAACGACAACTGCCTAGTAGGAATCATACTATAAATAGGTAGATATTTTAAGGAAAATTATTATGTAATTTTAAAAAAATAATAGTTATCAATAATAACAAGTTTTCCAACATACATTTATTTCCTTAACTTCCATTTTATATTATGTAGCACATAAGATTATTTTTTAAACTATTTTTAATTTTATATATTTAATTGTCAAACAGAAGGGAAAAACATTTTTGAAGTCTATTTTCTAAGCACAAGTGATTATTTATACAGCTTTTAATTTTCTAATACTAATAACAATTGAAATTTAATTGGTTGATGGGTTTTTCTTTTCTTTTTCTTTTCATTGTGTTCAATCATTTAACTTAGTAACAACGGCAAATTTAGAACATGTAACTCTAAACCTCACTACGCATTAGTTTATTAAAACAAGTGCACTAGTTCTTAAAAGAATCAGATTACATTCGACGACGATGTCGCCTTCCTCAGTGCTTGGCTACTACTTAGTGTAGTCTATTTGCTCCTAAATTAGCCTTCTGATCTTACCTAAAGGTAGTTAGAAAAGTGATATTTAGAAAAAATGTTTTGCAGAAGTTATATTGTGTTCTGTTTTTTTAAAACACAATTTATTATTAATTCCTAAGAAATCTGCATTTTCAAAGCAGCAAGCTTTTCACGTCGAGGTAACGTGTACGTAGGGCTAATCTTTCTACTTGAGTGAACGCCAGATTTTCCGGTTAATAAGGTATTTATTCTTGTAGAAAATTTACAGTCATCCAAGTAGAAACATGATATCTCAATTCTTTATCAGTGGAATATGGTGTGTTTAGTGCTTGTATAAGTCGATTCTAATGGATGTTGTGTGTTAATTAGAAGCCTATAGTATTTTTTGAATTAAGATAACAACACTCTCTTCATTTAATCCCTTTAAAGTCATTGTTGACAGAATCAGATCGTTTTAATATTATTTTAAAGTTGTGCTTATTGCAAGTAAATCTATTAAAATCAGTTAGTTAATTAATTTTAAACTATTCAAATCAATAGCTTTCAATAACCTCTACTAATCGTTTAAAAACTTCTTAATTTTCTAGTTTAAAAATTGAATTTTATATTTTTAAAATCTACCATAATTCAAAACAACTAATCATTTCATGGTTTTTGCAATTATAATTGTTATTATTTTCAAGAAAATGTAATGTCTTAGATATACAATCATATAGAAAGTGAACCTTCAAACCTCCCATGCTGCCAGAGCAGTGATGTAAAGCCTAATTGGATCTTTGTAAGGTTACACGATGTCTTTAAATTTGCATTATGTTGAATCTATTCTCTTTTTCTCATATTTGATTAACTCTATCTAACTCTTTTATTTAGATCATGTCTTTATTACATTTTATGAGAACTAATTACAGGTTCCTCTTAATTCTACTAAATTTTCAGGACAAAATTCTGTCTGTACGAACAAAATAGTCACTTTTGTTCTCGTGCCCGAAACAAAAAACCGAAAATGACCAAATAATTATTTTAAACATTATTTTCTTTCCGTTTTATTTCAGAGCGTATACTTTTCAAATATAAAAATTGTTACAGGCGAGTATTACAGTCCACACTTAGTACTTTACTAAATACGATTAAAAGCTGGAAAGCTAAAAAAAGCTTTGATAAACGAGTTGAGTGTTATCTCTGAAAGAGCCACCATTAGTCATACAGTAGCGAGAAGGCCGTATCTTTTTCACTCCCGCCTCCTAAGTAACATCCATTACTGTAAATGTATGTTACGAATGTTTTAGTCGGGGTAAAAGGTTTCTGGAAATTTTCGATTTAAGAATGTTTTTAAATATTTCAATATTGCAATTATAACTGATTAAATATGTTTTCCCGAAAATTTAATCAGATTAATACACACACACACACACACACACACATACACACACACACACATCTACACACACACACACACACACACACACACACACACACACACACACACACACACACACACACACACACACACACACACACACACACACACACACACACACACACACACACACACACACACACACACACACACACACACACACACACACACACACACACACACACACACACACACACACACACACACACACACACACATATATATATATATATATATATATATATATATATATATATATATAGCGCAACACCAGTCGCATATATCGGACCTTCAAACTACCTCAGGTATGTAAAACTGTGCGAACATTCAAACTAGAGTTACAAAGTAACTAGTTCCTAGTAAAGGGGAAAGTGTAACAATAAATGCTTGTGTTGCTTGTTATGAGTATATTAGATACAACAAAAAACAATTCATATTTGTGAGCTTATGGAAATTCGCAGATATGACATACGGGATATAGAAAAATTTAACTGACGCTATCTACCTTTGCCAGTGAGAAGCGGCGGTAGTTTAGCTAAGGTGGCAGATGAATACTCGCTATCGTCTGTGGCTCAAAAGTGGATAAAGTGCAACGACTAAAGTACGATAAAGTGCCTAAGGCTAAAATCTTTATATGAACGTCTATTAAATTACAATCTAAATTACATACAAGGCTTCCTAAAGGAATGTTGTGTGGCAAGAGTATGCTATAATAGAAACTCACGGAAATTTAAAAATTGCAGAGAGAAGATATGCATCATCATTGTATTAGATCCAGAGATGTGAACAGAGAGAGTGTATTAACTACGTCAGAGAGGGCATAATCTTTTCATAAAAAGGTTTATGTTTTACACAGTGAGAGGGAAAATGAGAGAGGGAGAGAGCGAGAGAGAGAGAGAGAGAGAGAACAACGGCAATGACTGTGAGGCCTTGGGATACATTGAGGTAACCCAGGTCCGGACTTTGAGGATGTGTGTTAATAATTATCCATTACTGTGGCCATTTCGTTAGAGCCAAAGTGAGCTTCGGTGGTTCTATTCAAGGAACAAGTAAGTTACATTTGACTATTCTCTGTGACGTTTGGGGTTACCGGTAAATTTTATGTAAATAATGTTCCTTTACCGTACTCCGGAGTGAAAGTATGCTTGCCAACTATGTCATATGTATCGATGGTACGCTTGGGCGAGATTTTTATGTTTGAGCGGCTTGAGAAGAATATTGTCCAGTTCGGGATCCGGCGAGGCTGCTAGAGAAACTCAAATAATTAGAAAATCGATTTGAGCGTAAGCGAGGTAATCAATGGTGTCGATTGATACAAACTCATCATGTTTAGACTTGAGGATGGATACAACTCCAGTGCTGAGAGTGACTGACCCCAGCAGTTAGTGGTAATTCAGCAGTTTCCGTAATAATTTAACGCTCTTTGTCTCAGTTTTCCAAACCTATTCTAAACTTGCAACTGGAGGATTTAGTGAAATGTGAGATCATGAGTCGTTACGGTGCTATTAATTTTCTTTTTTAAGATTTGAATACGGACAGTTGAATTTCCAGATTTAGAAAGAGTGGAGTCGAGAGCTTCAAAATTAGTCGGGAAAAGAGTTTACAACAAAGTCTTCACCGCTCACATAGAGTGTTATCAATCATTAGAGATTAGTTTAGTGCTTTGTTTGACATGTAGACCAAAAGACAAGTATACAAGCGAATAAACTATTTGGCATGCTATTTATACATCTTTGCTTTAGAGAGTTAATTCCCGTTGGAGGAAAATATCTAGTTCTTACCGAGAAAATCCAATTTGTTTGTACAATATTTACTATCTGAGTCGTGGGATAACACGGAGATGAGTGATAAATTAAAGGATGACCCAGGGTGGCTTAGGTAGATCCAGGTCAGAGCCATACTATTCTTCTTTAGTTGCCAGTGAGCGTTACATAAACTTAAGATGAGGAACCTCGTAATCTTTAGTTTTTGAGAAAACATAGGTCCCTGTAATTTACAGGAATTCGAAAATTATGAGTGCAACATAACTAAGATATGGATTTATGCAACAGATGTTTTCTTGACCTTTGTAGTTCTAGTTGTACTGAATTCAGTCGCCCAATTATAAGTCGAGAATTGCATTTGTGTTTTGTTGAACATAGTGAGAAGGTCTATGAAAATAATACAAAATGACAACAATAAGAGCGTAATTTCAATAATAACTCCTTTGAATATATCAACAAGCATGAATATATATACGAGTTGAAAAAAAAGAACTTTAAATTGATCAACTAAAACATGAAAAATATAAATTATTAGGTAAGAATATTATAAGGAATTTTTTTTTTAATTCAGAATAAATTAAGAGGTAATAATATAAATTCTGAACTATGAAAATATAAATTGAGATTCACTACATTAAGAAAAAAGAATATACAAACAAGAAGTTGATCTAGAAGTTGTTCAATTTAAATATAAGTGACTACAATTGAGCTGAAGTAAATATTTACAATAAACATGAGTAATATATGACTGTGTTAACCATTCGTCGTTGTTTTATCTTCGGGACATTCCTTTGACGTCACAAGAACGTGCTTCACAGTGATATTGAATGACGTCAGTAAAATGATTTGATTGATTGAGGGATATAAAAAACTGAGTTTTACAAAAGTCTACCGAAGGATTTTGTTCCTAACTTGAAATTGAGTTTAAGTATAGAATCTTAGGTAAGTTGAAAGTTCAAATAGAAACAAAAAGTAGTTTCTAGCCGAGAACTAATCATGCACTACATACATAACCTCTGCTTGTACATCATGATTACAAGGTTAAACACGTTTATGTTTTCCCATTTTAGCCTACATATCAGATAGAGTTACAGATACTTGTATCTTAGTTACAAAGTATCAGTTACAGTTACAGAGTCCAATAATGTAGAAATACTTGGGACATTAATGTAGAGATAATATTTCGAGGGTGAAATTAAACTGATCGGTGATCGATTGATTCGTCGGTGCCACCCAAAACTACAAAAATACTGTCATATACAATCATAGATCTGATTGCTTCATAAATAAAGGCAACATCACATGTTAAAATTTTCCTTCGTTTAAATTATGATTTGTTTATAAAGTAAAAAGGTAAATGTGTTATGCCGGAACACACGTCGGTATTAATCTACAGCCTGCACACATTAAGGCTTAATGGTCAAAACGAGAGAGTCTGCGTTGTAAAACCTAATTGCTAATTCGCATTTATGTCAGAGAATAAATTAATTATTGCAGGGTGTGTTTCCAATAAGGCTGTAGGGTAAAAGTCAAAGGATTTAGTCACATACGCACTTCGTCATTCAATTACATTGGCACAGCAATAAGGCGTAACTTTGTACATATACAAAAATTTAATTCACATTATGAAACTTTTAGCATGATCAAATGTTTCAAGTATTACCAATCCAGTATAGACATTAACTAGTAATACAAAAAAGGTTTGAAAGTCTTATTTTCCTAATGAAGTCAACTCAGAAAAAAAATATTTTAGTTTCTTTTTATTTTATAATTACAAATAATATTAATACGTTTATACATATGACAAAATAATAACATTAAGGGGAAAATAGAAAGCGAATTTTCTGAAATTTTACTTTTTTCTCTCTATACATTGCGTTGGACTATTATTTTTTTTGTTACTATTTATACGCTTTCTTTTTTTTTGTCGCTTGCATTGTTTTGTAGTTTCTTTTCACTTTCCTTTCGCATTGGCCGTTTGTGAAGCAAGGTTCGATGCCATAATCTAGTTTCGTTTGTTTATTTTATTGTTTCCATTAAATTTTGTTCCTAGAGCAATTATTTACAATATTGTGTAATAGCCATTTTAACTATTAAAGGTTGTACAATGAAGGTTTCAACGACAACCAGTTGGTGACAAGAGATGCATTTATCAAATATATATATATATATATATATATATATATATATATATATATATATATATATAGAGAGAGAGAGAGAGAGAGAGAGAGAGAGACAAATGCATTTACAGTTGTGGGAAAGTTGGCTCAGTGAATTTCAAACATAAAGATATTAAGTTGAAATTAGTCCTAAGATAGTCCTAGTAATTCTAATTAGATAACCTAATTTAAAAAAATTAATTAATGAACAAACATTTGAAACACTGTATTAACATCAAGTGTCATCCACTACAGGTTTATAAAAATGTATTTGAACTTTAGTGGATGGTTAATCATTTATTCACGATTGAAAATTTGTTCAAGATATGTATAAGGACAATGTGAACTAATAGTAGGAACTGAATGAAAAAGACAATCTTTGCGATGAACTATTTATTGTATCTGGTGGTTAGACTTTTGTAATTTGACATGATAAAGTTGTCAACAACGGCTCAACGTTCCTTAATCCTCATTATTCCGATGCAAAAGTCATTATTGCATTAGAAAAATATCTTTTTTTCCTTTCCGGAAATTTTTTTCAAAGTTATATTATTATTGCCTTTAAGGGTCTGTAAAGAATAAAAAAATATACATTATTTTATTTGTAACATTATGAAGTTAATGGGCCTACATATAAAAAGATACAGTAATACAGAAAACTCCTGAAAATGTAATACCTAAAAATAAATAAACAAAAAACAACTTGTGTAACAAAAACTGTGTATACGAAATGTCACAAAATATAAATAGGAACAAAGTAACGTTTGTAATTGATAAGATTGCATTAATCCAAGTGGAAGGTTATTAAAGAAACACAATGCAGTCGGTTTACAAACATTAACAAATTCTTTGGCAACATTTAAGACAAGATAAAATTATAAAACTCGGTCTACTATTAAGAATGAGTGAAACTAAAGAAGGGGTAAGGTGTTGTGCACCTTTTGACTACATCAATGAGGCTGTCGTTATAAACCTTGCAAATATACACAGAGATGAAATCATATATTATTTGGGCATTTTCTATACACAGATGCGCGTGCGTGCTAATGTGTATACGTGCATGTGCGTGTGGTGTATAAGTCTATAGCCGACTATTAAATCGTCGATTTAATACGATATTTTTGTGGTTTTGTATAAACCAGAATAGAAACTGATGAAGTGAAGACTGTTTATTAATTAATTAAAAGACAATAATATTAACAAAGACAGCTGGTTTTGTAATAAAATCTTGTATATCTCATCTGATTAAACTAATCATTGTTGGCAATGATTTAACTATTTCATCACTTGTATGAAGAATATAGCGGTTTTAAAATTTTAAATAGATACTAATTATTAATAAATGCATAATCTATAAATAAATCGTACAAAAGACCATACATCTTGTTGTAATCACACATGTTTCAGTAACAGACGTTATCTTCCTCAGCTCAAACTATACAATGCCTCTGAATGCTCTCTAAATAAATGATACAGCTCCGAGCATCTTTGTTAGTAGATAGTTTAAATTGAGGGAACAACTAGGGTTACTGAAACGACTTTAAGTAAATACGATTAGGCCTATGTGTTTGGTGTGAGCAGTGAGTTTTGTGCTCATTCACAATATATAGGTTACTTATTAGTATAGCTTGGTTGTGTTTTTGTTGATTTTTCAGATTTAAACATTTTTCTATTATATTCAATTAAAATAATGAAATGCTTAAGATTCTTTGGTTTTATCATATTGAACCAACACATGTTTTTTATAAATTACAACTAAATATAATATTATAATTGTTTAAAGCCTTAAAATGACCAGGATTGCTATTTATAATAGTAAGTGTCAACCTTTAATTATCCGTAAAACTCAATACTGTAACTGTTACAGTCGGAAATAAATTACTGATGAATAATTAGTTAAGCACCAAAAATTGTTATTATGAGTTTAGTTAATTTTAAATATCAAATTAAATAAATATTGGTCGGTTTTTTATGATAATAACAATTAATTGAGTGAGGTCCTGACTTCAGAACTCCGTCGCCACCTCTTCTTTGTCTGCATGACAATATGACGTTCAATGTGTTGGTTGGTGATTTATGACGATGTTTTGTCGAAAGAAAGATGAAGACAGTTTCAACGGACTTCCAAATATGATCTAGCTACTACAGCTGTAGTAGTTCAAGACAATGTTTTGCCCTCCCCGAAAACATTTAATGGTTCAGAATACAATCATGATGAATATTCCACAATTTGACAAAATCTTATATTTTACCTTATTCAAGTTTTATTTGTAAGTTTGCAGATTAGTTGAGAATTTAATAAAGTTGAATAGGGTTACTCATAAATTTAAAAAAGGTTTAGTAATTTAAGTAAATTACTAAATTTAATTGAAGGGTATATTTCCATTTTAAAAATAATACATTATTAGACAATGTATTATTGATTGTAGAAAATGAATATTAAAAGTGCTGAGATCCCAAGATCGTCAATTATATTCAAATATTTTATTTCTGCACTGTTTTCTACTGAGATATAACGGATCCTTAGAGTACGAGTAATACAATTAAAACCTAAATTAATTCAGTAACTCGAGTAGCGCGAAAACCTAAATTAATGTAAATGAAATCATTTTCAAAGGAATGTAACAATTCTTTTTGAATCCAACAGTTGTATTATTTCAATTTAAGTGAACCAGTATGCTATTAACTAAAATCTTTTATCCTGGAACTATTTTTTTCTTTTTGATTTTTTGATGAGTAGTTAAATCTTTTCCTAATATTCAAAAGTAATGTATGCAAATAAAACATTATTAAAAACAATGAACCAATATAAATAATATTTTAGTTGATTGTGAGTTTTCGTCCATTAATTTATATAGGCCTACAATAAATAGTGTACATTTAAAAATATCAAAATTTAACCTAGTTTATATTACAAATCTCGCGTCTGTTTTATTTTTATTGGTTAATTAATATACATATTGTAATTTTAATGACGTTTTGTAAATGACGGCCCCATGTTAAGGCACTCTAATAATAGCAGACCTTCACATCGGAGCAAACTCGCTATGCAGCTTTCTTAGGTGTCCGCCTAACATCCGCTCTGTGAGCCCGTTCGGAGCACATTTTGGATATTTTCCAATTTCACGATTCAACATCGTAACATATTCAAGTATGTCCGGTGAGTCATTGTATTCATTCGAATGTTTTAGATTAAATTTGAATGAATAACCTGGTCTCCTGTGTGTATAACCTCTTTAGTAATATCACCGTGATATTAAAACAATGTTGAAGCAAAATTCCGCATATCTACAATTAAATAAAAGTATTTAAGTGTCTGGTTTACTAGTTAGATTATATTAATATTAGAGTTAAATATTAGAAAGAGACAATATTTTCACATGTATTGTACGAGACAATACTTTCACATGTATTGTACGAGACAATACTTTCACATGTATTGTGCGAGACAATACATGTAGCTTTTATTTATTATACGTAAATTACGATTAGTTTAAACAATGTTTTAAAAGTCTATCTGACCCCAAAAATGTATCCAAAATGGGACACATTTTGGTCCGTTTGGACCCGTATAGGTAGTGCTATCTAACTAAAGACAATAGCACGAAAAAATATTTCTTCAAGGTAGTAAAATCAAAGCCTCCTGTTTACTCTCCTGACATGTTGTGCATATCTATTATAGGATAGGGATATTTTACCATAGAATTATTTAAAAATAAATCATAAAATATTCTATCGTCATCCTTTCTAAAACTGTAAACTGACGAGTACTGTGTTCCTAACTGACTTGGGCACATCTTTATTTCTTCCTGTTTATATACTTCCTTGGACGTTGGCATTATCATACCCCGACCATTATTGACATATTTTCCCTTTAAAACAGCCAAAAATATTTCGCCTCTACAAAGGCAAATATAGTATCGGGAGATTTTCAATTAAAGAGTACTTTAAAAATTTTATCATTCTGTAAATATATATATATATATATATATATATATATATATATGTGTGTGTGTGTGTGTGTGTGTAGTTGGTACTAGTTGAAAGAGATTTTATCCAAACAATCTCTTTCTGAGCGTGAGATTTATCTTCAAATGCTTAGTTAAAAATGTATTTCTGTTGAATTATTTTTACTATTTAAAAAAAAAAAAACAAAAAAACTAATATGAAATATAACTTTTCTTTAAACAAGACGGTCGGATGTTTGGCCAAGGGCTTGAGGAAGAGCCAAAAAACGTAGGTTAATGACCTTAACTACGTTAAAATTAGTTCCGTTGTGCGTTCTATATTATTACGTGGCCAAACTCATGAACACGGATTAATAAACTGAAATAATTTTGTTTTCCGTGTGGGTTTTCTTTTTGATTTTCTTACTAAAGACTTATGTTTTTAGTTTTGGGGAAACTTTATTAAAAGAACTAAATATGTTCTAATTAATCGGTAACTACGTCCATCTTGGAGTAGCGGAAGAAAAAACACTTGAAAATTTAATGTCGATCTTAGCACGAAAAAAAATTAAATAATTGCAAATTGAAGATTGCCTCTTAAAAGGCGATTGCATACAATCGATTAGGCTTTCTTCGGAAGAGTTGCTAACTCCTAAAAAGACTACGGGTGAAACAGGATAATTGAAAAAATATGAAAAAGTACTGAACTTTATAAATATCACTGAGTCTCGTTCCGACATTCGACTATATTTAGAATTCTATGCTTGACTAAAAGTTTTAATCCACTTGACGCTTAAATTGCTTCTTAACATTACGTTTCTACGTTTCTATATAAAATTCACTTTAAATTGCAGACACTGCTAATAAAACGAATATTTATTCTATGCATAACTAATATTATTGTATGCATAACTTTACTTAAGTTATGACAATGTTATTATGTATAACTGTCTACTTTTGCTGTTTGTTTAGTTTGGTATATTCAATTATTTTTATCTATTAAAATTAGAAAAAAAGCTTTAAAACAAATATGCAAAAAGACAGCGCAGACAATTGGTCCGGCTATAGGATGAAAATTATTATTCCTGTATAAACAGAGATTGAAATTTCTTGTACAGTTAAAAAATTACCCGTGAAGAAGAGAATTTTCCTATAAGTATTGCTTTTATAAATAACATTAATTATTGTGCCGAACGGCCACAATAAACGGCATAAGTAGTTTCTAACTATACCATTAATTTCAATATCTTATTTAAAAATAAATATATATATATGTGTGTGTGTGTTTGTGTGTGTGTGTGTGTATGTGTGTGTATGTGTGTGTGTGTGTGTGTATGTATGTGTGTGTGTGTGTGTGTGTGTGTGTGTGTGTGTTTGTGTATAAGTGTGTCTATGTGTGTGCAAAAATATAAACAAATATTGCACAAGTCAATAGCGCCATATTGTATATAATATTTTTTGAAGTACTGGAGTTTATGTCTTTTATCGGGCAGTAGTTCAATGACACAAAAGATACATAGATTTTCAGTTCGAACTTATGAACCTAATGTTTAAATTACCTTTACAGTTTTCAGGCCATTTAAAGATAGTATTCGCCTAAATTTATTTCTGATAGTTTAACCCTGCATCTGGGAGTTACAAAACTCTATACAGTTTAATGGGAGGACTGTTTGTGCACACTTTTTTTCAAAGTCCAGTAGATCGTAATCTAACAACGGAAACTCTATACGGTTGTATAATTTTTTTTGGGACACACCAATGAACATTTATTGACAGATTTACATGACAGAATGTTTTTAAAAAAATGATATTTGAAAGTTTTTATGTTTTGCAAACTATAAAAAAAATAATTTGCTGAATTTAAATTCAAAAGTAAACATTTGAAAAAATTCAGAAATTTTTCAAAAGCTTAGATTTACAAAAGTTCAACAAAATGTTTTACATAAAACTGTGTTAAAAAAATGTTATTTACATATTTCGTAATTCTATTTCTAAAAAAAACGTTTACCTATTTAAAAAATTGCAACCTGTAAAAATATTTTATACATATATTTTATTTTGTAAACTAATTAGAAAATAGTTACGTAAAATTGAAGTGGATAAAAGTTTACTAAAGAAAAAGTTGGAAAGTGGATACAAAGAAAAACTAAATTAGAAACAAACCTAATTTCATTAACCTACATATGTTGTATGTAAATTTGTATGAATATGGTGATTTATTTACCTAATCGAACAAAATTTGTCCATTTAATTTTCAGTTTACACACAGTTTACATTATAATATTTAAAAGTCATTATTTGAATAATTAGTTTTATAATTAGATTTACTATTGATGAATCTCTAAACTGTAACGTTTCAAAACCGAAACAGCAATGAACAACACAGATACAAACGTAAAGATTTCTTGAACACAGATATAAACGTTCTCCGAATCAAGATGGCAAGACAGCTAACAGTATTTCACATGTTGCAAAACTAAACGTAAAGATTTCTTGAACACAGATACAAACGTGAAGATTTCTTGAACACAGATATAAACGTTCTCCGAATCAAGATGGCGAAAGCTAACAGTATTTTACATGTTGCAAAGCTAAACGTAAAGATTTCTTGAACACAGATATAAACGTTCTCCGAATCAAGATGGCGAAAGCTAACAGTATTTCACATGTTGCAAAGCTAAACGTAAAGATTTCTTGAACACAGATACAAACGTGAAGATTTCTTGAACACAGATATAAACGTTCTCCGAATCAAGATGGCGAAAGCTAACAGTATTTTACATGTTGCAAAGCTAAACGTAAAGATTTCTTGAACACAGATATAAACGTTCTCCGAATCAAGATGGCGACAGCTAACAGTATTTCACATGTTGCAAAGCTAAACGTAAAGATTTCTTGAACACAGATATAAACGTTCTCCGAATCAAGATGGCGAAAGCTAACAGTATTTCACATGTTGCAAAGCTAAACGTAAAGATTTCTTGAACACAGATATAAACGTTCTCCGAATCAAGATGGCAAAAGCTAACAGTATTTTACATGTTGCAAAGCTAAACGTAAAGATTTCTTGAACACAGATATAAACGTTCTCCGAATCAAGATGGCGAAAGCTAACAGTATTTCACATGTTGCAAAGCTAAACGTAAAGATTTCTTGAACACAGATATAAACGTTCTCCGAATCAAGATGGCGAAAGCTAACAGTATTTCACATGTTGCAAAGCTAAACGTAAAGATTTCTTGAACACAGATATAAACGTTCTCCGAATCAAGATGGCGAAAGCTAACAGTATTTTACACGTTGCAAAGCTAAACGTAAAGATTTCTTGAACACAGATATAAACGTTCTCCGAATCAAGATGGCCAGACAGCTAACAGTATTTCACATGTTGCAAAGCTAAACGTAAACACAATAAACCGTCAGGAATATGCCGTCACTTGTATTGCCGTAACTGTCAATTTATAGAGATTCGAACTTTACCATTTATTACAACTGACAGATCGATGTAGTCTAACCTAAAAGTAGAGAAATAGCTATCTCCTAGTCCAGACTTTGTAGTTATTTATTATACAGGTACATACAAGTAGCACCGTAAAAACATGCAACACAATTTACCGAAAACTGTTTATTTACGACATATCTTGGATTATTGTAACAATATACAAGTAAATAAAGAACGTGTAGAACTCTTTGGCAAGATCTGCGTCACACACCAACTTGCTGTGATGAATGCAGAGTCGATTTACGAGCTTTATTCTATATGAGCTGCGATGTTAGCAACAACTACAGACGTTGAGACTAAATTAGGCTTATTCTCTTTGAAATTTTGCTCGTACTACGCCATTTTCGTAACAACACTAATTAATTGAACCACTTAGGACATAGCACTCTACGATAAAAACTCTCTGTTTCACTGAACACGACTGCTTTGTGCCAAGTAACCAGTCTACATTGGGTTTGTTTGGTATGCTATTATGATCTTCTCATTTGCAGGTTGTACACGGTAAGGGAAAAATAGATAGAATTTCCCTTGATTTGGCATACACATTTTACAATCTCGGCCGAGTTTTGGGACTACTTTCATGTGCGTTCCTCTGTAGAATTTGCAATAACAGTGTCATAGTAAAACTCGGTTTGACGACAGGATATAAGTAAACCTAATGATTGACAGATATTCGTGAATAAAAGAATCATACAGTGTACACTCTTCGCAGTGATGTTGCTCACTTCTTTCTCATATGAAATTTACCCATTGAATTGTTACAAAACCTTAGCGTATTTTTTAGATGCCACATAACAGCGCAGTATTTTCAAAAATTATAAACCAAATTAAACTTTTTAATTTCACAAACAAAATGATACATTACACAATTTAACAATTTTAACGTTTACGTGTTTTAAAAATACCCAGTGACTAGTTGTTTGCCAGTCTAGCGGCGTATTACAGCGCCTAGTCACTAGTTGATTGCCAGTGGAGTGGCGTATTACAGCGACTAGTCACTAGTTGTTTGCCAGTGGAGTGGCGTATTACAATGACTAGTCACTAGTTGATTGCCAGTGGAGTGGCGTATTACAGCGACTAGTCACTAGTTGTTTGCCATAGGAGTGGTGTATTACAGCGACTAGTCACTAGTTGTTTGCCAGTGGAGTGGCGTATTACAGCGACTAGTCACTAGTTGTTTGTTAGTGGGTAGCTTATTACAATGAATAGTCATTAGTTTTTTGCCAGTGGGGTTGCGTATTACAATAACTAGTAACTAGTTGTTTGCCAGTATGGTGGAGTATTACATGGCTTAGTCACTAGTTATATTCCAGTGGGGTGGCATATAACAGCGACTAGTCAGTATTGGTTTTCCAGTAGTGTGGCGTATTACAGCGACTATTCACTATTTGTTTGCTAGTGGAGTGGCGTATTACAGCGACTAGTCACTAGTTGTTTGCCAGTGGGATAGCTTATTACAATGACTAATTACTACTTGTTTGCCAGTATGGTGGAGTATTACAGGGGTTAGTCACTAGTTGTTTTCCAGTGGGGTGGCATATAACAGCGACTAGTCAGTAGTGGTTTTCCAGTAGGGTGGCGTATTACTGCGACTAGTCACTAGTTGTTTGCCAGTGGGGTTGCGTATTACAATGACTAATCACTAGTTGTTTGCCAGTATGGTGGAGTATTACAGGGCTTAGTCACTAGTTGTTTTCCAGTGGAGTGGCATATAACAGCGACTAGTCAGTAGTGGTTTTCCAGTAGGGTGGCGTATTACAGCGACTAGTCACTAGTTGTTTGCCAGTGGGGTTGCGTATTACAATAATTTGTCACTAGTTGTTTGCCAGTAGGGGGCGTTTTACTCGAATCATTTTGGAAATAAATATCAAAGAATTGCCCGAATTATTAATCCGCTTTGCTCTTCATACTAGAAATCTTAAAGCGACCATATTCACATAGAAAATAAATTAATTCATTTAGTCTTTTGTAAACAATTACTGTTTTAACGTGGTAGTAAAAACACTTTCATGTTAAACGATTTTCTTCAGCAACTATTTTAAAAACCTCGTAAAAAAACATTCTTACATAATTGCAGTTACGTGGAATAAATAATATTTTCTCCTTTAAATTCATATTCAGAGAAAGACTTTTTATCAGTTTCGCACTTAACCTCATTTTAGAACCTCACACGTTCAACAATAAATCGACTTAAGACGTTGAGTAGAGGGCCTCGTAGTTATATTTAAAGATAATATTTCTCATTTGATGCCAGTATTAAAACATGCGCCAGCATTTGTAACAAAGGAACAATATTTGTTTAATACTTGTAACAAAGCAACAAATATCAGCAGGTGTTAACAAAAAGCAATTAAGGATGAAACGAATGCATTGTTCTGCCGAGCTTAATAATGCATAGGTAACGATCTGACTTCCTCTTCCCCATGATTCTGGTTTGCACTGTGAACAATTTAACACATCTAAATGTTTTACTGTCAAAGGAATACTTTCAACCAAGTATACGCGTTTTGGAATATTTATCTGCACTTTTTTTAAAAATTTGTATTTTTGGGAAACTTATAACATTATTTCAAATGTACAGTAGTATGTATAATATTTAATTATTTACATAAAAAACCCTAATTCACACATATTTTATGAAACAAATACGCGTATTTATAAATATCGTTACTAGCACCACCAGCAAATTTTTTATCATTGGGGTATAGCTGTATTAGATTCTAAAATTTTATCACTTCTCCATTATACTAATTTTATTGGATAGGTGAACAAGTTGTAAATAAAAAAAAAATACAAATTATGACGTATCTTATAACTTTTAACTAATGTATATTTTAAAGACATTCTTGAAGTGAAGGGTGAAAAATTTAAAGAAATGCATTAAATGCCTCTATATTTCCTAACCACGTACCTTATATAATTTAAGTCATAAATAATGGACCACATTTTACTTCTAAGTTTAAAAAATGAATTATTAGTATTACCATTATTGCCATGGCTAGACAAATTACTCCGTGTTTAAAAATGTGTTTTAAAGACATATATTATTGAAATTGTTTTATAAACCAACTTAACTGCTGTGAATATATATTTTAGTAATTCACTCACAGTCATAATAGTCCTTTTAGTTTTTATCTGGAAAACTTTTAATGTCTAAAACTCATAATCGGTGTTGAGTAGATTGAATTAACCGCTTCAGAATCTCAAAACAGTCCATGTTAGGTAATTCGTGTTAGTTCTAAAACTGTTTCCTAATTTTAATACAGCAGTTTTAGGTAAAATATACTCATTAATATGAACATAAGCAAGTGTTTTTTAAAAATCTATCTCTATTTAAAAGTGCATAAACTTCATTGACTTGATGTTTCTAATTTAGAATATTT
Organism: Prosapia bicincta; assembly: GCA_036971475.1. Lineage (NCBI taxonomy): Eukaryota > Metazoa > Arthropoda > Insecta > Hemiptera > Cercopidae > Prosapia > Prosapia bicincta. Next base: position 200,607,989 of record JBAIZL010000004.1, read on the forward strand.
CTTGATAAATTCTGAACGATAACACTCAGGAAAGTATTGATCAAGACCTCCGAAACTATATTTTACAGGAGTCAGGATAAGTATGCGTCACGTACCTTTTACCTACTTATAATGGTCATTTGTACCAGTATGCAACACAACAGACTTAGAACTGCAGTTAGATTTTAAAGTTGATCTCATTTTCCAGTAGATTAGTTCCAAATCGCACTACTAGGGGCGCTTTGGCTTCACAACAGTTACTTAGTCATATTGCCTTTAATACAATTATTGCCATCACCTTGAGGGAAAACGTGCATCAATTTATGGCTGCTGAAATTAAAATAAATGATTATTGTACATTGAAATATCTGTTGACAAATTATATAATCATTGTTATAGAATAACAATATTTTTTAATAATGAGTTTATAAAGGAAAATACATGTAGAATAATGAATTTATATAGGTTACTGTTTGAAATCTGCCCAAAAATAAAGAATAGATTTAGCAATGTATTATAGCTATAAATAAATTATTCTAAAAACGAATTTTGGAAAGTACAGAACATTTTAGGAATATAATGAGTCAAGGGTAAATAGTGAGGCAACTATCTGGCGCAAGCGGCAACTCGAGTCTGGTAGTTGCCGAACCCGACAACAGACCTATGTATTTCCGTGTTAAATTCTGGGTCATCGCCTTTAAACACAGCCTTCTTTAAACAATTATCAAAGTTGATCAAATATAATTATATTTTGGCTTAAATATTTACTAACATACATAGCTATATAATTCAAAACACCGTCAAGTTTCAATACAATTTTTGAAATGGTTAATTTAATTTTAACTTTATTTTCCTTTAAGATGTCATCATTTGAACATTTAATATTCAGAATTAATCTACAGTGATGCAATTTTTTTAATAACTTTAATAAAAAATATTAAGTTACTGAAATAAAAATATTATTTAAATAATTTATGATGATCGATAGGTATAATTTATTTAAATAGTATGAATACATAAACATTGGCTTAGGCATCGTTGTATATTATCTGAAACAGTAACTAATTAGTTGTCTTTTTTTGTTTTTAATTTGGTATACAATATCAAGAGCACAGTGGTACAATATATTACAATGAAAATATTGGATAGAACCCCAATACCACAAAAATAACAAATAAAACAAGTTACCTAAGATTAAATATTTTATCTTAAAGAGGGTTTAATCTTAAGTAAACTTTTTTATTTATTTTTTATTATTTTTGTGGTATTGGGGTTCTTTCCAATATTTTAATTTGGTGTTTAAAACTACGGTTTCCCGTAGCATTTTACATTTTATTTTTCCTTCACCCTAGTTGAAATCACGTACCTTCGAGTAAGCGACTCTGTCCATAGGATGCCACAATGTTCCTCCATCCACGGTATCGTGGATCATTATAAGGTTTTCCCCAGTCTTACCTCATATGCCTGATACCTTTCTACTCTATTGTAGAGTAAAACATTCACTCTCTTGTACTGAAACATTTCTAAAGACACAACTACGCGCGCGCGTGCGCGAACCCTCACATAGATACACACAAATGAAAAAGACCTAAGACTGGAACAATCCCACCTGTAACTTAATCACGTACGCTCGATCAGCGTAGACAGACTCAATGGGATCAACTGTAGTAATTGGATGTAACAAAGAAGCTAAATCCAATACAACACGATTAGTTACTTTTACTTTTGGGATACCCAGACCTTACCGTGCATTATTCTATAAAACATATATATGACTAAATTCTATGCCTTCAAAAGCATACATTCGGTATACCTTAATTCACACGTCGACATAAAAGTGAAAGAGCAATTAGATTTTATAACGCGGCGGCGTCCCTTTGTTTTGGCCGTTAAACGTTAATGTCCACATTAAAAGGGTTGCGGACACGCATTACGTTTACTATCATAACCTATATATGTCACCTTTTCTCGTTATTAGAAACATCCTTAATGAAACAAAGTTACGGAGCTTCCCTTACGCTTAAACACAATTCTTCATTTAAGCTTCAAATATTATGGCTCTTTATATTTGTATTTGGAATAATGCCAATAACTTTTTATTGTCAAGACATATTGTTGCTAACTGCAACAAAATATACATAAAGAATTAAGTTCTCACTCGTATTGATCTGTGCGCTTTCAAAAGGGCACTGTTCTTAACAATAAAAAGTGTGAAAAGATTGGAAAACAACATAATAAGGCCTAAAAAGGAAAATGAAGAGTTTGTGTCTCAGACTAAGTTACAGATGTTAAATTTAGCAAACAGAGATTGGATTTACATATACTAAATAGAGAGGATAGAAATTATTTAAAAATAGTTTGGCAATTGTATAAATAACAGCATTTTCGGATCGAACTTGTGAAGACATCATTCTTAGGTTTAAATTGAATCAAATTGGTGGTGATGGAAATAAAACTAGCGATAGTTGTATTTTTATGAGTCTCTTTAGTCTTTGAATTTCGGTTATTATTATTTATTATAGTTAAAAACTTATGTTTTCATATTTTTGTAACATTACAGTAATTGGTTTACTACTTAGAATAGATGACTCTTTTAAATTAAAAGTATATTTAGTTTCTTTTCGTGTATTCTGTATTAGTTTTACCTTGTCTCTCATTGATTTCGTCTGACCCTTTCATCTGACTTTTTATGCAGCTCTCTTATTATTACAATCTGGTAAATCGGTTAGACATTTATGGCATCGCTAGATAGTAGGTCGGATTTACGAAAAAAAGCACCCAGCGAAATAATCGCCCAGCACAGAATGTGCAAAATAAGCGCCCAACCAACATGTCCACTGCCCCTAGCTAAGCCCAAGGTCATTGCAACAGAGATTTCTATCCCCTTTAACGGTGTGGCGACATGTCGATGTGGGTGTCACTGTAGCCAATATTGCTGTAACCTTCATTGTGTGATGATCGTGCTAATTCAGTGCTATATTTGTTTGTACTGTCAGTTTGTTTTCTACAGTGGAACACACTGCAACTAACAAAGGTAAGCAGTGCGCTCTCTATGACGCCTACTCTTCTAACGTTAAACGCTAAAATTTGGAGGGAACTATATTCTGGCGATGTTCAAAGCAGAGGTCACACAGGTGTCGAGGTGACATGAAAAGTAAAAATGGTGAGGTCTTGGCTACGAATGGATATCAATGTGGTGCTATAAATGAAGCACGTTTGAAGGTAAAGAAAAGTCTTCATTCGACGAAGAAGCGGGCCCGGGAAGAAGACATGGCTGTCTCGAAAATCTACAATCAAAAGTTAGGTGAGCTTCACAGCAGAAGTAACAGAGATTCCAGCTCCGCTTACTATAAAGAGAGTTCTGCAACACGAAAGGAGTAAAGGGCGGTTGGATATATATTCTCAAAAACCAGACAATGAGATGTTGACAGAAGTTTTTAATTATTTCGTTGAAAATTGAGTGGAAAGTGAGCATCACGATATAAAGCTATGGATATGCTACAATATGTGGCATAGGACCACAAATTCTGTTGAGGGTTGGAACAATAAACGTATTAGTATGTTTCAAGGATCTCATCCCAAGATCAAAGAACTAATCCATTGTTTAAAAACTAAAGCCGACAACTCAACGTCCATTTTTAGGAAAATTTGTTTGAACCTGGAAGGAAAGCGAAGAAAAACTCAAGTATAAGAAAATGGATTGAGTTATTAAAAACCCGATAAAGAATTATGAAGAAACTTGTGATATAAGAGCTTTTCTCCGCAGTCTCTCCTACCTACGAAAGGCTGATTAAAAAAACAATCATGAAAAAATCAAAAGAAATAAAAATAATTTAAAACACATAAAGATAAACAAATAGTCAAACTTTCTTAAGGCTGATTACGAAAGATAACAGTCATCAAAAACAAAAGAAAGTTTAAAAGTATGAATGTATAAACAAACTTGGCAATGCATAAACATTAAAAAAAATTAACGAAGCTTTCCCAAGGCTGATTTTAAACAAGTCTAAATGATGGAAATGTATTACTATCATTTAGCCAGTCTAAAGCCTGAATAGAGTGTTATGTTAATCAGACCTAAACATTTGAGTACGTTCAAACACCCGTAAGAGGAACACCGAGGCGCGGGTATTTTCTCTTTCTCTCACTTCTTTCTTTTTTCTCGCTTTTTTCGCGACACCAGTAGGTCTGTCACGGGTTCGTGTCCCTTCACATTCGATCTTCTATATTTCACATTTACCCTCTACAATAAATTCTTATTTCACTACTTTGATGCTTCCTATCCTCCGCAGATGGTTATACTTTTACAGGCTGATGTTCCTAAAACAACAAATAAATAATTAAATACTAACACGTCTTTAAAGTTAATTATCTTTCCAAGATATGGGATTTTCTGATCCCCAATTCAAGAAGATTCTTCTTTCGTTTCATGAAACAAATTAATAAAACATTGTTTTACCTGATGTAGCCTGAATCGTTATTCCTAAGAATGTGTTTTATATACTAGTGTTTATTTTGTGTTTACTCTTTACTTATTCTCACAATGGAAGTATCAGTACACAATCTTTACATTTCAGAACATTCGATAGATTTTACACGAAATAGTATGTCTTATGTTAATGACGTCTTTATGTAGTTATAATTGTAATAGATTGTATAATTATGTTTTTAGATGTTTAAATAATTTTGTTATATTGATCATACAGATCAAGTTAAACAAAATTATAAAACATTTAGAAATCACAAACTTACTGTAGATTTATTGTTTAATTTATTAGGAGATGGTAAGAATATGATTTATCATAGATTGTACTAAAATGTATCCACTTTACATAGCCATTACTAGTATATCCGAATACGTTTACGTTCTGAAGATATTGCGTAGAGTTGGCAACAACCGTGTAAGTAATTATAATTTTCCACGCGAAATAAAATATAAACGCAAAAAGTTAACCCAATATAGGTTATAGGCCTAAATAGTTTTTAGATGGACCAAAATGGTTTAGAGTTCTTTTAGGTTGCACACAAAAGAAAATTTGCTTTAGGGTACGGATGAGTAAATGTTAATTTTATAATAAATCTATTGCGGATTTACAATCACATTCGGATAATATTGTATTTTTTAGATAGGCAGCTATAAGAAGATATAATGCAATTTTGAATTTAGCAGTTTTAAAAATTTATTTAACAAATCAATAGGTTCTTTAGTAAACCCGTTTGTTGCCTCCCCAGGACTCGTTCAAACAGCTGTTTGGGTTTAAGGATGGACAAACAACTCCATTCCGGAGATGATCATGTTTTAGACTGCAAATAATTTTAAAATTTGGCATTGCTGCTTTTCGAACAGACTGTCGCAAGACATTATAACACGGCTCTTTTCTGGCAAACTCGATAGGAATGATGACTGGCACGGTTTTACAATACAATGTTCGACGCAGGTCGACATTCTCTGGCATTACTCTGTAACTGTGCAGCCAAATCCCAAAACGTCTTGCTACATGTCTAGCTTCATTAGCAAGTTTTCAAAATTTAGTGAAAGTACCACCATATGCTAGCATTTTTGTGTAGGTTTTGAATTATATGTAGTTTGTTCTATTGTACATCCTTTATAAGCTTTATGATTTATAACGCAGATTTTGTTATAAAGCTATGCTTTATATTTGTTTATATTTATTGCATTTTTAAAATATTGAATTTCCTTTTTGATTGGATTGGTAATTACGTATTATTTCTAGTTTATTTAGCATCATATTTAACGAATCATATAACCTTCAATTAATGATTCTCCTTAAACCCTTCAAAGTTAAATTCAACCCTTAAATTCAAAACTGTCATCGTTAATATAGGTTTATCTTCATTCTGTCGAGTTGAAAATTTATTGACTCTGATGTTTTACGACAGTTTTGATTGACCCAAATACAACGACATAAAGTGATGAAGGGTTATTGGGCCACTTTAACATTGTTTCTTAGAATGACGTCATAGAGCTGGTTATTTTAACCATTGAGTCAGGCAAGAAAAGTGCCTAAATATGCCTACTGGATTGTCTGGATAAAGTGACTGTGTGCTTTCATACGTTTGAGCAGTACAATCACGTATTTTCATAGCTATTAGTTTTTATTACTTCAACATATCACCTTACAAAGAACATAGGCAATGAAGTTTTATTGAACTTTTAGCACTTTATATTGTTTACAAAAATGTCTAACAAGTTCTTTTTATATAAGAAGATCTCAATCGGATTTATCCCACTGACATTCAGTAACATGCATGCTCCTCTGTCATTTCAAGTTAGGCTCCGTTAAATCACACAATAAAATACTACGTTACTGTGCTCCATAGTTTCAAGAGGAAACCTACAGTAACTTGACAAAACACAACACTGCTAATCCTTGTCACTGTCCCCTGATCCTTTTCGCCGCTAATCCTGAACGCCATATAAACGATACATTACAAATTTCAAGATGTCGGATTGTTGGATAGGTTTCAGTTTAGACGGTCAATCGAAACTTCACCAATACAAAAACTAAATTATTTATAATATGTTCAAAGATAATGTCGTGAATGCAAAAAACCGTTTAGGAGATCTATCGCTACTAGAAGTAAACCGTTACCGTGATAAACACAATGTGATTTCAATATTTCCAAAACAGATTGTTCCTAATCAGAACAATGGAGTATGAGCTATTTATTTCATCATGAAGTCGAAGCTACAAGGGAAATATTGGTGCCCGAAATATTCTTTTTTGCTTCTGGATATCTAATAAACGCTTGTCAAAAGTTTGACTAACACTATTTTTTACACATAACTTCAGAATAAGAAATGCCTAATCATTTTTAATGAATATTAGGAATATTCGAATAAGTAAAACGAATATTTAATAGCTTTTGCCGTAAAAATTTAGATGTTTAAAATTTGTTGTGTATTCCTATGAATTTCCAAAGTGATTTAGATATACTAATTTTATAATTTATCTAAGTTAGAGTTAAGGGGAAGCATTTACTTTTGTTTCAGTTTTAGTTATGACTTTCCATAAATTATATCTTCTTCATTTGAATTTAAATTGTATTATTTTCTCATAGAGTTGTCAGTATGTTTTATATTGTTTTGTTTCTCTCTTTCTCTTCTTTAATCTCTCCCTTTCTTCTTAACCTCCTCCTCCACTTCTCTATCGCCCATATTATATCTCTCTGTCATTCTCTAATATCTAACACATAGACACACACACACACACACACACACACACACACACACACACACACACACACACACACACACACACACACACACACACACACACACACACACACACACACACACACACACACACACACACACACACACACACACACACACACACACACACACACACACACACACACACACACACATACACACACACACACACACACACACACATACACACATACACACACACACACACACACACACACACACACACACACACACACACACACACACACACACACGCATACACACACACACACAGTATAGAGAAGAAATTGTAATAATATTTGAATATAAGTTTCTGGTAGCATCTACATAAATAAATATACTGTTTGACTATGACCTAGTTTTCGCCTTTCATGACTTTATAATAAATCTATCAATCAGCCGTAAAACAATCACGTATGTAGACCAAGTGTAAATATTTAGCGAACTGAAACACATTGATAACATGTTCGTATATCTAAAACTTCATCTGTTAAATATCTGCGCAGTATTTGTGAGAACTGAGTTCCAAGACTGACAACATTAGAGTCGAGGTAACTGAATTTACGAGATGTCACCCTCTCCTAGCACTACCAGGCAGTACCTTCGCAACCGTCCCTTCCTTCTTTACTGTTATTTAATTGTAAATAAATTTAGTTGAGATATATAACAAGCAAAAAAAGTTCACAAGTAAAAGCTTAGTTATAGGAAATTAAATGAAATTTAAGCTTTTTCGCTTACGTGAAAAACGTGAATGAAATTTAAAACATTTTAATAAAATTTATTCATTATATCTTAAATTATTATTTGTATTTAAATTTTGCGAATTATATTAAATTTCACTTTTAAAATCTTAAAAACAACATTTTTAAATTTTTTTATTGCATACATAATTTACATATCTTAAAAAAATTAATTATTATGTAAATATAATAGATTATTTATGCAATATAATTAATAATAACTGTTATAACAGGCGATTAGAATAACGCTATAGTTCGTACAGCTTACTAGCAATAACATGAAACAGTTTAAGTACATTCTCGGTCAGAGATATTCGTTGTAAGTTTATCAGTGAAGTGAACTTTAACACATAGCCTAGGAGAAGCAAATGTAGAGGTTCTGTATCTTTCAAAGTATAAAGCACAAACACATGGGTAGCTTATCCCTTCAAAATAAATGTTCACTCATTCATATTACGCCTATATTGTTTACACACTCTTAGAGAATTATTTCTCTGTTAGTAGCGAATTGTAAATTAATTATCTGGTCATAACCAATTTTTTTACCTGTTCACTACAAATTGTTTAACAACCCTTAATGAATTTTTTACGCGCTAATAGTGAGTTGTTTACTCATAGTAGGCCTATATTATTTACATGCTCTTAGGTTAGTTGTTTATTTGCTGAAAACGAAATGATAAACTACTCATTCTAAATGGCTTATCCGCTCTGCAAATTATTTACCCACTAATACTGAACCATTTAGCCGGTCATAGCAAACTATCCACTTTCAGTCAATTGTTTGCAGGCTAATAGTGACAAGTTTACCCACTCGTGGCTGAAATATCTAGAGACAAGTGAAACATTTGGATTAAGATAGAGACATGAGGTACAGGTACGTAAAAAAAAAGAATCAAGAGATATAGAGAAAACGTGTAATCAACTAAAAAAAATTACGAGGTAGGGATGTTGGATTAGATATTTTTAAGAAAATAATGAAATCCAGTTCTGACCTAGTCATTTATAAATTTCAAAATATATGAGTTTTAAAATCGTTTATATACTAATTAGCTTCAAAGCAAATAATGCAATTTGAAATAAATTCTTTTCTCACGCTATAAAGCAAGAACGGGGTCACATGAAGCTAGACGTTGTTCATTACACTAACTGAGCATCATTAAGGCAGTTTAAAGTTTTCCACTCGTCGTAGATAAACGTTTTACTAACAGGGAGCTCTAATACCAGGAAAACTGATTAGGGAGGTAGAAGTATATTATATTTCTAGACATAATTGTTGACTGAGTAAATAAATTGGATTATAGAGATGAAAGGTTTTTATTTACGTTTTTTAAGGTTACAAAGATAATTTTTGAGAAACGTTCTACTTGGATATGCTTAGACGTTTTTGGTTGCAAAAAGGTACGTAAGATTTAGTTATTTTTGAAAATTATAATTTTATTTGAAATAAAAGTTTGATAGCAGTTCGTAGGATGTGGTTAATGATAGTGTTTGTAAGCTTACACAATTTGTACACAGACACGCGCGCACGTACACACACACACACACACACACACACACACAAACACACACACACAACACACACGCACGCACACTCACACACACACACACACTCTCTCTCTCTCTCTCACACACACACACACACATATATATATATATATATATATATATATATATATATATATATATATATATATATATATATATATATATTTTAAAACAACATAGGTTATTCCAATACAAGAATATTTATTATTTTATATCCAAAGCTTTTCGTTGGCAAACAGTACCAACATCATCAGGAATGAAAATTACAATATTGTTATAATTGTTAAATATATATATAAAGAACATAGGTCAAAATACAAATACAAGAATTATAATTGAATTTACAATTCAAAGCTTTTCGTTGGCTAACAGTACCAACATTATATTAAATATGGTGATATGTTTTTTTGTAATATAGTTAATAAATTAAAAATATTTCAAAAACAAGAATACTTTTAAAGAATATATTTATTCAAAGGTTTTCGCCGATAAAAAATGTATATATATACGCGTGCGCGCGTGTGTAATAATAGTAATAATACACTCACAGTAGTAGGATCGCTGTAATCTTGCCGTTGGCTTTAATACGACTCTTGTAAATTGATTAGGTTTTGCGCTTTTTGTTTATTATTCTTCTGAATGCAATTTTCAACCGTCAACGTCTACACTCAAAGGGGACAAAACTTTACTCCTTTGTCATCTCATCACAAGCTGAGAGTATAAAAATATGAAATGCTTTCTGTGGATAGCTGTAGGGCGAGCTCAATCAGCCCAAATATTCTGCGTTAGGTTTCACCGAAGAGAGACTAAAACACTCTTCTGTAACGGTGTTGAACGTTCATCTGGGGAGTGGTGTAAGATTAACGTGTCTAAATATTATATTACACATAACCTATCTATATTTTTATAATTTAATATGCCGTTGCTAAATATCCTAATAGTTTCTGTAGGTAGTTTATTTTTTTATTTATTTATTTTATGTAGGTAGGCAATTTTTATTTTGTTTGATTAAAATAATATATTACAGAAATTATATTAAATGAAATCAAACTACATTAAATAAAGTAAATTTGTACTTAACAAAACTAAAGGCTATGAGAATTTTATAAAACAATAATATACTCATAAAACGTTACATATAAATTCTTTTCTTAACTTCTACATTTAAAACGTTTTAATCTTTTTTAGCATAAGAATTTACTTACATTCTATTTTCTTTATCTGGGTTTATAATAGACTATTTTCTCTACAATTCTCATTCTGTTTAAAACTGTTTTTTTTGTTATTTCACACACTCTCTCTCTATCTCCCTCCCTCTCTGTCTCTCTATCTCTCTTACGCCCACAATAACCTAATTCCACACTAAGTAGAATTTGTTTCATTATATTAAATTTATGCTAATTTCTATACAGAGCATATTATTATATCCGTCTTCTAGCCTTCATCAGTCTATTAGTTTTATAGTTATGCATTTCCACTAACATGAATTAAGCAAAGCTATTTGTTTATTCAAATGTTTCTTAAAGTTTATCACACAAATCTTTCTGAGTGATGATTTTAATCGAAACGCTTTAACTAAAATACATATGGTGACGTTAGTAAATGCATAATAATGGACTATATGTATTTTAATATTGATGAATTCGGCTGTAATATTTTTTTACCTGCAGAAAATCCTTTATTACTAACCTACATTTCTCCAAACCGTCTCGTTTCCTGTTTGTGTCAGTAAATTATCAATTTATGTTTTTTAGAAGATATTTTTACCCATCACTTACATTTGCATTTCTTCTGATAGATTGCACCAGTTCCTCCTTCATATATATTATGAAATTAATCTAACTTTATCTCCCTCAGGAAATATATTATTTAATGATGTTTTTTAGTATTTCTTCTCTTTTCTTTATTCTTAATTCCTTCCTTCCCTTTAACACGAGTTTAACTTTTACTTCTACATTTTCATTTCATAGACGTTTGTTTTAATGTTTTAATGATATCTTCCACTCCCTCCGTTACGTAGTTATTATCATTCGTCTTGTTATGAAAGACGAACAAAACTGTCTTATTAATTATTTTAAGTAAATTTAACTTTAAATACTATGATAACTCTTATTCCACTGGCATTCGGCCTAGCCACTCCTGACTCGTAAATACTTATTCCTTAGTCCACATTATTAAGAAGATACAACCTTCACTATATAAGTCCGTCAGTCAGATAAAAAAAGGGTTTGGTGGCCCCCCTGGTTTTTACAGCGTCTGTCTCCTTGAACTGCAGGTAGGATACTGGATGATGGCTGATGTTTTTAGATTGTTAATAAGGAGAGAGTTTTCCATTTAAGAGAATGATTGTTTAGTTGGGGCAAGTAGATAGTGCAAGGAAATTTCTTTTTTTAAACATCGCCCTATCTTTTTTTTTACCTTTATGTATATATATATATATATATATATATATATATATATATATATATATATATATATATATATATATAAATATCGCAATATGTATTCTTGTGTATTAATAAAGAACAGAAGTCAAAATACAAATACAAGAATTATAATTGAATTTACAATTCAAAGCTTTTCGTTGGCTAACAGTACCAACATCATCAGGAATATTAAACCAAATATTCCTGGTTTAATATTCCTGATGATGTTGGTACTGTTAGCCAACGAAAAGCTTTGAATTGTAAATTCAATTATAATTCTTGTATTTGTATTTTGACTTATGTTCTTTATATATATATATATATATATATATATATATATATATATATATATATATATATATATATATTAAAACAACATAGGTTATTCAAATACAAGAATATTTATTAATTTATATTCAAAGCTTTTCGTTGGTAAACATCATCAGGAATGAAAATTACAATTTCAGATTGTAATTTTCATTCCTGATGATGTTGGTACTGTTTATGAACGAAAAGCTTTGAATATAAATTAATAAATATTCTTGTATTTGAATAACCTATGTTGTTTTAAATTAATAAACAAGAAAACTTATTTTATATATATATTATTATTATTATTATTATAATTATAATTATATATATATATATATATATATATAATTATTCTTTACGCTACATGACCGTATATATTTCTTTACGATTTCAATAAGGTGTACGTTTATTTATAAGCAATCTATATGCGTCCATGCACACATAAACTGCAAAACATCTTCTAAACAACCCAGACTAGGGGATACACATCCTTATTTGAATCCTATCTTTATAAACAGCCCGTGAGCGATAGTAGTTGAAATTTGTGATCGTTGTAAAGTTCAGAAAACAAATCATGGGATGAGATCTTTTTGTTTGTCTATTATTAAATCGAAACCAGTTACTTTTCAGTTATATGTCGGTTTTGTCTGGCCCGACTTCAGTAGTAGTAACGGATGGTGCCTTGTTCCTTGACTCGGAAAATCAATATGCTGAAAGTAAGAAACTATGACGCGACTAAAGGCAGTAGCCTACAGTAGGTTTGCATGTAGAAATTTTGTAATCATTGTTTTTAGTTCTGTTTGTATAACATACGGTGTGTATTAAATGTATAAAAACTACGTGCTGTACGAAATTAATTTTATGCATAAACTTCAATAATTGGTTAAAACTAATGATGAAAATAAATAATGCTTAAGTTAGTAAATACAGTTTTAATGTATCACACTATATTATTTCTAAAACAAAGTATTTAAACAAAAACGTATTCCAACAATAGTTGTTCTTTAATTTAGCTGCAAAAGTTTCTTTCAAATATTTTAAATTGGTGAAATATTAAATTCAGTTTTAGGTAATATTGTGTAAGATCTTGAATATTAAAATAATTTTAAAGTAAATCACTTTATTAAATAAATTATTTAGCAGGACAAAAAATGTTAGCAGACTCTTGGCATTAGCTAAGGATAAAACCGAAGATAAAATGACTAAGTTTTTAAATCTTCACAACAACGCTTAGTTTAAACTATTTTTCTAGAATTTAACATATTTATTACTATTTATTGTTTTATATTAGAACTACTGAAATTTGATTATTTTATAGAAAATGCTATTTTAAGTATATTTGACATCCCTTAACTAGTAAACTAATTTTAAAAAGTTCACCAACCTCTACTTGAATATCGTTTCTAGAAATTCGATAATTGTTTATCACCTAAGACAACAAGATACGTTTTAAGTTAGAAACAAAACTAAACAAACAAAATAAAAGAGGGTGCATTTAAAGGATTGTTTTTAGCACGCCGTCGGTCTGTATTTGTGTACGTTCATTGTACGGGTAAATAGTTTTTTTTTCATTAGGTAGATGACCGGGATTTAAATAGACGTAGAGTACTTCAGTTAAATGCTGTATTTTCTAATCTTTCTAAGTGAGATTCTGACTAATTTCAGCAAATAGATTGCTTTCAATGATTCTCTTTGCAGTATGCAGTAGTTGTATGTTTTAAATTGCATTGTGACAAAATATTCTTATATCTAATCAGCTGTCTCCAAGAGTGCAAGATTGCTGTAAATGTCTTTTAATAGGCCTTATATTGCTTTATGCCTAAAGTATATGTTCAGAACACAAGAGTCATAATCAATTGCGCAAGCTTGTGAATTTAAGTAAATATATGGAGATCATTCTCTAGCTTCCTAAGAATTAAATCTCATTTTATTTCCACTATTGAATGCCTTACTTGTTGAAAGTAGATTCCTAAATACTGAAAAGTCATTCTGGGGGTTCAAGTATGCCTACAACTTCTGTTTGGATGTGATATTATAATATTGCACACGCAAAAATATGATAGTAACTGGTTTCTTTTATATTGGAAATACTTCTAGAACCTTATTATTTTCTGTTGCCATGGTGACCATAGTTTGTACATTTACTAATAATGTTAAACACTCGAAGCGTAGTGTTCGTGTGTGGAAATTTAATCATAATATATTGGATAGAAGGGCGTTACTTGTCTAAACGGAAGTATCGTCAAAGAGAATAAACATTAGACCGAGGTTTCGAGCAGAATTTGCTCCATTCATTTATATAACATAATTTTTCACCAAAGAATACTAAAGTTTTATATATTTGTGTTAATGAATCAATACTGTTCGTACTTTTTAAGCTTGTTCTCTCTTGATCAAATGGTTAATAACATTCAGAGAAAAATTGAATTTTGGAAAATATAGTTTATATACAAATAATTAACATATTTGTATTTTATACAAATTTAAACATTTATATTATAACTTACAGTTTAATAAAACCGTAATAAATGCAATTTATTAATTATGCACAAAAAATATATACAGACTTTTTATCAAAAAACTTTGGTAATATTAACCAAAAAATTCTAAAACCACCATTAATGTTTGTAGAATTGAAAGTTATAGTACACTGTAGATGTTTTTAACAATTCGATTAATTTATACTATTACATTTAAATTGAATGATTTCAGGTGAAAATATTACAGTTGGCTTTCAGCCACCCCATATGACTTTTAAACATGATAAACACATCTACTGACAGAGGGATGCCTTGTCAATCAACTCTAAAAACAAATAATATAAACGATAAAGTGTTTAAAGTCAATCTCTATTCAGGTCAACCAAGAAGTTAATTAATTAATTTTAATTAATACAAATAAAGTAACATAACCTTTGCGTAAAAACAGATATAACTTATAACATAAAATCAGCTGTTATACGAAATTAGTGAGATATCACTTATTTTTGGACAATTGGGATAAAGTAACTATATTGCATACTTAGCCCTTTTGTGAAACGTATTTCCCCCAATTAAACTAAAATAATTCATTATTATATTTCATTATTGAATTATAATTTGAAAAAAGCCATCCAATACAAGTTTTAAAGAAATGTAATTGACCTTAGTGGACGAATAAAAAGTATTTTATTAATTATTGAAATTTTACACAAGATATATACTATTAGAGTGTGAACTAATAGAAGGAACTGAAAACACATTAGATATGGGTCATGACCTTCAAATTTCGTTAAATTAGTATTGAATTATAATAACCAGTACATAGTTTGTGGTTTGTTAAATAATTTTGAAACATTATCTTTTGTTCATTGATTGGTCCACATACTGAAAATGATAAACAGAGCTCGAATTAGAATAAAAATGTTTCAATTTATAATAAATTTTCTTGTGCAATTATAATTCTCTTTAAGAAATACTTTTTTCTTTCACTGCAGTATCATCGTTATGGTTCTATATTTTTTGTTATAATTTATAATTTTATCATTTCGCTGCCTAAAATTACTTGTATCTAAAATATATTAAATTAGTATAAAATATACAACTCTGTCTATGAATTTTCAGTTTGTATTATATTAAATAAGTTACTTTAAAGTTATAATTATTTTTCATTGATTCTAATTCAGTAAAACACTCAGAAAGTGTTTGTTCGGGAGCATTCTCATTATATGAAAATGAAACAGCTCTAAATGACTGTGTGGGGGCATCTCAACAGCAGGACAGAGAAATGGAATATCACAACCCACATCGCTTGAATTGAGCCGCAGTATAGAGTCGGAAAGTTCGATAGTTGCTTTACAAATCAATAATAATAAAACTATGAATTGTTTTTATCGAATCATCAATATAATTTCCACCAATGGCTTGGCTGTATATTAAATAGTTCTTTAATAGGCCTACCTGGGTTTCATTAAAACGTACAACTCCGGTACAGAAAGCATATTGGCAAATCAGCGCCTGAAACCGAAACTGATCGTGGTGTGACCGACGTAAGAACCCTCGTGGTAGGATAATCATTCGCTTCTCTATATTTACGAGCAAAAGTTTCGTCCCGCTTATAATGTTTTTTTTTTCCAAACATATATTACGCATATCTTGGAAGTAAAGACGTTTTATTTGATCAGTCCTGCAGAAATCTAGAACCCAGGCCAGGTTCTGAAGGATTCTGCAATATTTAGGACACAACCCGCAGAGAAGGCGACTGCCTCTAGATCTTGTTAATGGACAACGGGGAGAATTTCAATTACATTGGTCGAATCGTATTAAAGAAACTGTTAAACCTATCTCTCAACAGTCCTTGAGAAAAACGCAGACTACCGTAACAAGTGAAAGATTTTATTTAATATCATTCCACAAACATTTCACGATAAACATTTAGTGATTAGGATATGGCTACAGAGAGACGTAATATTATATTATATTATATTATATTATATCTAAAGCTTGAATTAATCTTTAGTTCAATTACAAATGTATATTCCATTATGTTAAATCTATTTATGAAGTAAATATTTATAAAATAAAACGTTTAATAGAAAATTTAAGAAGCTGAGTCTGTATACTTAATTTTGATTTTCGCTTTAAGCTATTAACTGTTTTATCAGATTTTATTGATTTACTAATTAAATTTTTGCCGATAATTTGTTTCTTCGTAAAAAAAATAGTAATAATTAATCGATTATTTTGTACACATTTTAGACATTTATTATTTTCTATGTAGTTTTTTTTGCAATGCAAAACAACCTTGAATAGAGCTAAAGGTATTCAATAATTTGTTTATTTTGTTCATTCGCGAAAGAAAAAGTTACTTTAAAAATTATTATAAAGACCTAACTATAACAAAATTTATACACTAAAAACACAGCTTCAACATTTACAGGAAACCCGTAACGACAGACACACTTATCCACAACACCTCAAACCACCCTATCCAACACAAACACGCTGCCTTCAGATCCATGCTCCATAGACTTAAAGAAGTCCCAATGACCACAGAAAACATAAACAAAGAACTAGACACAATTAAATATTTAGCATACACAAATGGATACAACACCACAGTAGTAGACAAACTATGGTACAAAATACAAAAAACACTAAAATTAACACTTCCGACAGGGAAAACAAATACATCATAGTACCATACAGAAACAAAACAACAAACAAAATAGCTCGCAAATTTCAAAAAATAGGATACAAAATAGCATACAAAACTAATAACAAGTTACAATACAAAATACAACACAACACCAACAACAAAGATAAACTACAAGCACCAGGCGTATACAAACTGAACTGCGACGAATCTAACAAATTCTACATTGGACAAACAGGTCGCAGCTTTAAACAAAGAGTCGAGGAACACAAACAGAACACCAATTCAACTTTTTACAATCACATAAAATAAACAGGAGACAAATACACAGACATTTATCATAACCTAGAAATCCTACACATCAACAAAAAAGGACCACATCTCAACACACTAGAACAATATGAAATTTACAGACACACAAAAACACAAAGTACAAACATATTAAACGAACAAACACAATACAAATCACACATACTATTTGATACTATCGAAAACCTACCTTTAAAACCGTCACAGCTTGACCCATCTCCAAGCAGAAGACACTGATAAAGATCGGCACAGAGCGATCGAAAACGTAATGTCTCAGTAAGTTTTAACAAATTTACTAAATCTAAAGTTTGGATAGTCATAAACAATTGTTTAAGTGATTAATTATAAAGACGCATATTTTTAAAAAAATAACATATCTATGAAATTTTTGATTTGTTTTCACAGTTCCAGCTATTTTGTACGTTATAATTGCCTATGTTTGAGAAAAGTATAATTTTTTAAATTTAAATTCCTTCTATTAGCTCACACTTTCCTGATATATATCATGTACAAATTTTCAATCGTTAATAAAATACTTTTTTACTCATCCAATCAATTTCAAATACATTTCTTTTAACCTATATTGGATGACAATTGATGTTAATGAAGCTTTTTCAAATATTTATTCAATAATTAAATTATATGTTTGGGGGACTATCTGGATTCGAACTGAGAATCTTCATGTTCAAAATCTAGAGCGCTTTGACTGCACCAACTTTCCAATACCAAGAAAATAAGTTTTCAAAGACGTAAATTAATTTTTTCCTCTCATTTATATGTCACCAGAAACTCCTTTGTGCATCCTTAAACCGTTGCCATGGTTAACATAAAATATCATAAATAGTGATCAAAGGTTAAAAATAAAATAAAATAAACAAATTGGAAACAAGCAAGCAATGATAAAATATTTCTTTCTCGACCTCAGTAGGAATTTACTTTAACATTTTGTTTATATTAGACTTGTTTTAACAACATTTGCCTCTGAGAACAGTGTTAAAGGTGTGTTTTTGTTTCAGGCGATGACTCTTACTTACTCACCTCCACATTGATGCAGTAGAATGCGTTGGTGTCAGCAATCGTGAAGGTAAGTCGCCATTTTTAATTAAATTAATTGAAATCAAATTTACACTGGGTTTATTGAAATCAATTTTAAACATTAACACTGGATTGTGATTGTTTGCCACCCTTTTGAGGCACCATAACTGAATAAGAATCTAATATCTATTTTATAAATGTTACAATTTAATTTTAATTTGTCGCAATAATTACTGTACCATGATATAAAAAGATTTATCATAGCTATCACTGAAAATATGTTTTATTTTATGTAATTATTAAACCTTTTGAATTTAATTTAAATATTTTTGGAACTGGTTAACTTCATTGATGTTATAATTTACAAATAAAACACAAATTCAAAATTTTTTCTTTACAAATAGCTATGCACAAATGATTTTAACAAACAATAACCTAATCGGTAATCTTATTATTACATTTGTAAAACGTTCTTAATTCATTATTTAGAACTCTTTTAACCTCTACCTTCACGCGTCTAGTCCTATCCGTCATTGTTTTGAGACTTCCCTTTCTCTAATTTCAAACGTCAACTCTGAGCCTATCGTTTCTCCTGTCACAGAACAGGCCAATATAAATCGCTAATTTAAATGTTCTACATTATTATACAAACTTTTTCTTGCTACATCTACCTTTCCTTAACGAAACTGCGATTTTTGTTCGCTGTCGGAAACATCTTTCAGTGTTGCTCGAGCTGACAAATGAGTTTCCCAAGTTTACTATATCACTCTTTTTATAGTACAGTTTATAACACTCTTTATTATTTTAGCCTTTTAGCTTCCCTTTTAAAACTTTAACATTACATTAGTTTCCTAACAAGTTAAAGTCGTGCTTGAGTATAATATTATAATATATTATCAATCGGAACTGATTCGTACAGTATACTGAGCATTAATATGATAGCGTTTTTTGTTATTACTAACAGATATTATTACTAACAGATGTTATTACTAATCTGTAGCATTTTATTGTTTATGATTAATTACCGAAGATGACTGCACCTAATCTTTCTGAAATGTTTTATTCACTTTGTTTTGACCCTACAGTATTTTATATTTGATTAACCTCCGAAAGTGATTTCTCATATCTTCTACAAATTTTCTTAATCAAATTGTTTTGTTCTAATATCTAAATAGGATAACTTAGTTCAAACTTAGCTGAGAGTTTTTATATTTATTGTCATCTAACTGTCAACTTACATTTTTATTATCTGTATAATTAAAATATGGTTAAACTGTTATGCATGTATGTACACGTGTCTTTTTAAATAAGATATTCAAAATGAAAGAAACCTCTTACAAAATTCATTGTATCCTTTTGTTCAACTTATATACTTGAAATGTAACGAGTGAAGGGTGCTTGTAGGAGGGCAGGAGCACGTTGATTGGCAGGGGTGTAAAGTAAACATCCCTCTAATTACTTCCCTCGAGTACAATGTCGACATCGATTTACACTCGTGTGACAGTGCATTGTTGTCACAATTTCGGAAAGTGGTTTTGTGTTTTAGGGGAAGATTTTGACAGTTAGTTGTTCTTACACTGGTTTAAGTTCAATACGTTGAGGATAAATTTCAGTTAATGAAAATGAAACGTAATCTAACAATTTATGTTATTATTTCAATTGATATTGCTTTACAATTTTAAAGTACATTTGAAATTAAGTTTCCTTGCTGGATTTACTTTAGCTGTTAAGATGATGTAGAAACTTTCGATATAAACTTAATAAATTTTATTTTAAATAAAGTGTTTCTTATTTTTTTTCGCAACCATCATTTGAAGATAAATGCCGAAGAAATTTAACACCATTGGAGTTGGATAAAACATCTGTTTCGCCATTTGGAACTAAAATCAACATGGACCTTCTGAGTAGTTATATGTGTTAAATTTTTATATGTTAATAATGGGGAGAAAGAGAGAGAGAGGGGGGAATGTCGGTAAGAGGGATAGTAGAGAAATGAAGGAGACAACGGGGAGGCAAATGAAGAAGAACGAGAGGGGAAATGGAAAGAAGATAGAGGAGAAAGAGATGTAGAGAGAGATGAAAAAAATCGTTAAGGTAAAAAATCGAAAATTTTGTTTTCGTAAAAATTACTGTAAAAGTATTGTATACGATTTATTTTTCTGGTTTTGTTTTCAACACTTTCTAAAAAACACATTTAGTTCTTTGGAACTAAGAAACTCTCACTATCTGTTGACAATTTATTCACAATGTATACTGTCTTTTGTGCATACATTCCAAATAGCTTATTATTGATGAAGGCAAGGGTAAAAATGTCGGAAAGATTCCTTATGACCAACATCTTACACATTGAAAAATCCAAAAGCTAGACTTTGATTTGTGTTCTTTCTTGTTTATTTTGCTCTTCGTTTCTTTTTTGGGACTCCTTACTTTACCATTTTAAGTTAAAGTAATACCCGTAAAACCACGATTCATCCTCAGCAACCACCCTACTATATTTAGAAATACACCATGGTTTTCATTTGAAATTTTCCAGCAATCATTCGCACGGTTATAGGGTGACCATATCAAGGGACCATAGATGATCAATGTTTTCATCAGAACAGAAGTTGAGGTTTTTCAGGCTTTGTATCATCTATTGACATCTCCTCAGTCATTTATAAAACTATTATAACGTAGAGCTCATCGGTGGAGCATTATCATCGACTGTAGAGCTCATCGGTTGATCATTATCATTGGCTGTAGAGCTCATCGGTGGAACATTATCATCGGCTGTAGAGCTCATAGGTAGAGCATTATCATCGACTGTAGAGCTCATCGGTTGATCATTATCATTGGCTGTAGAGCTCATCGGTGGAACATTATCGTCGGCTGTAGAGCTCATAGGTAGAGGATTATCATTGGTTATAGGGCACATCAGTAGAGCATTATAATCAGCTGTAAGCTCATCCGTAGAGCTTTATCATCAGCTGTAGAACACATCGGTAGAGCATTATCATCGGCTGTAGAGCTCATAGGTAGAGCATTATCATTGGTTATAGGGCACATCAGTAGAGCATTATAATCAGCTGTAAGCTCATCCGTAGAGCTTTATCATCAGCTGTAGAACACATCGGTAGAGCATTATCATCGGCTGTAGAACTCATCGGTAGAGCATTATCACACAGTAAGTAGTATTACTAATATATTGGTTTTTATATAAAGATTTTCCTTAACTTCACAAAAACGTGATTTGAGAAAAATCTTCATGATTTTTTGAACATTCATTTTAAACATCAGTAAAAACAAGCCACGAGAAGTAAACACTACTGCACAGTATGCACAGCCCCCCATTCAAACAAGTACTGTGGCTCGGTGGGGTTATGTATAGTCTCATATTGGATTACTTCGCATATTTATTGGATTAAAGCCCCAAATATGGTATTCCATCTATACTCTTTAACTTTACTGGTAAATGAACGCTATTTCACAAGTAGGTAGTAATAAAGTGATCTTTATCAGTTCTTTTATATGTTGTAAAATCCAAATTGTTAGGCTTTGCAGGGAGAGAGGTTTTTTATTTAATAATGCCATAACAACCTCTTTGCCTATCGAAGAAGAAATATAGGAAATATAAAAACAAAAATGTATAATTATAATATAAATAGCTAAAATAATATGTTACTAATAATATATAATAATAATTTTATATATTATTTACATTATTTATGAAACTATATATAACACAAAACTGTTCAATCACCAAGATTCCTGATACAAAACTCTTAACGGATTTGTTTTCCTTCACAACATTTCTATTTTATATTTGAGAGTGAACTGATAGGAATCAGGCGCCATCTGAATTCCCTCTGCGTTTTTATGGAATTACACAGAGAACTTTAACGATGTAAGAAGAGTTTTGTTCCTTGTTCTGGCGCCAAGCACCCTACCTAATGAGCTGAGCATTGATCAACCGAGCGCCGAAGAATTCTTCTTTACATTTCAGATAAAATGTCCGGTATTTTCACTAATGATTCTGATACGGTGGTAATTTTTAAAGTATACGCAGGAAGAACAAGTAAACATGCATTACAGACGTCCATTTTATGGAAACGGTGTTTTACTTTGTTATAATGATAACTGTTTTAACATGAAAGTAAAACCCTTTACTTAAAATAATAAGAGGAAATTTCAATAATTTCAATAAACTATCAACCAATTTCCTTGAATATTAGTTTGAACTATTAAATTAACTAAAACTATTAAAACGAACGATTCCCAAAGAGTCTAAGTGTAATTAAAAATTAGATTAATTAAATATTTAACTTAAAATAATTTTATTAAAGTTATTAAGTAACACTAGGGGTTTATTAAAATTTGATTTTTGTTATTTAATTACTTAAAACCATTATCTGTAGAGAAATACATATTTTAAATGAAACTCTTTATGTCCAGTTCAATGGTTTTAATGATAAATAATTACCATAATAAATGTTGTTAATATTGCATAAAACGTGAACAAAAAATGAAAAAACCACCTCCAAAGCATTTATTATCTGAAAAGACACTTTTCTCAAAACAAGACAGTTTGTTACTCAAAATTAAGTTGTAAAACAACAGAGGGGAAGCTGTTTACTTTGTCGCAAAGGATGTTGGCGTTTTAGTCTTGTGACGCCAGGTGCGCTGTGCACTATGTAGTCATTGCTTTCGGCTTTCAGGCACAAAGTTTCACTCATGTTGAATATTTTCTTTCATAAAAAAGTTTAATATTTGGTCTAAATAACATTTCTTCTATCGTCATAGAATTATTCAATTTGGTCGAATATTGTTTAGTTCAAAATACCCTTTCAGAAATTTTATTATTATTATAAATGTTTAAATTCAACTCGTTTTTAATTTTATATAAACATTAATTGATAAGACTGTTAAATATCTTGGTAAAATACCGTTAACGCCAAATACAAGGTACATCTAGTTAGAAAAAACTTTGAATAATAATTTATAGGTTAATAAAAACACATTATGTAATGGTGCAATAAATTTAGTATTACCTTTTTGTATAAAAATTACCGTTTTTTAGTATTACCTTTTTGTGCTATTACCTTTTCCTTACGTAGCACAAATAGAAAACAAGTAAAAAAATAGTAAACATAGTCCCATGCACTCTCATTACGGTAGTTTTCTTGCACATCCGCGATTCAGATCCCTTTTCCCACAAAATATCGTCTTTTTGTTTACCATATCATTTTGCTAAACAACTTTTTTTTAAAATCTATTTATAATGGACTTGCTGAAATTTTCTAGGCGGTCAATACCAGCTCCACAAAATTGTTATAGATGTTTTTGTTTCATTTTGCCTATCGGAGTTAAACCAAGAATTTATATTCCTTTGTCGGGATCTTTGTTCATCAACACGATATAATACGTTACGGGCTGCCATATTTACGGTCCCTATAAAGATGCTACCGAAACGTAATGAATAGACTTGTTGTATTACTCGGGACTAGGCTCTGAAACCCCATTTTAGATGGTTGTGCATGTATAAAATTCTCCACTGCGCATATAACACGAGTTCGATGATTGGAATTATTTCTGGAACAAATGTCGTCTAATATATGATTCTTTATTCTGCATTCAATATGTAAACGACGCGTGAGCATTATGTTCATTTCCTTGCGGCCATTATCTTCAACATAGTATGCAAATATTTAAACAACTGAAATAACTGTAGCTGGCGTTGCAAAATCACGCGATGCAAAAGCGTGCAGTGAGATCTGCAAGGTTGATTAATTCAAAGTTCATGCCGTCCTACCTATTGCAGTTATTTTCCTAATGAAAAGCATGTACGCATGTATTGTAGTAGTCCATAGATGTGGACAAAGTATGGCAAATAGTCTTCTTTGGCAACAATAAACTTCCACTATCATTAGAGGAGGGTGAGAATGTCTATAAAAAACACTAAAGAGTTGATAAACTATGATGACCGGGTTCAAATGAGTGTTAAATGAAGAGATTGAAAACAAAGCTAGATGTAAAAAGTGCAATATGAAGGGGGAGAAGATACACGCCGTTTTCGATGATACACAAAACTGCTTTGTAACATGTCAACAGACTTCTAAAGTAATTATAGAAGCAAGATGACGATACATAGTTCTCTAAAAAACTGATGTTTAGAAATATTTCAGCCAAGAATCATTATTTTTTTTTTAAAAAAAAGGGGTTTCTCAGCAAGAAGCAAACAAATGAATGATTTTCAAAAATCCTTTTTGATTTTTTTTTTGTACAGTACAGATTGATAATGTTTAGTGTAGTATATAATTTAGCATATCTGGCTTTATCATAAGTGCACTTTCTTCTTTATTATCAGTAAACTCAATTAGTTTTTTTTAAAAATTTAATGAGAATCTGTAGTAGGCCTATTACTTATAACGCACGCCTCGATTAACTTTTTAATGAATTTTCATTTAAACCTTTGCGGTTTTTTAGCTCACCTTTTGCTGGTATAATTGTCGATGATAACAACCAATTGGTCTAAATCCTAAAATAAACAATAGAAATTAATTCAACGATTTAAACTAGCTATTGATTTATTTTGTTCTATTATTGGCTACTATTATGTCCTCGATAATTTGAAGCAATTCTTATAAAGTGCAAACGTTAATGTTATGTAAATATTTCTGAAATGCTTTCTCTTCCATCCCTATTTTCCGATAGACCTTTCCGATTCCCCCTTTTCCAATTCAACTTAGGAAGGACGTTGTACATAAACGTCTTGCTATACGAAATCAATTTCAAAATGTGTAATACTTCACAAATACCGCATTACCTACAATTTTCTTCGTTTTTATTTATTTTAGTTAAACGTTCATTTTGGAAACAAAAAGTTATTTTAAATCCTGTAAACCTTAAAAAATATATAATTAAAAACAAGACGTATTTGAAAACGCGCAAACCCAATAAAATAAAATTTGTTTGTTTATAAAACATTACATTTCTTCTACATTATTTGCTATTAATTGTATACTTAATTTTATTTTCATGACGTAAATTACTGTAGGCCTATAGATACGTTACCTACATTAAATTCCCATACAGATATTTTCAATACAATGAATTACTATATACCTACGTATATTACAATAAATTACTAAATAGCTATTTTACTACATTCAATTACTATAAAGCTATTTTTACAACATTACATTACTATATTGTTTTTACAATATACCAAGAAAATAGCGACTTAGTATAGGCATGGTTAGAAATAAAATTCCCTAAAACTAACATTAAATTACTAGCCTATATACCTATGTTCACTACATTAATTCACTATAAAGCTGTTTTTAGAACAGCTATGGTGAAAAGTTTTCGGCCTGACCCAAAAATGGCATCCCAATCAGTGAAAATTTATACTTCCTGCCTTCGTGTACATGCCATTATTTCGTATGATAAGCTTTAACTTGTACGCTAAAGTAGTTTGTGTACAGGGATTTTTTTAGTAGACGTCTTGCGTATTTTTCATTAAAATGGATAAACTTGAATATCGTGCGATATAGGTTTTTCGTTTTGGATGGATTAACCCCTAATAAAGTTCATCCGTTGACAAAATTGTACGGGAACTCCTTCGATGTTAATAGTTAAAAAGCGGGCAGCTGAATGAAAACGTGGTCGCACGTCGCTGGAAGATGAATCATGTGAAGGACGGCCAAAATCTGCAAAAACATCGGAAACTATCGAAAAGGTGCACGATATTGTGTTGGACGATAGGTGCGATAGAGTCTAGGTGCGTGAGGTATCAGAAGAAATGGTACGAAACATCTAGCTCGAATAATTAGCGATGCGATAGCTCTGCGCAAGGTGGGTGCTGCATTCGCTGAATGCGAATCAAAAGCAAATTCGCAGACGACATTCAAAGCATTTTTGAACCTATTCAAGAAAGATCTGACTGATTTTGTGCGGCGATTTGTTACCATAGATGAGGCATGGGTTCATCACTATGCGCCCGAAACTATACACCAGTTGAAACAGAGGGGGGAAGAGCCAATGAAAGAGAAAGTCGATCGGATATGATGGAAAGGTCATGATAACCAGTGTGTTTTGGGATGCCAAAGGTATCTTGTTAATTGATTACGTTGAAAAAAGCAGAACTATTACGAGTGAATATTACCTTCTTGACAATCTTCTTGACCAGCTGGTTGCCTTCGCGAAAAGGCTTGAAAAAGAAAAAAAATAATCTTTCATCAAGAAAACGCACCTGCTAACAAAAGTGTCATGGCAATAGGAAAATTTCGAGATATGTGGTAAAAATTTACTCGAACATCCCCCCTACTCTCCTGATTTGGCACCCTCGGACTTCCTTAGATCGAAACCTGAAGAAATTTGTTTCTGGAAAGCGCTACGCGTCCAATAAAGACGTTGAGAGGGCATTAAATGAATATTTTAATAGTATTCCAGACTCTCACTTCCGGGACGAAATACTGATGTTGGAGAAAAGCTGGACCGAGTGTGTTGAAGTCAAGCGAGATTATGTAGAAAAATAAAATCTTTTTAAAGTTGAAAATCACGATCTTCCATTGTCAGGCCGAGAACGTTTCACCCTACCCTAGTACATTATGTTACTATAGGCCTTTAGCGATTTTTACTACATTAAATTACTATATATGTATATATATATATATATATATATATATATATATATATATATATATATATATATATACTATTTATACCGATTTTTACTACATTTAATTATTGTATATCTTTCTATACTACATTAAATTAGTATATAGTTATTTTTATTTTAAGATAATATATACCTGTTTTACTACAATAAACTACTGTATAACTATTTTACTACATTAAATTAGCTATTTGTGCAATATAGCAATAAATCATCCGCTTAGAATAAGTAAGGTTATAAAAAATGTTTTCTAACACTAAAATTACTATATAACTATTTTTATTATAAAATATTATATACCTATTTTCTACATTATAATACCGTATAACTATTTTACTACATAAAATTAGCTATTTGTGCAATATAGCAATAAATCATCCGCTTAGAATAAGTAAGGTTATAAAAAATGTTTTCTAACGCTAAAATTACTATATAACTATTTTTATTATAAAATATTATATACCTATTTTCTACATTATAATACCGTATAACTATTTTACTACATAAAATTAGCTAATTGTGCAATATAGCAATAAATCATCCGCTTAGAATAAGTAAGGTTATAAAAAATGTTTTCTAACACTAAAATTACTATATAACTATTTTTATTATAAAATAATATATACCTATTTTCTACATTATAATACCGTATAACTATTTTACTACATAAAATTAGCTATTTGTGCAATATAGCAATAAATCATCCGCTCAGAATAAGTAAGGTTATAAAAAATGTTTTCTAACGCTAAAATTACTATATAACTATTTTTATTATAAAATATTATATACCTATTTTCTACATTATAATACCGTATAACTATTTTACTACATAAAATTAGATTTTTGTATAATATAGGAATAAACTATCCGCTTAGAATCAGTTTGAATATAACAAAATTATTTGTAATGCAAAAATTAAATTACTATATAGCAACTTTTACTTTTATTAGTCTAATTACTAGACAGCTATATTTACAATATATCAAAAAGGTACCCGCTTAGGATAGATTTGGTTATAAAAATTCTTTTCACTGCTAACATTAAATTTAGCATCCGATTAACTTAATTCATAAATTTTTTTTAAATTTTCTTAAAATTAAACCTGTCTTTAACTGTTATATTTAGATGTACTATAATGTAGCTGTATAATAATATGGTATAAAATAATGCAGTATTTCCTGATAAAAACAACGTGATAATGTAAAGTGTTTAGAAATTGAGGAAAGTGACGTTTCATTTGTATGATAGCTCATGAACTTTGAACTACTTTTTACGGTTTCCGATGTTTAAATTAACTTTTTCCATGTTTGTAATGTATTGTGCGTTGTTTGAACAGAAAATACATTGAACGATAGCCTACTTTATAAAATAATACCTCAGAAAGAATTAAAGTTTGTAGCATGGTAACTACATTAAATATATGGAAATTATTATCTGAATACATTGTGTAATATCTTTAGATGTGAAACATTGGTAGAACTTTAATGTTTACATTAAAGCGATATAAAATTATTTGGAAGTAGTCGGCCTAAATCAGCGACAATGGTAGTCTTGTGTTTCTAAAGATCCTATTCAATGGTCAATATAAGTTGAAGGAACTGTATTGAATCTATGAACTCTGTTCAAACTAAATTTTTACCCTGATTAGGATTGCCAAAACATCTGCGGTTTAATCAAAATAAAGGAGGCCTTTCTACTATTAGTAAGAGTGGGGGAAGAAACCCCGAGTTTACCGTTCTTTGGACATTTAATCAACTTGTATAAATATATATTTTGAAGAAATATATATTTTACTTCTATATTTCCGTTAAAGGATGAAAGCACATCACGCAGCTGACGCCACAGTACTCTACAGAAAATTTTAATGAAGTGGCCTTGGATTATACGATTTCCTTCATAAGTGAAAACCTTCGTTAGTCGGCGTCTTATTTAAAATTCATTATTTTTATTAAAAATATTTATTTCTGTTTCGATATCTAAAGTAAATTGTAAAAGAATAGTCTTTGTCGTAACAATATCAATTAGTAATATCAAATTAAAATTTTAAAAAAACCCAATTTTTACTACAAATAATGTTTGCGTTTATATTCTTATGAAATCAATATATTATCTAACGAAAAATGTAAGAAACTTTGGAATTTATAACGATAGAAGTAATAAAATATCATTTAATTAATATTTCTATTGAAATATTTCTTTGCCAAATTCTCTTTGGTGAGCAAATTAAAGTTTGCTAGTTTTGTTGACAAGATATTCTTAAATATACTAAGCAATACAAGCTAATAGGATGATACTGTAGGCCTAATGGGAGAGATACAACACTCAAGGGAAATTCTAACAAAAGTTCCTGGTATATTTCCCTTTAGATCGATTAAACAAGATGTTACATCACTGCACTTTGGAAAGGGATTTTCACACTGAACATACTGTTCAGCTTTCACTGAAAAACATTGCCTTTGATTCCTAATTTTCGTAAGGTTTAATAATTAAAAACTTATCATGTTTCTATTGTTCTGTAAAGGTAATCATATATTATTTGAAATTCATTTATTTTAATTTCAAGTTAAGCAATTCACAAATTTATCTGACCATGTAAATTTAATTAATTATGTTATAAATTAACTTGTTATAAATTAATTAATTATGTTATAAGTAATGTTATAAATTAAATTATGTTATAAACTAACAAGTTAACAAGGGCTAAAGGTAAGAACAATAATACAGTTTTTACTAAAAAAACATATTTATTCACAGTGTGTTAACTCTGTAAAATGAGAAAATAGTAGAAGCGAAGGGCTTGTGTATGTGTTTCTGTTGAGATTCTCCATCTTACGTTCAACAGTTTATTGGAAATTCAAGTCTTCGGTTTAAACACAAACAAGCAACAACTTGAGTATACACGAATAAACTGGTGATATCCCATTGGATTTTCTGTTTTTCTCGTATTGAATTTATATAAAAGCTTGCCCTGTTACAGTTTTCTATTCTTGCAACATACAAATTTCTATATGAAATGTACCTACACGAAACCAATTTAGTACGGTATTACAGTATCGAGACAATTTTATATTCCTTTAGAGACGATTATTCGAGTCAGATTTAATTTCGAATACTCCCAGTACTCTTATGGCTATTTACTGACCCATAAAGTTAATTAGCGGTACATCAATATAAACAATTTTTAATTATTTAATTTCTAATTATTTGTATTATAATTATGTTAAATTATGTCCCCATATAGTTAAACAAATGTTGCAAAGGCAAGACATTTCATATTTCTGAGAGAAATGTATATTTCACTCATTCACTGTAAATCTATATTTGACTTTACTGTAATATTCAGTAAATTTAAGCATTTTATTGATGACATGAACAAGTATCATTTTCTTAGACTTACTAAAAATAACTTTACAATTTATATCAATCGAAATATGACAATCTTAATTTCTGTCATTGTAACAAAACGTTTTTTAAAAAATTGTTTTTCAGCGAAAGTTTTTTTTAGTAGTAATAGAAACATCTTTTTATTATTGTGAGGTAAAAATCATTATCTCTTAATTAGACCAGGTTAAACTTTGTCTAACCACTATTTTTAAATACATACGTGTTTACAGTGGTTAAAATTATGATAAAATTTGTGTTTTAAAAAATAAATTTAAACAATTTTCTAATAACTTTTTCAGTAGTTTTACAGCAACGAGAGTAAAGTTAAATATCTGTTTTATACTTGATTTTAAAATTAATAATTCTTACCAAGTAAATCGGAGTAACTAAAACTCCCAGGTATTTTAATCGTATTTTTCCACACACTTCGCTCATAAACGGTAAATTTCCGTTACGTGGTTATTTTCAAGTTGACTTTTCAATTTTTCCGAATGTGAACTATATATGTAAATTTAGATTTAAAAACAAGCGTTTGGGAGATGTCAGTTGTTCACAATTTACTTCTTTATAAATTTAGTGGGAAATGTTTATTACGGTTTGTGCCTAGGGTTATATATACTCCATAATTCATTGGCTGAAGAGTGCCATGTGTTATTTAACCAAGGATTTCCTCGTGTTACGTAAGGTATTGATTGTTCATGCTATAAATACCCTATACGTGCGTGCTTTAAGGGTATATCCCTCGAGAGGTTTTAGTACTACTACTCAACGTTTACAAGACATTACCTTACATCTAACCTAAGCGCTCCTTTGGGATCCATTTTGAAAATAGCTGAAGAAGTATTTAATCTTATGTGACGTGTCGTTCACGCATTTCAAAGCATTCTGATTTTACGTTTACATCAGAATTAGAGAAGTTATTATTTAATTATACTTATAAATGATTTATAACTTCGACGATGCTGTTTGTTGTTGTTTCGTTCAATGAAAATAGGATAGAAATCTGGCATTACTATCTTTACAAAAAAAAGGGATTGACTTTTGGAGTAAGATTATTAGAGTACAGATACTGCTGATTAACTCAAATAGCGAGTACCAGATTCAACAAATATACTACTGATGTTAAACTGAGTACGAGTACAAACATTAATGACGTCATTTTTTAAGATTACTAAAAGTTCAAGAGTTACACAAGTAGCTAGTAAGAGTAAATAATACCACTGTCGTTGCACTGAAAAAAATAATACAAGTAGAGCGTCGATTATCCGGATGTCAATTAACCGGAAATTGCATTATCCGGGCTCTTTTTATTTATTCTTATTTTTAACTTTTGGGGTTGAAAATGAAACAAG
The DNA here is from genome assembly GCA_036971475.1 of Prosapia bicincta. Taxonomy (NCBI): domain Eukaryota; kingdom Metazoa; phylum Arthropoda; class Insecta; order Hemiptera; family Cercopidae; genus Prosapia; species Prosapia bicincta. Next base: position 200,640,097 of record JBAIZL010000004.1, read on the forward strand.
ATTTTATTTTATAATCTTACACAATAAACACGCTCTTTCTCAACTATAGTGTAGGGCGTTAAAGCGTTAATTTTATTTAAATATTTATTTCTTACTTAATTAATTAGTTCATACTTGTTTTAAAATCTTTTAATTCTTATTCACTGTTTATGTAGTTCAATTTCTGAAATTGAATTCTGCGATTAGGCGAGTCTGTGTGTGCATACATTATGCCCTGTTTTCTTGGATTCTTCCTACTTAATAATAACTGGAAGCAACTGTAGTGTAATTTTTAATTATAAATAAATAAAACCTCTTAAACTACAAACACGTTTTATTTACAAGTCTTGTAGTAATTTCCTCTGAAGATGATTGCTTTGCAATCGAAACGTACATCAGGACGTAAATAAAAATGTTTGTGGTTTAAGAGATTTTATTTATTTATAATCTTCCTACTTACTTTGTTTTCTCGCTTTAGCTTTGAACGTTCAATGAGGAGCACTAGAGTATTGATAAAAAAATTATTTCCACTTAATATTCAAAGAAATAAGTTTTTTCGTGCGTGTTCTGTTTTTGTTTTTTGTGTTTGTTGATTCCGTGTTTTGTACAACGCAAAAGAAAGCTTGTTGTTCCCTTGAGGGTAATGTCAAAATCATTCAAAGGCTAACATGCTGTTGCCCTCTCTGCATGATTCAAAATAAGTAATGATATAATATAAGATTTAAAAAAAACAAAGTATAATAAAATTTAGCTCCAGTTATGAATACTGAAGCTAAACCCAGACAACAAATAGTTATGAAAAAACAAACAAATAAGGAAATCCATAGAGCCGTCTATGTATGATTTTTTTCAAAAATAAAGTTGGGAGACCAATCCTTATCAATAATAATAACCCTTGTTAAACCCACTAATATGTTATAAAATCATCGGTTTTACGAACCTAACGGTGATAAGGAGTTCATAGCTAGTCTAGTTGGTTGAAGAATTTCAAAATAAGACATTAATCTAAAACCTAGATATTCAAGGAGAAAGATTGTCTGCTAATGAAACTGTCTCTATCTCTTTCACAATTGATTTCTCTAATACCATAAATCAATACATATAATCGTCTACATAATATTTACAACATAAGTGAAATTAACAACTATGGCTTCAAAAAGGGAGATATTTTCTTCAGGATTTAAGTTAAGAAAGGATATTTTGGTGATTTTTTTAATGTTCTAATCTTGCTGGAACTCACAGATCTTATTTTACTTATTAGGGAGGCTAAAAATCCAGATAATTAAAATGTGTTACCAATTTGCCCATAGTTTGCCGATGGCAAATAAACGCCTGAATAAATGTTGACGTGTTTTTAGATTGGTGTGTGAACACATTTATATCAGGAGTTTGAAAACGCCGAAACAATTTGAAAAACGCTTCCTCACATCCATTTCAAACCGGGATTAACTTAGTAAACTTCAAGTTTGCCTTTTGCAAACTAATTTAACTTTTTTCATACAATCGTTAGACCAACGGATGATTGAGACATTTAAAATATTCCAAAGAAAGATGTTATTACATAGATTGATACTTCCAGATTAAGACAAAGAAGAAATCGTTGCATTTTTAATAATTTTATTATGTAGAGAGCTCATCAAGTATCTAGAATCATGAAACGACGTGTCAGCCTATGCTATATCGCATATCTTTGCCTCAACCTTCGTTGGAAGAAACCCATTCTTAAAATAATAGACGGTCCTAGATGAAAAGTTATGAAAACGTTTACCCGCTGAAGAAGTTGTGAATGTTTTGAAAGGTTTTGGTAGGCCAGATATTAATGGTGTTTACTGATTGGGTTTTCTAGGGTGCAAACAACCAAAGTTATCAAATCCTAAATGAAGTAGAAACTGAGGACGATAAATAAAACGAACAAGCTGTGTAGCACTTGAAACTGGAATTAAATGGGGAGTACAACAAGAAGGGCTTCCTCAATCGAAGCTATTGGTGCGCTGGCGATTGACATTTGAGGCTGCTCACGAAAGATTGGGAAAGTTAAAACAGCCTAAACTAAGCTGCTAGCTTGAATAAAATTCTCAAGTATACTCCGATTCTTTTATTTGTATTTCATAAATATAATTCCATAACTAAAAATGTGATCATCATAATGGTTATTCATTTAAATACAAATATATACGCTATATCCAATTTTTCTCACTCTCAATTTTACTTTATGTTAGCCTGCATCTCGACGCCATACTATATTATTAATATTGTACTCTAGGATAACGTTAGTAAATAAATGTCACTGTCGTATTGGTCAAAGAGCGTTTACGAATACAAATAGTACTCATGCTGTACTCAAAGAGTAAATACAATTACAAATTCTACCAGCGTAATACTCGAAGAGTGAGTACAAGCCCTAAAACTATGACGTCAACTAGGAATAGCGGGTGCAAATACAAATACTAATTAGGTTCTACAAGAAACGTAAACACAATTACAAGTGCTACCAACTCTTACCGACTTACTTTTTATAACCTTTGCCGTTGTTTATTTCTCTTCCTCAATTGCTAAGTCAGTAAGAAAGTAATGGTTTATCCATTGACTACGAACCTAATTTCATAGACCTGTGCCTCAAGGAATAAACCTCTCAGAGGAACCAACCCCTGAATTTTTGATAAAACCAATTAGCCTCCGATAAGCCCTGTTCAAGCTCCTTTTCGGGTAGTGGAATCTTTGAGAGACACTTGTGATTTAAAGACTATACCTGGATATCTAGTGAACTTATCTTATCTAGAATGAAAACACAGCTAATTGGAAAATATACATTTTTATTTATTTGTTCCAAGGTTCAAATTAATTATTATTGTTTTTATTTAATTTCACAGGATTTTCTTGACTAGTTATTTTTTCAAAATTTCATACAACTTGCCATTTAACTAAACATTATTATCTCCTTCTGTTTTTAAATTTTCTTATTATCATTAATTTTACATATAATTTAAATTATCAAAGTTACCATAATTAATTTTGTATATAATTTTGATTAGTAGAGTTAAATTTAACATATTTTAAAATCTGATTCTTTTTCAAACACTTAATATTACTATGTAATGCCTTTAGGCTAGGCCTTGAACAATTAACTTCTTTGGAAGTTATTCATTAGAAATTCACTTAGAAAAAGCCATATAAGATATACATCTTTATACTTAATCCATACATTCCCACAGCGATGGGAATGGAAAGTCAATTTTGAATCTTTATTACTTAAATTTGGGTAACCTAAGAGAGTTGACTAATCAGTCCCTTAGGTTATTCCCATCTTATTTAATTTTGAAATTAAGTTAATATAATTTGAAGTAAAATGTTATTTAAAAAAGAATAATTAAATTGATTATATAACCTTGTACTGTAGAAATCTTTTTATCTTCATTAATGTTGTCATCTGTCGGTCCTGTTACAGCTTCAAGGGTCTTGGTAGGTAGGCGTCTCTCCATAATTTCGGTCAATCTTCTTATTTTATTTAATTTTGCATTTTGGTGGTCGAAATTTTGTTCTGGGTATATATGAGCCCTTGCTCATATATATCTTCCTTCCCCTGATCACATCGTAGCACTTTTTACTCTGTTTTTAGCACATTTTTTCTTGTCCTGATCGCATGGTACAAAAACACGTCTGCTCGCTTTGAGAGCCTAATGCATTCTGATCTTGGATAGCGTGCTTTTTTGAGGCCTCCTTCTCCAATTTCAAACTTCCCACGTCCCAGTATCCATTTTTCAACTTTTGACCAATCAGAAAGCCGTTGCCATGGCAATTGACTTTGTTTGTTCGGAAATTCTGAACTAAGATTAGTTTCCCTTTTTATAAAAGGCGTTTCTGTATTCTGATGTGTCCTTTGCATTTTTACCTTTTATTTAATAACATATTTGACTTTATTTCTTCTCATTTAATTTAATTAACTTTTTAACATTCTTAATCCAAAGTTCGACTGTAGCGCTTTCGTTTCGTAGTGACAAGATTTATAATCAATGCCCTAAGCGGATTTTTCCGAAATCAAATATGACTTCTTCTATTATAACCTAATTTCTTAGGCTATTACACTTTAACATTTAATCTTTACTTTTACATAAATACTATTTTCCCTAGCTAGGCCTAATTTACTTTCCTCACATCTTAATTTACATTCTTTATTCCTGATTATTTTTAAGTACAATTATTTTAATAGCCGGCATTTAGGCCTAGTTTGTTATACTACACAATTACCGTCTTTTTTTGTTTACATAATTTAGGCTATCCACTTTGAAGTGATAATTTTTCTTATTGCTTATAATTTATGTTTTTTAAGTCTAAAGTTATTTCTAATTTTCTTCATTTTACTATTATTTACCCTAGTTTTAATATTATTATTATTATAATGTTTTAAAATTTTTATATATAAATTTAGTCAATTATTTAACCCGGTTAGGTTTGATTCTGGTATTCTGTACAATTACCCAGATTCTTTGCATCGGACATTCTGGCCGCTGCAAAATTCCCCCCTTTTTAAATATATGAAAATTTTGGTTCTTCTCTCCCTTGAAACAGATAAACATAATTAATAACATATTTGTGAAAAGTAACATTAACACTTATACTAGTTTATATTAAAATTTTCATATTCCTTTCATTAATCTACTATTCCTATTCATCTTCATAACTTAATTAATTTTACTAAAGTTCACAATTTACTCTCCTGTCCCTTTCACTCATATATATCATTGTCACATTAGTCACTTCACATGCTATTTACTCATTTATTACTCCTGTCCTTAGTCACATTCTTTTTTATTTAATCTTATTTCAAGTTTATATTAACTATACAATATTGTATATTGTAATCCTTATTTTACACATTCATTGTTGTTTAACACAACCTTTACTTTAATAAATTCAATGAATCCCGTTCATTTAACATATGGCTTTTTCTTTCACATTTAATACTGATTTTATATTATTTGTCCTATGTATTTGGATTATGTTACTGCTTTAATCTACTACTTAGATTTATTTTACATTTTTATTTTTATTACTTAACCGTTACTCCCTATGTCACTGATGGATCATTTTTTATTTACCTTGCCTTATTATCCTTTATTCTTTAAATATCTTTATGTCTTTGATGTCATAGATCCCCCTTATTTTCCCTGTTTCCAAGTTTGCTATTTCATAAGTTTTTGCCCCCAATCGTCTAGCCACTACATATGGACCCTGGTAAATTAATAGCATCTTCTCGGTTTCTTGACGGCTCAAGTTAGATCTATTTACCCTTGTTACCAGTACTTTGTCCCCACATTTCAATTCCGTCTGCTTCATCTTTCTATTTAATTTCTCAGCCCTGAGCTCTCCTGTCCTTCTCATTCTGTCGTATGCCTTCTGCACACGCTGCTGTTGTGTTTCCGTTACTACATTTTTACAAACGTCTGGTACAAATCCCTGCCACCCATATTCCGGATCAACCCCGAACTGAATCTGATCTGGAGTGTATCCAGTAGCTTCATGCGGTAAAGCATTGATTACTCCTTCTATGTATGACAGGTACTTCCGCCAATGCGATTGGTTATCATAGCAGTAGGTCCGCAATATCCTTCTCAGTTCTCTATTTACTCTTTCTGCTAAATTCACCTGCGGGTGCCGTACTGGGCTCAGTATGTGTTGGATTCCTTCACACCTGATCCAAGTACGCCATTGCCGTGATGTAAATGCAGTTCCAAAATCGGTAAGGATCTTGCTTGGTTTCCCTACTGCTTGAAAATAATGCAGTAACTTCAACTTTGAGCTCCTTGTTGTGGTACTTCGTACTGCATATAACTTAACATACTTCGAGAAGCTATCTATTACTACCAATATATGTTTTACCCCACCAACGCTGGTTGGTAAGGGCCCTAGATGGTCTATCGCCACCATTTCGCCTGGCCCTCTTGAGACGATTGGTTTCGTGCTTCCTTGGAGGTATCTATTTGTCGGTTTTGCGTACTGACATATCTGACATCTTTCTATCACTTGTAATATCCGTTTCTTCATTTGCTTTATATACATGCTCTGGCTCATTATATTCGTTATTTTATTTCTCCCTATGTGAGCATATATCTGATGTATGTTCTCAATTACCTCGTTTATTATTGATTCCGGGATTACTATCTTTATTTTATTTTTGACTTCTTTACACAATATCCCTTCTTGTATAGAATATCTCTTAAATTTGGTCACGTTTTCAAAAGATTTTTCTAATTCTGGTTGTTGTCTTTGTAAGTTTTTTATGTTTTGAAATTTTGCTTTTAGTGTTTCTTCACATCCTATTTGTAACCGTCCTACTTTTATGACCTGACGGTTCTGACTGTTTCCCTTATTATCCATCTCATTCTGATACATCCGACTCACGACGTCGCACGGTATGTTTTCCTTTCCTGGGCAATGTATCACTGTTGGTTGATACTCTTGAATCGCCAATATCCACCTAGTGATTCGTGAATTAGTGAAATTGCACGTGTTCATAAATTTCAATGCCTTATTATCCGTTATGATAGTTAGTGGCGCTCCCACTATTAATGGCCGAAATTTTTTCAAGCCATGCACTATAGCCAATAATTCTTTCTCGCATATAGTGTATGCCTTCTCACAACTCTTAAGTGTTCGGCTAACGAACCCTATTACTTGCATTTGCCCTTGTCCATCTCTCTGGAAAATCTGACTGGCGATTGCATTATCACATGCATCTGTCTGTAGGAACGTACGTTGCCCTTCGATTGGATGCATCAGAGTGACTGATTCCGTAAACAAATCTTTTATCCTATTGAAGGCTTTACTCATGTATTCATCCCAGATCCAGGGCTGATCTTTTCTTAGTAATTTCAACAAGGGTGAAGTCTCTTCAGCATGTTTCTTTGTAAATCGTGCATAGTAATTTACAAAACCTAGAAACGATTGTAGTTGTTTTTTGTTTCTAGGTTCTGGGAAATCCTGTATTGCCTGTAGCTTCTCTGGGTCTGTGGTGACCCCTTCTTGTCTGAAGATATATCCTAAAAACTTCACCTCTTGTTGACAGAACAAGGTTTTCTTCGGGTTGATGGTTAAATTCCCCTCTCTGAATCTGGTGAAAATTGTCCTCAGGTGACTGAGGTGCTCATCGAATGTCTCAGATAGACACAACAGATCATCGACATACACTAAAAGATTTTCCTCTAACTCCTTACCCAAAGTGATATCTACCGTTCTCACTAGAGCCGCTAGGGAGTTTTGGAGTCCAAAAGGCACCACTTTGAAATTATATACTTTATTATTAAATAAAAATCCTGTATATTTTTTGGACTCATTAGTCAACGGTATTTGCCAGAAACTTGACGTTAAATCTATTTTTGAAAAATATCGCCTGTTGCGACCTTTCCTTAGTATATCGTCAATAGTGGGTGCACTTTCATAATCCGGCACAGTTATCTCATTCAACTTCCTAGCGTCTAGGCACAGACGGATGGTCTTGTCTGGTTTTATTACTGTCACCATTGGGTTGATGTAAGGAGTTCTTGAGCGTTCGATGATGTCATATCTGAGCATTCTTTCAATCTCTTCTTGAACCTGTTTACGGTAATTAATTGGAATTGGATAATTCCTTCGTACAAAAGTTTTATTCTCTATTAGTTTCAATTGATGCTTATATTTATTTGATCTTCCCGGTATCTCGCTAAATATATCGTCATATTCCAATATTAGCTGGTTTAATTGATTTTGCTGTTCTTTGTCTAATATACATTTATTTTCTGTTTCTTCTTCTTCGATTCCTAAATGGTTAATTCTCAAATATTTTCTTATCATCCGTCCATCTTTATCTTTCTTTTTCTTCTTTCTCCTTTTCCAATTTCTTAACTTTCCCTTATTCTCCTTAAATCTACCTTTTATTTTTCTGTTTTTGACTTGTAATGAAATGAAGGTTCTTCTCGTATTTGGATTGGCTCTCATTTTAATTGACTTTCGAACTCTTGAACTAGTAAATGGGTTTTTCTTTTTTCTTTCTTTAATTTCAATTTCTTTCCTTTGGGTTATCTCTCCAGAATCTAAAGTCTTAGTCATGGGCTTCCGAGCTACTTGTTGGTTATTCATTTTAACCTCGTTGTTCCCCCCTTCTAATTGTTTCGACGCGACGTTTATATTTTTATTTATATTTATTTTCTTATTTATTATTTTTTCACTCACATTATTTCCCCTTTTTGGCACTATTTCGGCCTTACCTTGTTTATATTTTGGTTTGCTCTTAATCTCAGCTGCAGCTCTTCTTTCCATGTCCTTTGTTTCTTTATCTCCTGTTTTGACTCCCTCAGGTCTTAAATTTATTTCCTTATTTATTATATTTTCATTTTTGTTTTTTAATTTTTTGTTTTTGTTTAATTTTTCCTCTGTTTCATTTTTTATTTTTCTTTGATATTCGTTCGTTATATTTAAGATTTCCCCTTTACTTGTTTCTTGTCCATTTCCTCCTTCATTTATTCGGCAGTGCCCCTGCTTCTCGCACTGTCGCATTAACCCCTCCTTTTTGCTTTGATGCCCTATTGTTGATGCATCTTCTTTTTCCTGGGTTATCTTGCATATTTTTCGGACTTCTTCATTTTCCTCTATCTTTTGTATTTTACTTTTAAAGTCCTGGTACACCATTTCCCCTTCTATTTCGAATGTCACAAAGCGTCTATCCATGTTTATCCGTGCCTTTAGGTCATACAGTGTGTTGCACCCCATAATCATCTCCGACCGAAGTTTGGAGACCACTATGAAGATGCAGTCCACTTTTATGCCTTTAATTGTTAAGGGAATTAAGCATTGCCGGGTAACCTTTATTTGTGCAGTCTTAATGGCTGTTACAACTCCCACATTGTTGATGGGTAGTTCCAGGAACTTAAGCCCATGCAACTTGAGGTTGTTGTAAGCATTTTCTTGAATGACTGACACGTCTGCACCCGTGTCAATCTCTACCTCTATAGAGTGCTCTTCTACCTCACAGTCAATTACAGGGCATAGCTCTTTCTTCTGGTTACCTTCGCCAATCTCCTTGTCCTCTTCTAACAATTCAGCACGAATATCAAGAGATAGTCCACCAACTCTAAGCTCTCGATTTTGGTGTACTTCATTGTTATTTTCCTGTTGTATTGGTTTTTTATTTTTGTTCTTTAGGTCTTCCGCCTTTCCTTTATTTAATGTTCCCTGTTTCTCCGGGTAATATTTTCTATATTTTGTTTGTTGTTGGATCTGTAATGGTTTTCTCCTCTTTTCCTTCCTACCATTAGGGATCCTCTCATTTAGTTTTTTGATTGACCACTTGGCCCTGGATTTTGTGGTCTCTTTTCTTTTGTCTGTGGGCCTTCTTCCGTTTGGTTTTGTGGCCTGTACTCTGGCCTTTGTTGTTGCCACTGATTTTGCGGCCTATTTCTTGGTCCCTCTCTTTGGTAGGGCCCCTGTCTCCAGTTTCCTCTCCCTTCTACCGGGTAAGGCTCTTGCCTCCAATTTCCCTTGTATCCGGGGTTTCTCGTTTGGTGTGTAAACCCTCTCCTTTCAGGTTCCCGTTCCTCAGTCCTAGGCTGAGTCCGGTTCCTGGTAGCCTCCTGCTCCATGTTCCTTCGGATGTATTTTACCGCCTCCTCTATGTCGGTAGCCGCCATCCCGGAACATCCTATATACATTCTGTTCCCATAATGCTTCATAATCTTCATAATTAACTCCGCCTGATTGTATGGCGGGGTTAGGTGTCTCGCCGTGTTCACCATTTTTAAGAAATAATTTACCATGTTGTTTGTGCCTCGATGGTATTCATATTTTCCATTTTCGATTCTTCCTCGAATTCTCTCTTGTGCATGAGATCCCCAAAAGTGGCTAAAGAATCTCTCCTTAACTTCATCATAATTTTCCTCCTCCATATTCATGGCCAACCACCATTCTTGTGCTGGTCCTTTAAGATGTCTCTCCATTATTTTCCTTTTTTGTCCTTCCTCCATGTCAGGATCAATTTCGGACATTATACCTTCTAGGTGTTTAATGAAATCAATAGGGTCTTCATCTTCCCTACCGTAGAATTCCTTCTTGCTATTGTCTCCATTATCACCCATCTCAAACATCCTTGATTTAAACAAGGTAGCTATATTTATCCCTTCTCCCATATTCTTTATCTTATTCTCAACTACTTGTACCCTTCTTTCTACTTTTTTGACTTCTCCCTTAACTGTTTCTACAGTCTGTTTATTTTCACTGACTGTTACCTCTAAGTTATACATCTTTTCTATAGTTTCTTGGATTTTATTTCCCATTTCCTCATTCTTTCTTGTAATTCCTTCATTTATTTCCTCTATCCTCTTATTCATGATTTCCCAAAGATTCTTAATTTCTTGTTTATCCTCCTCTCTTTCTTTCTTTCTTTCTACTTTTTCCTCCTCTCTTTCTTTCTTTCTTTGTTCCTCTATCATTTTTACTAATTCTTCTTGTTCCTTTATTCTCCCTTGTTTCTGTTCCTCCATCTCTTTTAATCTTTCCTGTTTTTGTTCCTCTATCTTTTTTACTAATTCTTTTTGTTCCTTTATTCTCCCTTGTTTCTGTTCTTCCATTTCTTTTAATCTTTCCTGTTTTTGTTCCTCCATCTCTTTTAATCTCTCCTATTTTTGTTCCTCCATCATTTTTTTAAAAAACTCCATCATTTCAGATGGTTCTGTGTCTTTTCTCTGTCTTGTCGCCATCTTAAAGTCTCGTATTTAACTATCCTTTTATTCCCTTACTAACTTCTCCTACTTCTATATTTTTACTATATACTGAGTATTTATTTAATATTCATTTAGAATTGTGCTCGATGTGATCCGGTTCAGTGTTCCCTTGACCTTGTCTATCTAACGCCTATGTATTTTATTTACTTTCATTAATAACTAACATTATTATTTATATTATGCCCTACCGACGCCTACTGAATTTTATTTTACTTAATTATTTCCTTTTAATTATTATTATTTATTCTAAGTTCTTTTTAATTTCATTTTTATTATAATTAACTCTTATTTAATTTAAAGAACTTCTTTGGTTTTCATTTTATGATTCCTATTATTTTTTACAATTTTAATTGAATTCTATTTAATTAATTTTGTTTCACTAGGCTCCTTAGTCGATTTAAATCTGTCTCTATTTGATGTTGACCCGATGTTACAATGTAAGCATCGAGCCTCAAACGTTGGGCGCCATACTTTTCTTACCGACTTACTTTTTATAACCTTTGCCGTTGTTTATTTCTCTTCCTCAATTGCTAAGTCAGTAAGAAAGTAATGGTTTATCCATTGACTACGAACCTAATTTCATAGACCTGTGCCTCAAGGAATAAACCTCTCAGAGGAACCAACCCCTGAATTTTTGATAAAACCAATTAGCCTCCGATAAGCCCTGTTCAAGCTCCTTTTCGGGTAGTGGAATCTTTGAGAGACACTTGTGATTTAAAGACTATACCTGGATATCTAGTGAACTTATCTTATCTAGAATGAAAACACAGCTAATTGGAAAATATACATTTTTATTTATTTGTTCCAAGGTTCAAATTAATTATTATTGTTTTTATTTAATTTCACAGGATTTTCTTGACTAGTTATTTTTTCAAAATTTCATACAACTTGCCATTTAACTAAACATTATTATCTCCTTCTGTTTTTAAATTTTCTTATTATCATTAATTTTACATATAATTTAAATTATCAAAGTTATCATAATTAATTTTGTATATAATTTTGATTAGTAGAGTTAAATTTAACATATTTTAAAATCTGATTCTTTTTCAAACACTTAATATTACTATGTAATGCCTTTAGGCTAGGCCTTGAACAATTAACTTCTTTGGAAGTTATTCATTAGAAATTCACTTAGAAAAAGCCATATAAGATATACATCTTTATACTTAATCCATACATTCCCACAGCGATGGGAATGGAAAGTCAATTTTGAATCTTTATTACTTAAATTTGGGTAACCTAAGAGAGTTGACTAATCAGTCCCTTAGGTTATTCCCATCTTATTTAATTTTGAAATTAAGTTAATATAATTTGAAGTAAAATGTTATTTAAAAAAGAATAATTAAATTGATTATATAACCTTGTACTGTAGAAATCTTTTTATCTTCATTAATGTTGTCATCTGTCGGTCCTGTTACAGCTTCAAGGGTCTTGGTAGGTAGGCGTCTCTCCATAATTTCGGTCAATCTTCTTATTTTATTTAATTTTGCATTTTGGTGGTCGAAATTTTGTTCTGGGTATATATGAGCCCTTGCTCATATATATCTTCCTTCCCCTGATCACATCGTAGCACTTTTTACTCTGTTTTTAGCACATTTTTTCTTGTCCTGATCGCATGGTACAAAAACACGTCTGCTCGCTTTGAGAGCCTAATGAATTCTGATCTTGGATAGCGTGCTTTTTTGAGGCCTCCTTCTCCAATTTCAAACTTCCCACGTCCCAGTATCCATTTTTCAACTTTTGACCAATCAGAAAGCCGTTGCCATGGCAATTGACTTTGTTTGTTCGGAAATTCTGAACTAAGATTAGTTTCCCTTTTTATAAAAGGCGTTTCTGTATTCTGATGTGTCCTTTGCATTTTTACCTTTTATTTAATAACATATTTGACTTTATTTCTTCTCATTTAATTTAATTAACTTTTTAACATTCTTAATCCAAAGTTCGACTGTAGCGCTTTCGTTTCGTAGTGACAAGATTTATAATCAATGCCCTAAGCGGATTTTTCCGAAATCAAATATGACTTCTTCTATTATAACCTAATTTCTTAGGCTATTACACTTTAACATTTAATCTTTACTTTTACATAAATACTATTTTCCCTAGCTAGGCCTAATTTACTTTCCTCACATCTTAATTTACATTCTTTATTCCTGATTATTTTTAAGTACAATTATTTTAATAGCCGGCATCTAGGCCTAGTTTGTTATACTACACAATTACCGTCTTTTTTTGTTTACATAATTTAGGCTATCCACTTTGAAGTGATAATTTTTCTTATTGCTTATAATTTATGTTTTTTAAGTCTAAAGTTATTTCTAATTTTCTTCATTTTACTATTATTTACCCTAGTTTTAATATTATTATTATTATAATGTTTTAAAATTTTTATATATAAATTTAGTCAATTATTTAACCCGGTTAGGTTTGATTCTGGTATTCTGTACAATTACCCAGATTCTTTGCATCGGACATTCTGGCCGCTGCACAACGTAATGCTAGAAGAGTGAGTGGAGTACAAGCACTAAAACTATCACGTCGACGTTGAATAATGGGTACAAATACAAATACTAATTAAGTTCTACACGAAACGTAAATACAATTACAAATGCTACCAACGTAATGGTCGAAGAGTGAGTGGGGTGCAAGCACTAAAACTATCACCTCGACGTTGAATAATGGGTACAAATACAAATACTAATTAAGTTCTACACGAAACGTAAATACAATTACAATGCTACCAACGTAATGCTAGAAGAGTGAGTGGAGTATATGCACTAAAACTATCACGTCGACGTTGAATAGCAGGTACAAATACAAATACTTATTAGGTTCTACACGATGAGTAAATACAATTACAAATGCTACCAACGTAATGCTCGAAGAGTGAGTGGAGTACAAGCACTAAAACTATCACGTAAACGTTGAATAATGGGTACAAATACAAATACTAATTAATTTCTACACGAAACGTAAATACAATTACAAATGCTACCAACGTAAAGCTATAAGAGTGAGTGGAGTACAAGCACTAAAACTATCACCTCGACGTTGAATAATGGGTACAAATACAAATACTAATTAGTTCTACACGAAACGTAAATACAATTACAATGCTACCAACGTAATGGTCGAAGAGTGAGTGGGGTACAAGCACTAAAACTATCACCTCGACGTTGAATAATGGGTACAAATACAAATACTAATTAAGTTCTACACGAAACGTAAATACAATTACAAATGCTACCAACGTAAAGCTAGAAGAGTGAGTGGAGTACAAGCACTAAAACTATCACCTCGACGTTGAATAATGGGTACAAATACAAATACTAATTAAGTTCTACACGAAACGTAAATACAATTACAAATGCTACCAACGTAATGGTCGAAGAGTGAGTGGGGTACAAGCACTAAAACTATCACCTCGACGTTGAATAATGGGTACAAATACAAATACTAATTAAGTTCTACACGAAACGTAAATACAATTACAATACTACCAACGTAATTCTAGGAGAGTGAGTGGAGTACAAGCACTAAAACTATCACGTCGACGTTGAATAATGGGTACAAATACAAATACTAATTAAGTTCTACACGAAACGTAAATACAATTACAAATGCTACCAACGTAAAGCTAAAAGAGTGAGTGGAGTACAAGCACTAAAACTATCACGTCGACGTTGAATAATGGGTACAAATACAAATACTAATTAGGTTCTACACGAAGAGTAAATACAATTACAAATGCTACCAACGTAAAGCTAGAAGAGTGAGTGGAATACAAGCACTAAAACTATCACCTCGACGTTGAATAATGGGTACAAATACAAATACTAATTAAGTTCTACACGAAACGAAAATACAATTACAATTGCTACCAACGTAAAGCCAGAAGAATGAGTGGAGTACAAGCACTAAAACTATCACGTCGACGTTGAATAATGGGTACAAATACAAATACTAATTAGGTTCTACACGAAGAGTAAAAACAATTACAAATGCTACCAACGTAATGCTAGAAGAGTGAGTGGAGTACAAACACTAAAACTATCACGTCGACGTTGAATAATGGGTACAAATACAAATACTAATTAAGTTCTACATGAAAAGTAAATACAATTACAAATGCTACCAACGTAATGCTCGAAGAGTGAGTTTAATACAAGCACTAAAACTATCACGTCGACGTTGAATAATGGGTACAAATACAAATGCTAATTAGGTTCTACACGAAGGGTAAATACAATTACAAATGCTACCAACGTAATGCTCAAAGAGTGAGTGGAGTACAAGTACTAAAACTATCACCTCGACGTTGAATAGCAGGTACAAATACAAATACTAATTAGGTTCTACACGAAGAGTAAATACAATTACAAATGCTACCCCCGTAAAGCTCGAAGAGTGAGTGGAGTACAAGCACTAAGACTATCACGTCGACGTTGAATATTGGGTACAAATACAAATACTAATTAGGATCTACACGAAGAGTAAATACAATTACAAATGCTACCAACGTAAAGCTCGAAGAGTGAGTGGAGTACAAGCCCTAAAACTATCACGTCGACGTTGAATAATGGGTACAAATACAAATACTAATTAAGTTCTACACGAAACGTAAATACAATTACAAATGCTACCAACGTAATGCTCGAAGAGTGAGTGGATTACAAGCACTAAAACTATCACCTCGACGTTGAATAATGGGTACAAATACAAATACTAATTAAGTTCTACACGAAACGTAAATACAATTATAAATGCTACCAACGTAAAGCTAGAAGAGTGAGTGGAGTACAAACACTAAAACTATCACGTCGACGTTGAATAATGGGTACAAATACAAATACTAATTAAGTTCTACATGAAGAGTAAATACAATTACAAATGCTACCAACGTAATGCTCGAAGAGTGAGTTTAATACAAGCACTAAAACTATCACGTCGACGTTGAATAATGGGTACAAATACAAATACTAATTAGGTTCTACACGAAGAGTAAATACAATTACAAATGCTACCAACGTAATGCTCAAAGAGTGAGTGGAGTACAAGCACTAAAACTATCACCTCGACGTTGAATAATGGGTACAAATACAAATACTAATTAAGTTCTACACAAAACGTAAATACAATTACAAATGCTACCAACGTAATGCTAGGAGAGTGAGTGGAGTACAAGCACTAAAACTATCACGTCGACGTTGAATAATGGGTACAAATACAAATACTAATTAAGTTCTACACGAAACGTAAATACAATTACAAATGCTACCAACGTAATGCTCGAAGAGTGAGTGGAGTACAAGCACTAAAACTATCACCTCGACGTTGAATGATGGGTACAAATACAAATACTAATTAAGTTCTACACGAAACGTAAATACAATTACAAATGCTACCAACGTAATGCTCGACGAGTGAGTGGAGTACAAGCACTAAAACTATCACGTCGACGTTGAATAATGGGTACAAATACAAATACTAATTGCGTTCTACACGAAACGTAAATACAATTACAAATGCTACCAACGTAAAGCTAGAAGAGTGAGTGGAGTACAAGCACTAAAACTATCACGTCGACGTTGAATAATGGGTACAAATACAAATACTAATTAGGATCTACACGAAGAGTAAATACAATTACAAATGCTACCAACGTAAAGCTCGAAGAGTGAGTGGAGTACAAGCACTACAACTATCACCTCGACGTTGAATAATGGGTACAAATAAAAATACTAATTAAGTTCTACACGCAGAGTAAATACAATTACAAATGCTACCAACGTAATGCTCGAAGAGTGAGTGGAGTACAAGCACTAAAACTATCACGTCGACGTTGAATAATGGGTACAAATACAAATACTAATTAAGTTCTACACGAAGAGTAAATACAATTACAAATCCTACCAACGTAAAGCTCGAAGAGTGAGTGGAGTACAAACACTAAAACTATCACCTCGACGTTGAATAATGGGTACAAATACAAATACTATATAAGTTCTACACGAAGAGTAAATACAATTAAAATGCTACCAACGTAATGCTCGAAGAGTGAGTGGAGTACAAGCACTAAAACTATCACGTCGACGTTGAATAATGGGTACAAATACGAACACTAATTAAGTTCTACAGGAAGAGTAAATACAATTACGAATGCGACCAACGTAATGCTAGAAGAGTGAGTGGAGTATATGCACTAAAACTATCACGTCGACGTTGAATAGCAGGTACAAATACAAATACTTGTTAGGTTCTACACGATGAGTAAATACAATTACAAATGCTACCAACGTAATGCTCGAAGAGTGAGTGGAGTACAAGCACTAAAACTATCACGTCAACGTTGAATAATGGGTACTAATACAAATACTAATTAAGTTCTACACGAAACGTAAATACAATTACAAATGCTACCAACGTAATGCTAGGAGGGTGAGTGGAGTACAAGCACTAAAACTATCACGTCGACGTTGAATAATGGGTACAAATACAAATACTAATTAAGTTCTACACGAAACGTAAACACAATTACAAATGCTACCAACGTAATGCTCGAAGAGTGAGTGGAGTACAAGCACTAAAACTATCACGTCGACGTTGAATAATGGGTACAAATACATATACTAATTAAGTTCTACACGAAACGTAAATACAATTACAAATGCTACCAACGTAAAGCTGGAAGAGTGAGTGGAGTACAATCCCTAAAACTATCACGTCGACGTTGAATAATGGGTACAAATACAAATACTAATTAAGTTCTACACGAAGAGTAAATACAATTACAAATGCTACCAACGTAATGCTAGAAGAGTGAGTGGAGTACAAGCACTAAAACTATCACGTCGACGTTGAATAATGGGTACAAATACAAATACTAATTAGGATCTACACGAAGAGTAAATACAATTACAAATGCTACCAACGTAAAGCTCGAAGAGTGAGTGGAGTACAACCACTAAAACTATCACCTCGACGTTGAATAATGGGTACAAATAAAAATACTAATTAAGTTCCTAACGAAGAGTAAATACAATTACAAATGCTACCAACGTAATGCTCAAAGAGTGAGTGGAGTACAAGCACTAAAACTATCACGTCGACGTTGAATAATGGGTACAAATACAAATACTAATTAAGTTCTACACGATGAGTAAATACAATTACAAATGCTATTAACGTAAAGCTCGAAGAGTGAGTGGAGTACAAACACTAAAACTATCACGTCGACGTTGAATAATGGGTACAAATACAAATACTATATAAGTTCTACACGAAGAGTAAATACAATTAAAATGCTACCAACGTAATGCTCGAAGAGTGAGTTTAATACAAGCACTAAAACTATCACGTCGACGTTGAATAATGGGTACAAATACGAACACTAATTAAGTTCTACAGGAAGAGTAAAGACAATTACGAATGCTACCAACGTAATGCTCGAAGAGTGAGGGGAGTACAAGCACTAAAACTATCACGTCGACGTTGACTAATGTGTACAAATACAAATACTTATTAAGTTCTACACAAAGAGTAAATACAATTACAAATGCTACCAACGTAATGCTAGAAGAGTGAGTGGAGTATATGCACTAAAACTATCACGTCGACGTTGAATAGCAGGTACAAATACAAATACTTATTAGGTTCTACACGATGAGTAAATACAATTACAAATGCTACCAACGTAATGCTCGAAGAGTGAGTGGAGTACAAGCACTAAAACTATCACGTCGACGTTGAATAATGGGTACAAATACAAATACTAATTAATTTCTACACGAAGAGTAAATAAAATTACAAATGCTACTAACGAAATGCTCGAAGAGTGAGTGGAGTACAAGCACTAAAACTATCACGTCGACGTTGAATAAAGGGTACATATACAAATACTACTTAAGTTCTACACGAAGAGTAAATACAATTACAAATGCTACCAACGTAATGCTCGAAGAGTGAGTGGAGTACAAGCACTAAAACTATCACGTCGACGTTGAATAATGGGTACAAATACAAATACTAATTAGGTTCTACACGAAGAGTAAATACAATTACAAATGCTACCAACGTAAAGCTCAAAGAGTGAGGGGAGTACAAGCACTAAAACTATCACGTCGACGTTGAATAATGGGTACAAATACAAATACTAATTAAGTCCTACACGAAGAGTAAATACAATTACAAATGCTACCAACGTAAAGCTCGAAGAGTGAGTGGAGTACAAGCCCTAAAACTATCACGTCGACGTTGAATAATGGGTACAAATACAAATACTAATTAGGTTCTACACGAAGAGTAAATACAATTACAAATGCTACCCCCGTAAAGCTCGAAGAGTGAGTGGAGTACAAGCACTAAAACTATCACGTCGACGTTGAATAATGGGTACAAATACAAATACTAATTAATTTCTACACGAAGAGTAAATAAAATTACAAATGCTACTAACGAAATGCTCGAAGAGTGAGTGGAGTACAAGCACTAAAACTATCACGTCGACGTTGAATAATGGGTACAAATACAAATACTAATTAGGTTCTACACGAAGAGTAAATACAATTACAAATGCTACCCCCGTAAAGCTCGAAGAGTGAGTGGAGTACAAGCACTAAAACTATCACGTCGACGTTGAATATTGGGTACAAATACAAATACTAATTAAAATCTACACGAAGAGTAAATACAATTACAAATGCTACTAACGTAAAGCTCGAAGAGTGAGTGGATTACAAGCCCTAAAACTATCACGTCGACGTTGAATAATGGGTACAAATACAAATACTAATTAAGTTCTACACGAAACGTAAATACAATTACAAATGCTACCAACGTAATGCTCGAAGAGTGAGTGGAGTACAAGCACTAAAACTATCACCTCGACGTTGAATAATGGGTACAAAAACAAATACTAATTAAGTTCTACACGAAACGTAAATACAATTACAATTGCTACCAACGTAAAGCTAGAAGAGTGAGTGGAGTACAAGCACTAAAACTATCACGTCGACGTTGAATAATGGGTACAAATACAAATACTAATTAGGTTCTACACGAAGAGTAAATACAATTACAAATGCTACCCCCGTAACGCTCGAAGAGTGAGTGGAGTACAAACACTAAAACTATCACGTCGACGTTGAATAATGGGTACAAATACAAATACTAATTAAGTTCTACATGAAGAGTAAATACAATTACAAATGCTACCAACGTAATGCTCGAAGAGTGAGTTTAATACAAGCACTAAAACTATCACGTCGACGTTGAATAATGGGTACAAATACAAATACTAATTAGGTTCTACACGAAGAGTAAATACAATTACAAATGCTACCAACGTAATGCTCAAAGAGTGAGTGGAGTACAAGTACTAAAACTATCACCTCGACGTTGAATAGCAGGTACAAATACAAATACTAATTAGGTTCTACACGAAGAGTAAATACAATTACAAATGCTACCCCCGTAAAGCTCGAAGAGTGAGTGGAGTACAAGCACTAAAACTATCACGTCGACGTTGAATATTGGGTACAAATACAAATACTAATTAGGATCTACACGAAGAGTAAATACAATTACAAATGCTACCAACGTAAAGCTCGAAGAGTGAGTGGAGTACAAGCCCTAAAACTATCACGTCGACGTTGAATAATGGGTACAAATACAAATACTAATTAAGTTCTACACGAAACGTAAATACAATTACAAATGCTACCAACGTAATGCTCGAAGAGTGAGTGGAGTACAAGCACTAAAACTATCACCTCGACGTTGAATAATGGGTACAAATACAAATACTAATTAAGTTCTACACGAAACGTAAATACAATTACAAATGCTACCAACGTAAAGCTAGAAGAGTGAGTGGAGTACAAGCACTAAAACTATCACGTCGACGTTGAATAATGGGTACAAATACAAATACTAATTAAGTTCTACACGAAGAGTAAATACAATTACAAATGCTACCAACGTAATGCTCGAAGAGTGAGTTTAATACAAGCACTAAAACTATCACGTCGACGTTGAATAATGGGTACAAATACAAATACTAATTAGGTTCTACACGAAGAGTAAATACAATTACAAATGCTACCAACGTAATGCTCAAAGAGTGAGTGGAGTACAAGCACTAAAACTATCACCTCGACGTTGTATAGCAGGTACAAATACAAATACTAAATAAGTTCTACACTAAGAGTAAATACAATTACAAATGCTACCAACGTAATGCTCAAAGAGTGAGGGGAGTACAAGCACTAAAACTATCACGTCGACGTTGAATAATGGGTACAAATACAAATACTAATTAATTTCTACACGAAGAGTAAATAAAATTACAAATGCTACTAACGAAATGCTCGAAGAGTGAGTGGAGTACAAGCACTAAAACTATCACGTCGACGTTGAATAATGGGTACATATACAAATACTACTTAAGTTCTACACGAAGAGTAAATACAATTACAAATGCTACCAACGTAATGCTCGAAGAGTGAGTGGAGTACAAGCACTAAAACTATCACGTCGACGTTGAATAATGGGTACAAATACAAATACTAATTAGGTTCTACACGAAGAGTAAATACAATTACAAATGCTACCAACGTAAAGCTCAAAGAGTGAGGGGAGTACAAGCACTAAAACTATCACGTCGACGTTGAATAATGGGTACAAATACAAATACTAATTAAGTCCTACACGAAGAGTAAATACAATTACAAATGCTACCAAGGTAAAGCTCGAAGAGTGAGTGGAGTACAAGCACTAAAACTATCACGTCGACGTTGAATAATGGGTACAAATACAAATACTAATTAGGTTCTACACGAAGAGTAAATACAATTACAAATGCTACCCCCGTAAAGCTCGAAGAGTGAGTGGAGTACAAGCACTAAAACTATCACGTCGACGTTGAATAATGGGTACAAATACAAATACTAATTAATTTCTACACGAAGAGTAAATAAAATTACAAATGCTACTAACGAAATGCTCGAAGAGTGAGTGGAGTACAAGCACTAAAACTATCACGTCGACGTTGAATAATGGGTACAAATACAAATACTAATTAGGTTCTACACGAAGAGTAAATACAATTACAAATGCTACCCCCGTAAAGCTCGAAGAGTGAGTGGAGTACAAGCACTAAAACTATCACGTCGACGTTGAATATTGGGTACAAATACAAATACTAATTAAAATCTACACGAAGAGTAAATACAATTACAAATGCTACCAACGTAAAGCTCGAAGAGTGAGTGGATTACAAGCCCTAAAACTATCACGTTGACGTTGAATAATGGGTACAAATACAAATACTAATTAAGTTCTACACGAAACGTAAATACAATTACAAATGCTACCAACGTAATGCTCGAAGAGTGAGTGGAGTACAAGCACTAAAACTATCACCTCGACGTTGAATAATGGGTACAAAAACAAATACTAATTAAGTTCTACACGAAACGTAAATACAATTACAATTGCTACCAACGTAAAGCTAGAAGAGTGAGTGGAGTACAAGCACTAAAACTATCACGTCGACGTTGAATAATGGGTACAAATACAAATACTAATTAGGTTCTACACGAAGAGTAAATACAATTACAAATGCTACCCCCGTAACGCTCGAAGAGTGAGTGGAGTACAAACACTAAAACTATCACGTCGACGTTGAATAATGGGTACAAATACAAATACTAATTAAGTTCTACATGAAGAGTAAATACAATTACAACTGCTACCAACGTAATGCTCGAAGAGTGAGTTTAATACAAGCACTAAAACTATCACGTCGACGTTGAATAATGGGTACAAATACAAATACTAATTAGGTTCTACACGAAGAGTAAATACAATTACAAATGCTACCAACGTAATGCTCAAAGAGTGAGTGGAGTACAAGTACTAAAACTATCACCTCGACGTTGAATAGCAGGTACAAATACAAATACTAATTAGGTTCTACACGAAGAGTAAATACAATTACAAATGCTACCCCCGTAAAGCTCGAAGAGTGAGTGGAGTACAAGCACTAAAACTATCACGTCGACGTTGAATATTGGGTACAAATACAAATACTAATTAGGATCTACACGAAGAGTAAATACAATTACAAATGCTACCAACGTAAAGCTCGAAGAGTGAGTGGAGTACAAGCCCTAACACTATCACGTCGACGTTGAATAATGGGTACAAATACAAATACTAATTAAGTTCTACACGAAACGTAAATACAATTACAAATGCTACCAACGTAATGCTCGAAGAGTGAGTGGAGTACAAGCACTAAAACTATCACCTCGACGTTGAATAATGGGTACAAATACAAATACTAATTAAGTTCTACACGAAACGTAAATACAATTACAAATGCTACCAACGTAAAGCTAGAAGAGTGAGTGGAGTACAAGCACTAAAACTATCACGTCGACGTTGAATAATGGGTACAAATACAAATACTAATTAAGTTCTACACGAAGAGTAAATACAATTACAAATGCTACCCCCGTAAAGCTCGAAGAGTGAGTGGAGTACAAACACTAAAACTATCACGTCGACGTTGAATAATGGGTACAAATACAAATACTAATTAAGTTCTACATGAAGAGTAAATACAATTGCAAATGCTACCAACGTAATGCTCGAAGAGTGAGTTTAATACAAGCACTAAAACTATCACGTCGACGTTGAATAATGGGTACAAATACAAATACTAATTAGGTTCTACACGAAGAGTAAATACAATTACAAATGCTACCAACGTAATGCTCAAAGAGTGAGTGGAGTACAAGCACTAAAACTATCACCTCGACGTTGAATAGCAGGTACAAATACAAATACTAAATAAGTTCTACACTAAGAGTAAATACAATTACAAATGCTACCAACGTAATGCTCAAAGAGTGAGGGGAGTACAAGCACTAAAACTATCACGTCGACGTTGAATAATGGGTACAAATACAAATACTAATCAAGTTCTACACGAAGAGTAAATACAATTACAAATGCTACCAACGTAATGCTCGAAGAGTGAGTTTAATACAAGCACTAAAACTATCACGTCGACGTTGAATAATAGGTACAAATACAAATACTAATTAGGTTCTACACGAAGAGTAAATACAATTACAAATGCTACCAACGTAATGCTCAAAGAGTGAGGGGAGTACAAGCACTAAAACTATCACGTCGACGTTGAATAATGGGTACAAATACAAATACTAATTAGGTTCTACACGAAGAGTAAATACAATTACAAATGCTACCAACGTAAAGCTCAAAGAGTGAGGGGAGTACAAGCACTAAAACTATCACGTCGACGTTGAATAATGGGTAAAAATACAAATACTAATTAGGTTCTACACGAAGAGTAAATACAATTACAAATGCTACCAACTTAAAGCTCGAAGAATGAGTGGAGTACAAGCACTAAAACTATCACGTCGACTTTGAATAGCAGGTACAAATACAAACACTAATTAAGTTGTACTCGAAGAATGAATACAAGTAAAAATACTAATCGCATTTTACTCGAAGAGCGTGAACAAGTACAAGTACTACCGACATTGTGCTCGGGTAATGTATACAAGTACAAATACTACTGGATTTGAACATGAAAAGTATCTAGAAGTACAAATACCACCGACATTGTACTCGGGTAATGTATACAAGTACAAATACTACTGGCATAGAACATGAAGAGTATCTAGAAGTACAAATACTACCGACATTGTACTCGGGTAATGTATACAAGTACAAATACTACTGGCATTGAACGTGAAGTGTATCTAGAAGTACAAATACTACCGACATTGTACTCGGGTAATGTATACAAGTACAAATACTACTGGCATTGAACATGAAAAGTATCTAGAAGTACAAATACTAGCGACATTGTACTCGGGTTGTATACAAGACAAATACTACTGGCATTGAACATGAAGAGTATCTAGAAGTACAAATACTACCGACATTGTACTTAGGTAATGTATACAAGTACAAATACTACTGGCATTGAACATGAAGAGTATCTAGAAGTCCAAATACTACTAACGTTGTACTCGAAGTGTAAGTACGAGTACAAACAGTACTGTACTGAACTTGAAGAGCGGATTAGAGTACAAATTCTACGGACGTATTCTAAATGTTGCTCAAGTACAAACGAGACGTTTTTTATGCCATATCTAAATTGTAACTAAAATAATTACATTTTTACTAAACTTTTAACTTATGTAAACACTTTTTATGATCAATAAGACAATACGGTTATTGTAGTTTAAAACATTGACGATTTGGGGACGAGGATAATTATTTGTATATTGCTTACGGTAATTAAAGGTTATTTTCCCGATGACATTCAATGTTTGGATAATATATGAGATTTATATTTGTATTTGGCTTTTGTTGTTGAAATGAAGACGTTTATTTTAAACTTGTCATTTAAAATTACACGATAAACACTATATATATATATATATATATATATATATATATATATATATATATATATATATCAACAATTTCAATGAATTTTTAACAGGAATAAATCATAATTCAGTGATTATTAATCTCTATCACACGATTGATATTATTATTATTTCTTAAAATTATATCTTGATATTATTCCTACTTATTTTACTAACCAAAGAATTGTATTGGCTTCTTTGTAACTAGAGGCATCGATATTGCAATGAGAAATTAAAATAGTCCATTCTACTAATTAATCCCAAGCCATCAAAGGCCACATTAATTCTTTAATATCGCGTGATCAAATAACCATAACGTATGCTGCAGGTAAACCGTGACACTTTCGCTTTGTAACAGATCCAGTAAACATGCCTGAAAATTCATGTTTCGACTGTTTTGCAGTATGTAAGGCGTCCCCCAAAAGTACCTTGCCCAATCAAACTAAACCACTCGTGGAGCTGCTATAAGACGAAGAAAGGCAGCGAGACAAATCATTTGCTAATGTGATAGTAATAGTGATAGTTAGGCCTCTTAAGTAATACATATAATGATATAAATATGGATGTTTAGTTTAACACGAAAACATCGACAACTATAATTAGCTTCTTGTCAATTATCGTGGAATACTGGTTTTGAAAAGGTTTAAACTTTTTATAATTTCATAAACCATAGATCAGACTACGTTGATAAATATTTACCGTAACAATCAGAAAAACAGAAAAATCACAGAGTAGTCACCAGTTAGTCCCATAGTGTTGACATGTATATTACATTATATATTTTGTTATTAGAGAATTAGTAATTACTATATCTTATTAGGTAATACTTATCGAATACAGTGATAGAGTTAGACTAAGACATGGTCTATGCATCTAGTCAATATGACTACTAGTAATTATAGGGAAGGGTTGTGAATGCAGTTAGCAGTAAGGTGGTGACATAAAACCCTCTGGCACAGGACATTTTAGAGTGGTTATCTCATCACAAAAGCAGAGTGGCGTATCTGAAACAGTCCTCTCCATTGAGGTCATAATGCAATGCCTACCCTTTACACTCCCTGGAGAGACCTATCCACTCGCTACTCACTGCAACATTTATGTAACCTGAACACTTAGAAATATAAATACTATCACACATAACGTGATTGATTCAGACAACGTTCTAAGTAACGTACTTATCTGGGCAATATGTTTTAATAGAACATATACAGCCACCTTTTACAAAATAGTAAACTCAAAACGATGTAAAATATTAAAAATATTTAAAATTTCATTGAACGTTCTGATTGAAAAATAATTGCAACACAAATATTTAACTTCTTCTTCCAGGAAATTTAATAATATTAAACATTTTTCCAATAAACCCTAACAATTTAATCACTTTTTAAGAACCTTTTGTACTTACATACCCACCTTATCTTTCTCTTTACCATTACTTAATTCGTCCTCATTCGGGAAAAACCAGAAGTTTTTAATTACTAAAAAACGTAATAAGTAGAATAGATTTAATACGTAAAAATAAACAATTATCGTTAATTGTTGTATTAAACAAAACTATTTCACAACGGGCTGATTAAATTTGAAGTTATGATAAAATATAAAAGAGAATGCAATTAACTTTTTAATTAAAAAAACAAACAGCACAGCAAGGAAACAGAAAGGTGTAATTAGGTTTAGAGAGGAGGCTATTGCAGCGTAAGAAGGGAATTAAACATTAAACCGCCATTCCTTTCCCCTCGCACCAACCTGGCTAATGTGGTGTCGCAGTTGGTTTTAGTAATAATAATGTTATTCAAACATTATCTCTACAACTAGCAATTGTAAATCCTACGGTTTCAACCACATTTGCAACACAAACAGACCTTTTCTGTATTGTTTGATAAAAAAAGGTCTTTGATATTACTATCCATGACAACCTGCGAACAGATTATGTTTGAACTGCACAAATTAATTACTTACCGAAGTTGTAATTTAGGTGAATTTATGAAAAATATACAGAAAAGAAACGTTTACATCGCACTAATACCACATAACTTTGTACCATTTTATGAACAAATTAGTTTTAAAAAGTTTTTAATAGATATACTTGAATTATAAGATTAGCTAAACGCTAATTTTGAAAAACCTCTAAAATTGAAATATTACTACGTCATTCTGACTTAGAGCAGTAATATTTTGAATATTATTAAGTTGTTCATAACAAAGACAAAATATTGAGAGAATACAAGTGTATGGATCTAAAATAAAAAGTTATACATAGAAAGGATTTGTAAATAATTATCTTAACACATATTCCTTATAATTTTTACAAAATAGGTTTTCGCTGTCGCTCAGTATGTTACGTTGGTTTTAAAAACAACACAAATACATTGTTAAAACGTTATTATTGCACAGATTTAAGTTAGTAATTTGGAATTTAACTTATTAATGGAAAGAAAACGTCTGAGTAAGATGCAGCTTATATAAAAATAAATGCCAAAATATGTATAAATGTTGAAATTCTAAACCTGTATGTCCTGAATATATTATGACGACCCAGATCAAGTCCACCGTTAAACTTTGTATTGTATGAATCAGGATATAGTTGCTTTACGCCCGAATTGTGCAGATCAATCAAAAATAGTGATCGTTAGTAGGTGTTATTAACTATTTATTACAATGTCACTGATGTTTTGCTCTAAATAGTGACAGGTAAGTAAATTTTAATTTAAATAATTCATATTTTATAATATCAAAACGCAACTGGGAAGATTATTATACTGCAAATAAGGTAGATAATAAAGTATAACTGCAAGATAGATAAAATATATAGAAAATTAGAATAAAATATAGTTATAATGTAGTTCTATATATATAACTAACATATATTTTGTTTATATTATAAATAAATTAAAAAAATCGTTTTCAATTTAAAAAAATATTATCAAGAAATAGATTGGCATGATCACATTATTTGGACCTTTCTTATAAATTTGAATAGATTCTAGTAATGCTTCGCCTTGTAGAAACTAAAAGCAAAGCTGATGTCATATTGCATACTTTGCGCCGTCGTTAGCTCAAGTTTTGTAGTTTTAAATAACTTGTTAATTATAATTTAAACAGAAATGAAAACTTTATTGGTCTTACATGGTTGAATATTTAATTAATCATTATTTGATTCCATCTTCATTTGAGCTACTTGTTTTTCACTAGAAACCCTTGAACTCTGAGTTACGGTCTGAGTTGACAATGGGGCGCTCTATCGAAACGACCGTCTCAAGTAAACGAAAAGTAAATGCTACTATAGGCAAGTGGGTTGATTGTGGGTTTTTTGTATTGTAGTGCTAAAATGTATCGATTTATAAATTTTTATAGATATAACCTCAAAACCGGTAGATACTTGTAACACTGGAGTAGCCACTCGGATTACTATTGTAATCCAAAGATAACTTGTTTGTAACTAGAAGTTGTCAGTACGTATTATGACCTTGAGTGGTAATATAATTTTCATGCACATATATCCAGTGTTGTCACTTTAATATCAAAGCTCAAAACAGAAGTATCGACTTTTAGAGTATTTTTAATTTTGCGATAGTTTTTTTACTATTTTACAATAGTAATCCAGGTGACTACTCACGTACATTTCCCCTATTTTGTAATAAAATATAAGAATTTTATGTTGTTTATAATCGTTGCTTATATTTTCTGAGATATCTACAAACTAATTAGTATATGGGTGAACAATGAGTGAGTTAGAGCGTAAAATATTATTGTTCCGCTGACTTGATTTGTATATTTTCCCAATGGTTAATTAAGCAATATTAAGTAATATTTTTCCAATTGCAAACCTATCCAAAAACAAGCATAAATATTTTGTATAATTGTTATATAATTATTTTCGATTATAATTTAAAACATTTCCCCCCAAAACTATACCTAATTTGCATCCTTATCTCAAATAAATTATGACAAATTTTAAAAAATAGGAACTTGTATGAAATCAAAACTATCTGCGGGACATGTCGCACTATTACTCCAGGGCTACAATAGATTGTATTAAGCGTTACATTTGTTGGAATCCTCACTATTAGTAAAGAAATGTTATTTTTATCGTGTTATTTCATTTAAGATAATTAATATTGCCTAATCTAAGCTCTTTGATGATTTTAGTTTCATATTTAAAAACCGTTTCAGTTAACATTTCTTATAATTTGCTTATTGCCATAAGTTATTCTGTATTAAATATATTTCTTCAACGCAGATGTCCAAATCTGAACTATTTATTAATAATGTTATTCCTAAAATACAAGACTATTATTCCGTTATTCTGTATCATGTTATGTTTCTTATTATAATTAACCCATAGTAAGGAATTTCGTAAAAGAGTTGAGCTTATTACGCAAGCGAGTAAATACCATATTTAAATTCGTAACAATTAGTTGATAAAAATGTTGATAAAGTAGTAAATCTGTATTGTTGATGAAAAGTTACAGTGACAATAACTAGTTCGGTAATTTATCTGAAATTTTAATTCCACCCTGAGCCCTAATAATATTTCACAATTAGTTGTTATAGAAGTAATACGTTGTCCTGCACAGGATATTATATTTCATTGACATTTTTAACACGTAATTAAAGTATTATATTTTAACTTTGAAATGTTTTCAATTTTGTGTGTTTTATTTAAAAATTATTTTAAATTGGTTATTTTAGTGTATTTTATGTTCTCTATATTTAATTTTCTGTAAAATGCTGTATGACTTTATGGTGTGTGGCCGTTTGTGAGTGTGTGTCTGTGTACGTGGCCTGTGTGGGTTTGATAAAAAGAGTAAAATAAAAGTAGAAAGAGAGAGAGGGGGGAGAGACGTAGGAAAGGCCCATTAGACAAGTGATTTAATTTTGACATGTGTTTTCAGATGTCCTAAAATGGGAACCGCTTGCAAGCTGTCCTTAGTGGTGGCCGTGGTCTACTTTTACCTGATGTGCTGCTTCAAGAATATCGGAGCAGTCGAACCCAGTGACGCAGAGGACCAAATGTAAGTCACCTGAAAACTAAACACTTATCCACGAAGCCAATCATTCGTTATGGATGCATAATTACAATTTCAATACTGTTACAGATCTTGTAGCCATATTCTTCATCTCATACAAGTGTAATAACCTTACCTTAATGACATAACCGTAATGCAATATTGCATTAAAACAATATTAAAGGGATTAAATGGAAAAAATGCGTTTACAAGGACTCTCTGTATCTGAAATGTACATTTAGATACCTTAATTATTCTTAAATAATTAAAAATTCAATTCTTATAATTTATATTTCTAATCTGTTATTCGAACATGCTTGCATAAAAGCCTTAGGTTTTGCTCAGAACTAGTTTTAAAACGAGAAATATTTTTACGTTTTTTTGTTTCTTTGTTGGTAATTGACCAATATGACCCGTTATTATTACCCGTAAAAATTACTAGGGAGAATATACTAACTCGCCAGTGTAAGTGGCTTTCGATAGTTATAGTAGTTAACCATCTTTTCCAATATTTTCTTTCTTTTTCTTCTTCTAAGCACTTTGGGAATTTCGTTATTTGTTATACTTTAAACAAAACGCTACAGCCAATCCATTGTAAGCTATTTCGACACCTCCATGTTTGTAATACTGGATTGTGATATATCTCCTCTCCAGGTCTGTCAATCATAAAACAAAAACAGGTGGATATATTTTCAGAAATTTTTATGTGCTGAACTAAATTAATTTATAAATTAATAAAAATGTTTTAATCCAGAAGTGTTTTCCTTAAATAGTTTTTTCTTTTTTACATCATTCATATTTAACCTTTTTTACGATCTCTGACAAAGATATCATGTAATAAATACATAAACGTTTTAACCACAAACTTTCTTTATTTTACCCTTATGTACATTTCAGTTAACAAGTAACCATCCTCAGAGGGATAACATACAAAGACATAAGTCATAAATACGTAAAGTACGTCAAAGTACGTAAGGGTAAAATAAAGACAGTTTGTGGTTAAGAGGTTTTTATATATTTATTATTAAATTCAACCACAGTATATTCCTAATAAATAGTAAGATATCACGTGTTATAAGAAACATATAACACGTGTGTATTTGTTATGCACATAAAAGGTCCTGCTTTTTTAAAATTAAATTGAACATTTTCTGTTCAACACACTCGTGTAATCAGTGTTGAAAATTGGCACATTATTCTTTTAATTTATTGTTAGTTCTTTGTAGTCAAACTATTGTAGGTCTTTTCGTAACAAAAAAGCCGGCCACGTGATTGTATATCAGTTTTATGTTTTCTCCTAAACAGCAGTTCTTCTATCTTCCTTAATCGTTTCTCCAGTAGCATTTTCGCTAAGCGTAAATATCTTCATACTGGATTTTAATTCAATTTGGGTCACATTTCCTGGATGTCTTCGCATTACCTGCAGCGTAATGTAGAATTCTGTTTAAGATGTCGTCAGAAAAGTCCCATTTACTCCTATCGTTATTCTTTTGCTTCTCCCTCATCCATACCGTTTTTTGTTTACATGTCTAATATTTATTTCTCGTTTCTCAATAGTACGTCTTAAATTCCTTAACATTTTTTTCTTTGTAAATGCCCATATTTGGAAGTTGCGTTCGAAGAGATCGTTTACGTCGATTGAACACTGTTTATGTACCTCTTGTGTTTTTAGCCTGTGGCAATGTACTAAATGCAATAAATGCTGGTCTAATACTTCTCTTTATTTTTGATTTGTTTGTACGTACAATCTTCACTATTTGTTGTAGGTTGTGAGTGTTTCTTGAGAACCTCTGAAGTCTAATCTGTGTAAAATTGTTCTATATATTTTATGTAGCTGTAATGTTTATATTTCTATTGGCTTTTCACATTCTTCGTCTTCCTGAAGTTCATTTTAAAACTGTTTACAACGACTCAGGGAACGTCAATCATCCAATGTATTTGTTTTGATAGCGATAAAAAGGTAGAATCTAATATTATTACAACATTAACGGCGTAGATGATTCAGTTATTAAGAAGATTTACATAATCGTAGATGGTTCTCCGATTAAACATTATTTCAACTACAATACAACATTGTTTAATTTACATATACGAAGCAGCATTTGTAAATCCTACAAACACAATAACAACCCATAAATTGAACAGTTATTAAGACACATTAATTTTTGTAACTGATTATTTATGGTAATAATTATTGGATATCTAATATTGGGTGATTTTGCACAGCTGAATTTTATTAACATTGATTTATTGTTGCAGCTTTGAACATGGAAAATCGGAAAAAGAAATCTTAGACAATATCCTGCTACGCACTCGGTACGACAAGCGGCTGTTGCCTCCTGTGGAAGGTAGGCTAAATGTTTAGGCTAATCAGGTGTTATTGCCCTGACAGCTAAATCACGTAATTTAGACGCGTAATTAGGACTAACGTGCAGCTTTTTGAAAGCGTAGAAGAAGGAAAGCTAAAGTACTAATATGGGTATGCATATGCTAGAAATTCAAATGCTTTTACAAGCTGCTTCCACTAAAGGCAATATTGTATATACAATTTAGGATTATTTTTAAATATTTGTACCTAGGTAGAAACGTTTTTGTTTTACATATTTATCACATTACACCATTGTACAACATTAATATCTTTTCATAGCTTGAAGCGTTAACAATTTGCTTCCTTATCAAGTAGATTTTTGCTTTAATATCTGTTTGATAAAATAAAATAAAACTATGTAAAACTCGAACTTTGAAAGGTTTTTAACTCTTTGTTTTGTTTTAATTAATTATATAAATAATTACCGATTACATCTCTGTAAAAACTACTAAATATTTCACACTTTCCTTAATTTGTTTACTGATTACTTCTACGTTTTCGAATTTATATATTATATTAGTACGCGTACGTGTATCTTGTTTTTATGGATTTAAAGCGAAAAGTTAATTTGATATTTGTTCGCATTAGTTTTAAGGTGTTTATTAGTATGACCATTATTGCCTCGGAAGGTAAGAAAAGATTATAAATATAAAAAGAATTAAAGTGAGGACATGAAACCCTTTAGTAGACCTTGTAAGAGAGTTCGTAGTGAGCAGAGTCACGTATACGGAATAGATCTAAGCCCTTTTGTAGACCTTTTAAAAGAGTTCGTGGTGAGCAGAGTCACTTATAGGAAATAGATCTAATCTCTAACCATAAGAATTATGTTAATAGTTAGTTAATATGACTATTAATAATATAGTTATGTTAATAGAACTGTTAATAGTTTCACCCCTTGTAAGGAAAAGGGTAAAGAAAGGTAGAATTGGGTAAAACTAAGGATAAAACATAGTAAGCCTCTGTAATTGGGAATAAGGAAACAAATATGGCGTCAGGCAGACAGAGTCGCTTACCAGAGTAGACCTGGATGAAGAGAGATTATCCTCTACTCGTAATGCTGAGTCACTTACCAGAATAGATCTGTTTGCAACCTGGATGAAGAAAATTTACCCGCTATCCGTAAGGCGGAATCATTTACCCAAATAGATCTGCATTCAACCTAAATGAAGAGAGGTTACCCGCTAACTGTAAGGCGGAGTCACTTACCCGAGTAGTTATGCATGCAACCTGGATGATGAGAGGTTACTCGCTACCCGTAAGGCGGAGTGACTTACCCGAGTAGATCTGCATGCAACCTGGATGAAGAGAGGTTATTCACTACCCGTAATGCGGAGACGCTTAGCAGATTAGACCTGCTTGCAACCTGAATGAAGAGAGGAACCGTAATATTTTATTTAAGGAAAATTAGCGAGGGATTTGCTTAGTTAGAAATTTGTATAATCATTTATGAAAGCGAAGTTAATTTCCGTAGTGAGGCAACATATTGTGTGTGTGTGTGTGTGTGTGTTTGTTTGTTTGTGTTTGTGTGTGTGTGTGTGTTCAAATGAATGAAAGAGAAAAAGTATTTGCAGGTGAATACTACATGTATAATCAGCTTTTGTTTACTCTGATAAACCGCAATTTACATTACAAAACGTTCCAAATAATTGCTTCTGTGTAATTGTGTGGCTATAACAGCCGGATGTACTTAGTTGTATCACTTGCAAACAACGAGTCTGTTTAATCAGAAGCATATTGATCTATAAATTGAAAAGCTTCCAAAAAATATGTATTTAATTTAGGAAGTGGAAATAAAAAATTATATACTTGAATGTAATTTGTCAATATGAAGTAGTATTGCTAAACAATTAATATGAGAGACAATACGTTTTTATCTCTACTTTTAACACATTTTCCTACATAATTATATACATTAGAAACTATTACTAGAACTAAAATAAAACAATAATCAAATACAAAATTAAAACCTTCTCAATCACTATAAACAACGATATTAAAATATTTGTATTTTAATTAAAAATCGGTTTTCAATAAACATAGAATCAACAAATTTAAAGAGAAAAAAATCTGCTTGTATTGATATTATTTATTATATTTTATAATGTTTAAAGCGTATAGAGGTTAATGCAAAGATTATTAGAAAATATATGATATAAAACTTGTACTATAGACAAAAATAATATAGAAGTTAAACCATACAAGTGTTTTGGTAATTGATTTAGTCCATAAGAGCTCGTACAAAATAAATAAATAGCAACTTCATCTAACCACAATTATTTTATTTTTTACTTATTTATATTTCACTTGCATAGTAACCATCTTAAGGAGTGACAAAATACAAAATTTTCCACTAGGAAAACTTTTGTATTTTACTGTCACTGTGAATGGTTGTTTTGCACATGAGTTTAAGTAAGGTAAATGAAAGTATATTGTGAATGAGAGTGTTCCTGGTAATTAATAAAAATTCTCCCAATGTTTGCTAAAAATAAGATAAATCATACAAGGATTATTTTTGCCTTTCCCTTATTTATGTTGCTTTATACGAACTAACATATTTTATAATTTTAAGCCATATACATTCAAGTAAAGAAATCCACTACAGTAATGTATTATAATAATACGTTCATTACACTTTTAACATGTGCATGTGTTTACTGTGAACATGCATTTTTGTTTCAAGTAGTTATCTTTAAGGAAAACAATTCTAAAATAGGTTATTGTCTGATTTATAGTGAAAACATAAAATAAAAACCGTTTTAATTACTCGTGTATAAATAAGATCTTGTTTTTAATAAAAATTCAATAATGTTTACATACACTGAGCGCTAACAAATGTTTCCCTTTTATCGGATCTGATAAAATTATATATAGCAGTTTTTTTTTAAATGTAAAAGATATTTTAAAGTTCATAAACTTTAACAAAAACGTTTGAATAGTTCCTTTATGTTCAGGAAATTTAATGTTTATTTGTCACTTTTGTTTCTGTATCGACCTAAAAAGCTTGAAAATACTGATGTTTAAATTTTACTTAATTTCATTGACGATTGATCTTCAAATTAACACATTTATATATGCGGCGTCCTGCGTATCTAATAAAACTACTACGATGAACCCTGTTAGTTGTTAATCGTTTTATTACGCATTAAGTTAAAACCAGATGTGAAAGCTAAGAACATTGTACGCGTATTCAAGTTTCATAATGAATTATTAAATACGCGGTCTACAAGTTCGATAGTATTGAAGTTTTAAGTAAATACTTCAGTATAAATAATAGGCCAATCCTAGCACACAATACTACAACTATTTGCCTATGTAGCTGCTGTGTTTACGTACAGCAGTAGAGCAAGTATCGAGTGCAGATTCAACACAAGCACTTGAGGATTTCAACCCTAATAATACTATAGGATTTGAGTGTTTCAAATCTCTAGGGTGAAGCCCAGGGTTATATCGGGCGTTTGAAGCTTAGTGGTGGCTGCATTGCGTGCCTTGAATACCGTATGGTCCACAGTGAAGCAGCTCTTAAATATATCTCCGAAGCCAAGTGGTATAACACAGATATTATAGTTATATTACCTGATGTGAGTATATTTAGTGTTTGAAAATGTTTTTAATTATGGTTGACGAGGTCAAAGTATTTCAAGTTTACAGAATTTTAAGGTAAATAGAACGTTTTGAAAATGCGATACCCTACTCAGTGCTTAATTTTTAGATACATAACTAAGACATCCTATTTAATCTCATTAAAATTAGAATAACAGTATATATATATATATATATATATATATATATATATATCATACATATAAATGTTCTATTGTTCATAGAGGAAACTAATATGACAATAAGCTTTTTGTTAACAGATACTTATTTAATTGTTTAAAATACTTGATATTAATATATTTTGGAATTATTGAAAAATACATATTAAACTATATTATGGAAAAAGTATACTCTAAATAACGTAGTAAAAGCAACATAATGCAAGGACCTCGATTTAGAGAGAAGGAATATTGGAGAAATACTTCGATGTAGAGAGAAGGAATATTGGAGAAAGACTTCGATTTAGAGAGAATGGAAATTTGAGAAACCATTACAGAGATATCAAGTAGGCTAGTCAAACGTTTGGCGTGACGTCATACGTTTGTCTTATTCTGCAGTCAATATTTTCTTCCTCAAAGGCGTTCAGTCTGAAGCGAAATACTTTCAATCAACTGTAAAATACTTTAGAGCTTTTTCAACATCTTAATATTATACTTCTTCTTCGAAAACTATTTAATAATATATAACAGGTATAGGAAAGTTTTTAAAATAAATTATTACCAACTTTTATATTCCTCCATATATGTGAAATACGTCAACGATATCATTATGAAAGTAAAAATTTAATATTGAAGTAATATTGTATACGATGGTTTTTATAGTCTGTAGGTATAATGTTTCAATCAATATAACTAGTTGGAGGTGGAAGTGGAAGTGGAAGAACTGAGCCTCATTTCCCACGTTTATACATTAAGGCAACCTGACCTGCACTTGATAAATGCGGCTTTGTTCGAATACAAATAAAGGTTGTTTTATTAATATTAACCTTTTTTTACTTCTAAGGTGGATTACGCTTTCATTCCCAACGTATATAATTATCATAGAATCGTAATCCCAATAAAATTATTTTTTTACTAATGTCTGTTTTTATGGTGCTAGCGATAAATTCCTATAGTTTTTTAAAAACCCATAATTCGAAACTTAGTTATAGAGAGCTAAATCCTTTTTTTTTAATGTTTATAGTTATAAAAATCTCTTATAATTAGTGATTTGTTGTGAACGTTTCTAAAGTTATATTTGGCTCGTTGATTATGTCGTAGTTGGTCATAATTATATACTTGTAAAACCACCCCAGGGGTAAGTTTGCAGAGGGTGTGTGTTTTGTTGCAGATGAGGATTTTTGCTGCGGAATGCTGTCTCCAACGAGCCCTCGTACCATCATCCCTAACAAGACAACCACCCGTGTCCGTGGTTTGTCAACTCCAAATTTTATATTGGTGTTTTGCATTTATTTATTTTCTATGTGTACAGTGGTGAAGGTTTGGGTGAGGTGAACACTGCACAGTCTTTATCACCTTTGCACAGTGAACGGTTTTTGATTAACAGGCAAACATATTGTTGGTTTTAATAAATGGATTGACACTGAAATAAAACTTTATAACATGAAGTTCCTTTATTCTAAAAAAACGTTTTAAAAAAAATGGACGTAAACTTTAAAAAAAACGTGTAAAAATGTATACTAGTATATCTCATTATTATTTTAAGTTAATCAATCAAGCATTTTCTAATATAAATAAATCATTCCTCTTAAATCACAAAAACTTTTTATTAATGTCCTTATAATCAATTTTTGAGTTAATAGTTTAAAGATAATTAAATATTTACTCACAAATCAATAGCGGCAGTAAAATAAATATATTGAGTTAAATTATATTTATGATCTAATTTTTTTTGTTTGTATTAAAAATAAAGAGCGAGTGGTTATTACATGTAGAAGAAATCAAAGAATTACATTATTGTTAATTTTCTTATCATTATTATAAAACTGTTGAAATTTTATTTTAAATTTAATTTTTCACTCATTTTAGAAGCAAAATTCTTTCTTCTTTTAAGATTTTGTGAAAACATAATATGAAAAAAAGTTGAAGGGTAAAAACTATTGTAAATATTAACTAGTTATTGGTTAGGGGAATCAAGTTTAATGAAATAAGAATTATAGATATTCGTCAAATAAAACCGTAAATTATTAAATTAAAATAAATTTTATTAAAACTAAATTTTAAAAATCTCATTAAACTTTGTTATTCACTAGTATTACTACTGTTTTAGCTTATTGTTTATTTTTCTGTAACAAAGTCACAATTAATCTAGTTTTGCCAAATTATTTTACTTGGTATTTTCTTATTATTTTATTAACGTTTAGCTTTTTGTAAGTATTATTTGCTAAAATATTATTTCAAAGTCCAAGATAAGTAATTTGTTACTAATTTTTTTCAAATTTCCTTTTCAATGTTTCTTACACTGTACTATTTTATAGATTCACCATTCACATAGATCAACAAATCTTGCGTATTTGGTTCAGTACCTGAACCAACATTAATAGTTCCTAACTTTAGTTGGTTTAGTTATTGTCCACCAACTTTGTAGTAGAACGTTAAAAGTTTTACTGTATGCAATTAATTGACAATTAAGTAGCCTCAAATGTCTAATAATAAGATCATGCCGTGTTCCATATCCTATAAAACTGGTCATTTAACCATAATGAGATATTTGAATAGAAGAGTGATACTGTTAGTTTGGAATGATTTAGACCAAATGTTCCAGTTAAAAAATATAAAATTTATTTGTATATAACACTTTTTTGTTATAATCTACCTCGTTTCAGCCAGGATCTGTATAGATCTTTTTTCCATCACAAGCTTCTGTCCTTTGTAGTATTGTCATATTTCTTGCTGTTGACGGGCTTCGGATAATCTTATCAATCACAAGTTCCTTATTGTACTTCTTGTTCTTTGTGGAGTACATAAAAAGATTATCCGAGAAGCCCTAACAAGAAGACAAATGGCAATATCAGAACTGCCGTAGCTTATGACTCTTAACATATGAATAGGTTTTAGGATCTTAATGTAATGGTTTAAATTGAATTATCAATTATCACTCTTTGAACAGTGTAATGATATAGGTAAAATTTGTTAAAAACTGATCCAAATAATATAGTAACGATAGAAAGAATTTGTATACTAGGCTAGTCAAAGCCTACATTTTATATTTGTGGTTATATATTGTAGTAACCAAATACATATTTTGATTCATACCTTCTCTGAAATTAAAAACGGAAATTTCAAAACTCTGTAATGTTGTATAAAGTTAATCGAACAATATAGAAAACCATATTATTTTTGTTGTTATTAGTATATTTCCGAGAAATGTAGATATTTTCTCAGTTAATATTAAAATTTAAAACAAAATCTTTAACTTAGAGCGTAGATAGGTGATATTTGTACGCTCTTTTAGGATGTTATTGAAAAAAATTACCAAACTTATAGGCTATGCTCTAACAAATTGTCTACCTTGAAGAGGTTATCTATCTATTACTTTCTTACCGTCTTTAAACAAAAATTAGTAATTTGAAAAAAAACTTATATTAATATTATCATATCAAGGTTTTAAATTATATTTTTCAAGATAGTGATTGCATAAAACGTTCGATCAAATATTATTTTATCCAACTTTGTTAAACTTTCATTACATTTATTGGTAAACAGCTGTCCAAAGTCATAGTTTACTAGCCTTTCGAGTTTTCTAGGTCTTGAAGTTTATTATATCTATATTTTTAAAATGTAATATGAAAACTCAATAAAACAAGATTACAAAGAATAAAAAAGATGAATGGCAATTGATTTGTTGTCTGTGTAAAAAAGAACTTTAACCGTGAATTAGAATATATAACACAAAGAATTGTAAGTTTGCATAGTAAACAAACAAAAAATGTTAAAACTATAATAACAATATAATTAACTTCCGTCTTTTCAGACGTTTTGTGGTGTACTTAATAAAATTTTGGATGTACAATTTATGGATTAAAAAATTATGATTCCAGGAGTTTTTTGTTCTAAATTAAAGTGCCGTAAATTTGCATTATTGAAAACATGGAAAAATTACCTAGCCTACACCACTGCCCCTGCTGCCTGACTGAATGTTGTCCAGCACTCATTGCATGCATTGTGTTCAGTAGATTAGAACTTTTGCTTGCACAGCACGAGATTTGTATTTTTATATCACTGCATAACCATTACAGTAGTTAGATAAAGCAGCAAGAAGAAATAAAATAAAGGAAGCAAAGTACATATAGAAAAATATTTTTCAAACTTTGACAATTTTAGTTTTGTGTAGTCGTTTGAAAAGTTTAAAATTAATATAACAGAATTTAAAATTTTAAAACATTTAAACTATTAAATACGAAATATATTATTTTATATGCTTCTGCAGAAAATTGGACACCCACAATATAAAATAAATACAACTAGTTACAAATTGAATTATAGATACAAATTTATCAATACAAATATCAGTAAGGTTAACTAATAGTTATATGTAACTAAATGTATACTTATTAGTTTATATAATTTTATGTTAGTTGCGTTTTTTAATGTTTAACATTAAAACCACTGTAAAATGAATTTTGTATGTCTTGAGATTATCCTCAAAAAACACCAACATCGAATATTGTCGAATTAAAATATAAAGGAAAATAATGTAACTGAATTTTAGCTTTGCAAGGACCAAATGAAACCTTGTTCAATAAGTTTATTTTAGTCTAATCAATATTCAAAATAGTATTCACTTTACTTCTAAGTAAAATGATTTATTGTTATAATATTCTCAAATATACTACGTTTCTGAATAAAGCATTTCGACAGCCAGATTCATTTAGTCTTTTCGAGCCAGTTAACCATGTAAAACTAAAGTAGCCAAAAACCCGAATGGCGATCTCTGTCCAAACTCCTAAAGGACGAAAAAATACTTTCCCGGAGAATTCTCCAGACAACCAATTAAATAAGAAATGTAGAGGCCTGTGTGTTTACCATACCTTGGATAACGCTCAGAAGTTTTCTTACAATTACCATTCATTGTCCTCGTGTTACGCATATAGATCAGTTTTATTCATCCGGTAATAACCTGAGATTTAGCTCAGAAAATTCATTGGGTCTTATCTTGGTGTTTGAGATTTGTTATTTGTTTGTTGCATTTGTCGCTTGTTATGGAATTTATATCATGTGAATCTTTGGCTCATTATAGGCTAGGGTTATTGTGTTATATATGGGCGTTAAAAATTTGTTAATTGTTTGTTTTGTGCACCTGTTATATCACTTCTATTTCATCAAGTTTTTGCTCAATTTAAGATCTTGTTAAAGGATCTTTGGACCTTAATTATTGTAAATGGGCGAGGACGCCCTAATTAGTTTATTTTCATTAAAGTAAGATTCTAATAGCATTGCTAATGGTGTTATATAAATATCACACTTTCTAAAGAAAAACTAGAATTTAGCATTTTTATTTGTTTTGTCTCGTTTCATTATTGTTTTTGTCAAAGTTTAAGGAAACAATTTTTAAGACGAAGTCATTTAAACCCTTTTAACCCAAACATACATACACACACACACACACACACACACACACACACATACATGCACGAGATAGCGCGTGTAAATTTTCAAAAAGATAGGAAGGATAATATTTTGTGGCTTTAGGTTGCTTACTGCGCCAGGTTATATCTTTAGTATAGATTAGAATTTTGTCAGATTAATGAATTATATTACAAATCAATCGAGAGCGCAAAGCCATTATGATTCCTTGATGTTTTGCAAATACAACAGGAGTGGTTTTAGGTTAACAAACTGGTCGCACTAGGGCTTTCCGAAACTAAAAAAAAATGTATTTAGAATATAAAACTTGTATATTAAAATATTATGTGTGTGTGTGTGTGTGTGTGTGTGTGTGTGTGTGTGTGTGTGTCTGTGTGTGTGTCTGTGTGTGAGCGTGTGTGTGTGTGTGTGTGTGTGTTGTGTATGTGTTTTTGTGTATGTTTGTAAATAATAAAATATATATATATTCTTGTTTATCAATGAAAAAATAAGAGAAATACAAATACAAGATTACTTTATTGAATTATACAATTCAAAGCTTTTCGTTGGCAAACAGTACGAACATCATCAGGAACAATAAAGAATATGAAACATACAAGTGTTGCCAAATCTATTACAAATTTGTCAATCTATTACAAATTCCTTTTCAATTTTCTGCGCTTTTATTGTTTGTGAAAACAGTTTATTTACATAAAGAACGGCCCTTACTATAATTTGTAGCTTCATATAAATTACTAGTCCGACGTTCAAATTACAAGGCAGATACCTTTTGCTTATATAATGTGTTATTATGGCAAAACTGTCGCGCGTTGCACTCAGAGACTCAAACATCTAATTCCAGCCTGAGGGTAACCTTATTTGTGCTTGAAGTTTGGAAACTAAAGGGGTTGTGTATTAAAAGCAAACAGCTGGTGTGGCTTTATTTGCAACTTATGAGCGAACACAAATTTAAGAAGGCTCACTGTTATCCAAAGTGGGATGTCCAATTGAAAAGTTGCAAACTCAATTGCGATACAACCTTTTTTATTTGTAAGCATTAAAAACGATTAAAACAACATAATTAATATAGTTTTTACCCTGACGTTAAATTTCATACAAATTATGCTAAATCATTAAATTATTAATTTGTATATTTTACGGCGAAATGTTTAAAAAAACCTAATATTTTGTTTCTTGTTAGTGCGTTGTGAATAGCTTCACGAATACTGACAAATATTAAGTAAATAATGAGAGAAGACAAAAGGCCCGAATAACAGAAAATCTAGAACAACGTTCACGATTTAAAATGTTCCATATACTAGGAACAAAAAAAAACATTATTTTTAGAAATAAATACTTTACAGGGAGGAGTTTGCTTCTCAGAATAACATTTTTTTGTTGTTGTTTCTTAGAAAAATACCAAGGTGCTTTGTTTTACGTAATTAGTTTCGTTTAGTGGTCTATATTCATAGCCTATACAATTCATACACATGCGTGCGAACGTACACACACCGTTGGTACGTACTCTTTCATACACAGTACCCTTGTGAAATTCAACTATTTTTTGTATTTTAGGGCATTAAAGGGCCAACGATAAGCGCTTCTTGCATCTGATCTGTTTTTCACTAGAAAGGCCGTTTATGTTCCATGAATACACACCTTTTTACAACTTAAGTACTAGACTATTCTTCTGTACCTTGTATGACAGAGTCTGATCCAAAACGTGTCCGTCTCCCTCCGTTTCTAGTTGTCGAGGATAAAGGAGAGTTCTGCCTCTTAGTTCCAGGCGTTAGTTCTTATAAAAAGGCATGTAATGTTCCCTTTAAAAAAAAACTGTAAAAAATAAAACTGTCATTGTAGTACTTACTAACTCTGATTTTGTTGGTTTAATTTAACTAGATTTTCTTAACTGTAGGATTTTCTTTAGGATTTGGTCAGAAACTTTTTTATACGTAATTTATAAAAGAACTTTGAAAATTGAGAGAAAATTATTTTCAATTTGCGGAGACTAACTACGGGTTAATTACACATCTTTTGTTTCATGAAGTTTGTAATTAATATTATTATGTCTCTTCTTTAACAGACGCTTCTTTAGTTACGTTAATCTTCCTCTTGATTAAAACCTTGTCAAAACAACATGTATATTAACTTTAGAACTCTACCCTCTATAATTTTCAGATTTCCTTTCCTTGTACGTTGGTTCAACGTGTTTAAACTCTACCCTAAGATACCAATCTTTCTACTGTATTTAGCCTATTTTTATATTTTAACCTTATTATAAATATTTGCATACAACAATATGCTATATTAGTGTGTGTTTTTTTATTACGTAAAAGAAAGTTTTCACATAATTGTTATATATTTTATTATAAAATTTTGAATTGTGTTTAATTTAAATTTCAATCACACTGATCATCGTAACTTACTATTATACTCACTGGAGTTTCTTGTTTATTTCTCCAATAAGTTATATACTTATTTCGTTTATTAATTTCTAATAATTTTTCATTGGCATAGTTTTTATCATTTACGGCATAGGAAGAATATTTTTTAAATTATTTTAATAGGCCCCTTGCATTTCATTTATATAATTTAGGCTAATTATATTTACTAACATTTTCCATTGAAATTATTTGTCATTGTATCATTAAAAATAATATTTTTTCTTTTACTATTATCTTATTATAAGGGCCTACCGTTACTACTATAATGGTAATTACGTATCTTTCTTTAGCTAAAAAATTGATATTTTCTTAATCATCACCACTTATGAAATTGTTTGCCTTATTCAATTGATTTATCTTGCAATTTCAATATATCTTTTTATTTAATAAAACGATCCTTTAAATTTACTTATGAAATTAAAAATTCAAACGCTTTATAGATTTACATACAGCTCTTTATTAATTAATTAAAATGTGTGTTATAAATGTCGATATAAAGTGTGTTTTTTAATTACAATTTCCTC
This sequence comes from Prosapia bicincta, assembly GCA_036971475.1. NCBI lineage: Eukaryota > Metazoa > Arthropoda > Insecta > Hemiptera > Cercopidae > Prosapia > Prosapia bicincta. The sequence continues at coordinate 200,684,810 of JBAIZL010000004.1, forward strand.
CTGATAAATAATTGTTTATATTTTTTGAAAGACCCAATTAAATTATTATTATTTGGCATTACTTAAAAGAATTACACACTTTAACATATAAATATTTAAAATTATTAGAACATCAGTTATTCAAAAATATGTCCTTATGTATTAAAACTGCAATGCTATGCATTTAACACGTTTATATATATATATATATATATATATATATATATATATATATATATATATATATAACTGTTATATTCATAGCTTGTTATAGTTATGAATAATAATATAGTACAAAATTATAATAATATTTTAAATTGTAAAGATGTTTCACAATCTTACAAGATGAATTTGAAGGTTTATTAGATATAATAAATAATTATATTTACCATGTAAAAGAAATATATTTCTTGAATTAAAGAATTTAATTTAACCAGGCATAAATTCTAAAAATAGCGAAATCATTTTTTTTTCTTCTAACAAAATAAATTCTGCATATACATTATTATTTTTCCAATATTTAGTTTAGTTTGTTTTCTTCTTTAAACATGCTTATTTTTTAATAAAACTTTATCCTTAATATCCCCCTCCCTTTAATATTTAATGCTTTTTTTATTCCGATAATTGTTACTCTAACAAATTTATTTCCAAAACGATTTTTTTGAGTAACTACAATACAACCTTTTCCAATGTTTTTTTAAAATTTCTTTTACAACCATTGTAAAAACATATCTCTAAAAATATTATTTTTACTAAAAACCCTTAAGAAAATATCTAGAAATTAATTTACTTATATATATATATATATATATATATATATATATATATATATATATATATAAATGTTTAATTTTGACCACAACTACTATAATTTACACTCACTATCTGTTCTCTTTTATATCTCCTTTTTTATTTTAATGTTGTATTACTTAATTTTAAATAAAGAAAAAACATTTTGTTTGTTATGAATCTACAGGTTTCTTGATATTTATTTTCCATTTTAATTTCAAAAACTATTTTCACTCAATTTGTCAGTAGTATTTAATTTATTCATACCAATTATTTATTGATGACTTTCGGATTAACGTTTTTTAGAAGGCATTAAATTTATTTAATTGGTAATATATTTAACAGATTTATTTTCATTTTTAACAGTTTTGTATTACTTTAAAATGGAACTCACTAGCACATATAAGATCAATTTACGGAAATAAACATAACATGGATTCGCCTTTGGAGACTGGAGTGTCTGTATAATTTAAAAGATTCTTTTACAAGTTATGAGATTCATTGTATATATTCAAATAAGTTTGATTTAAAAATTTTTCGTAACATTTAAAAAAGTAAATACACTTAATTTATAACGTTTAAAACGATTTTTTTAAATCCTCTATTAATTCATCAATTATATTTTAAAATTACACTTTAGTGAAAAACGTTGCTTCCATCAGGCTTTAGTGAATCACAGTAATATAATTAGCTGTATGACGTCATGTGCACTTGTGCATGTATAGTACGTTGTTCACAACATGTTTCACATTAAAAGCATTTTGCCCCTTACAGTATGCACAAAGTGACGGCAATGTTTTCAGATTAATGGATTCCTTTTCTCCGCGGGCTGTATACGATGCATGAATCTTTTATGTCTTGCTTAGGTACAACTCGCTCCATCCTTCCAACTCATTTAAGATTCACCTATCTCTTTTTAATGCACATAGATATTTTTTTAATTACAATATACATTTACTCCAGGCAATCCACGTCCTTTTCCAATAAACATTTATTAAAAATTTTTTGTTGTAAAATAATTTGTAGGGTGAATAGATTTAAAAACATGTATAAATAAATGACGATGATAAAAGCTTATTTGCAATATATTATCCCTAGTAAAAGATTATAAATAACTGACTATATTTCCAGGTTTGAAGATAAGTAGTAGAAACCAGACAGGGTTTCATTGTATGGCAGATGCTGAAGTGTATCTGTGAGCCAAACAGGTTTTCATTGTATGGCTAATGTTCCAGTATATCTGTGGGCCAGACAGGTTTTCATTGTACGAAAGATGCTGCAGTTTATTTGTTAACCAGATAGTTTTTCATTGTGCGGTAGAAGCTACAGTATATCTGTGAGCCAGACAGTTATTAATTGTGTGGCAGATGCTGCAGTACATCTGTGAGCCAGAAACGTTTTCATTGTATGGCAGATGCTGCAGTATATCTGTGAGCCAGACAGTTATTCATTATATGGCAGATGCTGTAGTACATCTGTGAGTCAGAAAGGTTTTCATTGTATGGCAGATGCTGCAATAAATCTGTGAGCCAGACCGGTTTTCATTGTGAGTTAGATGCTGCAGTACATCTGTGATCCAGAAAGGTTTCCATTGTATGGCAGATGCTGCAGTATATCTGTGAGCCAGACAGTTATTCATTATATGGCAGATGCTGCAGTACATCTGTGAGCCAGAAAGTTTTTCATTGTGTCGAAGATGCTGCAGTACATCTGTGAGCCAGAAAGGTTTTCATTGTGTGGCAGATGCTGCAGTACATCTGTGAGCCAGAAAGTTTTTCATTGTGTCGAAGATGCTGCAGTACATCTGTGAGCCAGGAAGGTTTTCATTGTGTGGCAGATGCTGCAGTACATCTGTGAGCCAGAAAGGTTTTCATTGTGTGGCAGATGCTGCAGTACATCTGTGAGCCAGAAAGGTTTTCATTGTACGGCAGATGCTACAGTATATCTGTGAGCCAGACAGGTTTTCCTATTACGCCTGATGCTGCAATATATCTTTAAGCTAGACAGTTTTTTTTAATTTTACGGCAGATCCTTTCAAAATACTTTAATCCATAGTAACATAAAAACATCAGTAATTCCAAACTACAATCTAAAATTAAGAAAACTAGTACTGAACAAAGAACTGGCATCTAGCAAAAATTTTGTCTTATCATCAGCAACAGACATTTAAAATTTGTCTTCGATCTGGTTGTAGGATAAACTACTTCATACCTGTCGGAACCGTTTCTTTTTCTTAAAATGAGTGGTAAAGGAAACAGTGTGACAGTATTTTTACTAATTCTTTAGGCCTATTCATTCAGGATTATTACGTATCACACGTTCTTTAGTATCAATTACGTGCACCAAAGAAGTGTTCACAAAGATTCGGCAGTTTAAGTCTACAACTTTTATCCACTGGAAAAAATTAACTAGATGAACTTACAGACCAAGATTCATATTATAGTTTAACTGTTTTGTTTCAATTATATATCTAACTTGATTTATAGTCTGAAATGTCACTCACATGCTCGTGTGTGTTTGTGTGTGTGGGTGTTTGTGTGTGTGGGTGTGTGTGTGGGTGTGTGTGTGTGTGTGTGTGTGTGTGGGGGGGGGGGTGTGTGTGTGGATGGGTGTGTGTGGGGGGGGGGGGTGTGTGTGTGGATGGGTGTGTGTGGGTGTGTGTGTGGGGGTGTGTGTGTGGGTGTGTGTGTGTGGGTGTGTGTGGGTGTGTGTGTGGGTGTGTATGTATATGTTTTAAAACCTTTGTGAAACAAAAAATAAGTATAGTTTTAAAACGTATTCATTAGAGAAATGGAGAAATATTTGTGTTTTTAAAGTGTTTATGTACGTTTTTACTTACACCGATTAGTTACATTTGACATTGCGACATTTTTTATATAAGTGCAATGAGATTCGAATATGGCGATGATGACCCACATTTGTATACTTCTCTTATTTGGGATGCCTGAGTGTCTTATTTTTCTGTGCAAAAATGGAATTAAAGCATCCTGGTGACTTTATTATATATAAATTACAAACAAATTTCTTCATTCCGATAACTATATTTAAAAATACAGTTCTTATTTTAAGCACATTTTTTCTCCTCTAACAATCGTAGATAGGCCCTGTGTTTTTTCTACGCAAATTGATCTTGGTGACTGATCTTCATCTTGTAGAAGATAAAATTGTACCTTCTAAATTTAGTTTTATAACAACAGCTTGGAGAATCTATATATGATCATATGGTAAGATCATAATATAGCTTTTAATAAATAGGCTCACTAAACGCCCTAATAATGTGTTTTAATATACATTGAATTTCAAGTAATTAACACCGACATCAGTTACAATCACCAAATATTGTGTTCAGATCTACTCGTTAAATACCTTACATCTCTGCGTGGATTTTATTTTTTTTAGTTTATTTGTCTCTTCTGTAATATTTTCCGAGTTTAAATTTATTTCTGTCTTGTCATTTTTTACAATTAAAAATAAAAGACTTTAGAAACCTTTAAAAAAATTATTTAATATAGCATTTATTATTAAATATTTGTCTGGTGTAAATCTGTCGGTATAGCAAACACGTAAAGAAATATAAACTAAACAGGCAAATATATGACAAAAATTCCAACAGACAAAAAAGAGTTTAATAACATAACAGGAAAACATGTGCCAATAAATATGCACGTGAATATTGCTTATTTTAAACCTCATAGGTTTTATTACCAGTGTCGCCTATTGTCCTTTAAAATAATTCAAGTAATATTCTCAGATTATTCAAGTAATAATCTCAGACTTAAGAGTATTATTTCTTCAAACTTTCACTTAAAATAAAATATTTACTCTTAAATTCAAACTTTATTTAAAAATATGAACCTTTACTTTTAACAGACTCAAAAAATCTCTTATTAAACGAAACTTATTGATTGTATTATCTATTCATCTTTTTCTTTAATCTGTTCAGAAATATTACCAGATCTATCTTTTATTAAATAGAACATCTAGAAAACTTCAATACAAAATATGGTTTTAAGAACCCATTTCTTTTATTTAAATGCTTATTTTATTGATAGAAATCACTTCTAAAATTTAATTTTGGTTTTAATCGACAGTTAACCTCTTTTAAAAAAAATTATGATAAATAAAATATTGTATAGTAAATAGTCTTAAAAGTTAAGATGATCGAAGTGAGTAAAAGTTTAAATGTTGTGTAAAAAGCCTTTATAAACATTTTTAAGAGTCAGATATCTTTTAAAGATTTTAACAGATATTGTGTTGTTGTTTATTTTATCTGCTAGTTTATTTGTGGGTTTTTAAAATTACAGTATTTATTTTTATATTGGAAAAAAATTATTGCTCAAGTTATTGGATTGATAGTGTTATTTAACTTTAAAAGCCATCCAGTGTTTGCTAATGAGTCCAAGACTCTCCATGACCCTTGCAAAAACGTTTTTGTTTCCTTAATTACTTTCTTTTTATAAACACAATAAAATACATATGATTTTGTTAGTATCTAAATGTTTTTAAAATGGTGATTGCTTGGTTAACTTGTCTTCTAAATAGATGAATTTTATGTTTCAGGAACACTGACAGTAAATATGAGTGTACTTCTGCTCAGTTTAGCCTCGCCTGATGAGTCTAGTTTGGTGAGTAGACTTGCTCGAAATTCTATTTTAAGGTTTTCCTTGTTCTAGACTTTAAAAAACAACGTAATTTCTTACCAAAACCTCCACGTTCACGATATCGACCACATGTACTGTAGGAAAGTTATTCTGCCCGTGCGAGCTAATTCCCCCTCTCCCTTCCCCTCCCCTAGTGCCTTGTGCGTTCCTTGTCTTTCCAGCAATCCTCCCTGAATAACGCCTCCCTTATTCCTGAACTAACGTCACAGTATATACAGGAAACTCATTCCCTATCGTGTTTAAAGCACACACATTAGTTATTTAATTGGGATTGAACACAGATTACCTGATACGTTAGTACAAAATTCATACTGTTACTGTTACAAGTCATTTGGTTTATTTACAAATCTTAAATTGTAAGATTAGTTTTGTTTAAATAATCTTTTAATTATATTTTGTAAGAGTGTATAGTTTTTTAATCTTTAATACTTTATACCTTTGTTAATGACCTAAAGACTGAATAATAATTATGAAAATGAGAATTGTACTAATTATTTAACAAGTAATTATTAAGGATCATTTATATTGGAATATTTTGGGTCGTTCATTTTTATGGCTATTACCAACTGTAAATCTAAGCATCATTCTTTCAATAGATCGTTGGAGATGGACTTACAACCGGCACATAAAAACATTTCTATTTAAGATAGTTACTAAAATTCCATTATAATGCGGGAATTAAATTTTAAAATAATCAAAAGAGCAACAATTATCAAATGAGTATTTAGTTTTTAAACAAATATTTCAATATGATTGCCTTAGCTTATACAATCATAACCTAAAACATAAAAGTAATAACAATAAACAAAGATATAATGCCAAGAACTAATACAACAGTACTAAATGATATATTTAAATATATAAATATTTATGTTTGTCATTACACAAATTAGGCTATTAAATTACATTTAAAAAACTTTTCATTATTTTTTTACAGTTTACACGGTATTTTGTAAATTTTCAACTCGAGTAAGGAGTTGAAAGAATACGGTCAACTCTGATAATAATTACCATAGAGGTAACATTAAAACTGTTTCCCTCTCAGTTTTATGGCTCAAATAATGTATACTCCCTAATTTAGTTATAAAAAATAAGAGAATTTAAAAATATTTAATATAAAATGTATTAGAGTTAAAAATACTTAATGTTGAAACATAGAAGCGGGTGTTTTCATAATTTAAATCATAGATTAAAGTCATATCAACCAGAAACACACATTTTTTAATATTATTTTTCAGCCTTGAAATATATTAATTCCAAATTATTGAAATATTAAAATATAAGCCTGAAAGGGTTTCACTTTAAATCTACTTGTACTAATGTTTTACTTTAAAACTAATTGTCCTAAATTTTGAGCGCTAAACTGAACAATACTAGGTATCGAATTTGGTGAAAATACCAACAACTTACTTTTTTTGTTTTTATTAAAACAACGTTATTCTTTTACAAATAGTAATATAATCTAATATAATATAGAAGTTATAACTATTATTTAAAAATATATAAAAAAATAATATAAAAATCATTACAAATATCTATAAAATGTCCTGGGATATCAGCGTATTAAAACGAGCCTAAAACAACTTTTCGCACATTAACGTCTGCAGCATAAAATATATTAAATCTTAATGTTAAAGTTTTTATGAGTCTAAGGTTAAAACTTTTATCTGGCATTACGAGAGCCTTGTTCTGAAATAATTTTATTTTATGACCAATCTCAAAGATCTTTAATACATAAAAGGTTTTCTTAATGTTTTCTTTAAAACACGTTACCAATACTTGTCTTTATATACAGAGACTACTCGTGTAGCCAAAAACTATAGTTTTACAAAGGATTCTCTTTCGTTTTAAGCATATCTAAGTTTATTAAATTTAGAAAACCTTTTTTTTCCCGTAATTTTGTTTATTGTTATTTAAAATTAGTGTTTAAATGAAGTTAGTGCTATTGTTAGTGTTTAAATAAAGTTGATAAAAGAAAATTTGAATGACTTATTAATTCTTCATTTAACTCAAATATTTAGGATGCGAAAAGTAAGAACATAACAACTATTATATGAAAATGTATAAAAAATACGTCTTTAGAAATCATAGCAAATAAGAAGTAAAAAGCGAAAAGATTCTTTGTCTGTCAGTATTAGAAGAGGGATGACAGTAGTTGGCGAAGACGGGGCGTAATTAGGTTTAGACTTGTATGCTGTCTGTCGTCTCTCCACTTACAGCCTTTAAAGGAATTTTACTATTGTGTTACAAACATAAAGCTGAAAAACACATTATTGGTAACTCTTAGTAACCCGAGGACATGCAACGGTGAACTAGAGGTTAAATTAATTATCGTCCTTCATAATGTAAAATAATTATTAAATATTTTTTTATAATTTATTTTTCAAAATATTCATCTCTCAAGATTATTTCCATCATTATTCCAGATCCTAGTTTACTATTCAACATATTTTTCAGATTATATTCATCATACGTGGTTGCTAATGTCGAACATATTTTTTCAGTTAGATTCATCATACTTGTTGCCAATGTCGAACATATTTTTTCAGACTATATTCATCATACTTGTTGCTAATGTCGAACATATATTTTCAGTTAGATTCATCATACTTGTTGCTAATGTCGAACATATTTTTTCAGACTATATTCATCATACGTGGTTGCCAATGTCAAACATATTTTTTCAGTTAGATTCGTCATACTTGTTGCCAATGTCGAACATATTTTTTCAGACTATATTCATCATACTTGTTGCCAATGTCGAACATATTTTTTCAGTTAGATTCATCATACTTGTTGCCAATGTCGAACATATTTTTTCAGACTATATTCATCATACTTGTTGCTAATGTCGAACATATGTTTTCAGACTATATTCATCATACTTTGTAGCCAATGTCGAACATATTTTTTTCAGATTATATTCATCATACTTGTTGCTAATATTAAACATATTTTTCAGACTATATTCATCGTACTTGTTGCTAATGTTAGCATATTTTTTCAGTTTATATTCATCCAACTTGTTGCTAATGTCGAACTTATTTTTTTCAGATTATATTGATTTGACTTGTTTGCAAATATCGAACATATTTTCAAGTTCTTGATTAAATTCAATCCTTTTTTTAGCTACTCTTTTAACATCGAACATACTTTCACCTCCTAATTTAGCATTCAATATTTTTTATTATTGAGCTAAGTACTTGACAAGACTTCACCTCGAAGCTAATTATAAATTTTTCTTTCGCTCTTTCGCTTTTAGAGTGTTCAACCTACACTCAAATATAATCGTAATTATTCACTTCATGCATAGCAGAATATAAATGATTACTAGCGTACACACCAGTACTTACAGTTCATAAATTGTAGTAATAACAATACTCAGGTACGACTAAACGAAATGACACCTAAACAAAACACCTGACAGAAATTCAGCTCTGTTAAAAATCAGTCAACAAGGGAGTATTTCTATTTTTGCACAAAAATACAGCCAATATTATGCTCATAGCGTTAAAAACAAAATAAAACTCAAAATAAACTTTAGAATTCAAAACTATTAGAAGACCCAGAGATACACGAGAACAGGGTATCATTTCTTAAAACCTTTCATATGTACACTGCTACGAAAACCGCTTACGCTCTATCTGACAAATAGTTTTACTTACTCACAATTAAACTTCAAGGTCACAATTATCAGAGAGGCCACATACATCAAACTAGACCCATCCATTAAGAAAAATATCATATTGATATTGAGATAGTTTTAAATCAATAGTGATCCGGTTACAGTCACATAATCGTGTAGGCCTTTGGAAACACGCTGAACATAAAACTCACGAACCGGTTACAGTCACATAATCGTGTAGGCCTTTGGAAACACGCTGAACATAAAACTCACGAACCGGTTACAGTCACATAATCGTGTAGGCCTTTGGAAACACGCTGAACATAAAACTCACGAACCGGTTACAGTCACATAATCGTGTAGGCCTTTGGAAACACGCTGAACTTAAAACTCACGAACCGGTTACAGTCACATAATCGTGTAGGCCTTTGGAAACACGCTGAACATAAAACTCACTAACCGGTTACAGTCACATAATCGTGTAGGCCTTTGGAAACACGCTGAACATAAAACTCACGAAACGCATAAAACATTCGTGTGGTTTGAAAAAACAGAGAATGTCTTCCAGCTGAGAAGATTACTCCTGATTCAGTCCTTGTATGAAAACGTCATGAAGTTTATTCATTGTAATCAATGTGTTTGTTGTTATTTTGTTTTGCCTAACAATCTAAAATATCCTACTAAACCCACTGTACTGTAAACCTGTCGATAAAATATATATTATTATAAAAATAATATAAACAGTATAGCTTAACAATAGATTAATTAATATTCTTATATTCTTATAGTTTTGTTAAATGGGGTGCAAAATATAATTCTATACATTTACCAAAGATAAAATTCAGTTGTTTTCAATGAAATACTCGTAGAACTATTTTGTTGGACATGTATTGTAATACATGGATTGTGATCATAGTAAATAACACATAATAATACTATTAAAAATCTTGTAAATTGGTGTAATCTATACGAAAGCTAGGCATAGCTTATTTATGTTACAAATTTACTGTATATATTTTTGTCTCAAGCATTTTTTAAAAACTTCTTTAATAATATTATTTCCTTCATACAAAAATTTCTTCTTGCTTAAAAGTAATGAATTTATTATAAAGAGTGTTTTAAAATTTCATCTTTAATTCTTTATTTGCATTTTATGTTTCAAAGATTTTTGTAGAATATAGAGAAAAAAAATTACCAACTGGGTATTTTTAAGTAGGTTTAAAAAAACACATTCTATATAAAATTTTAAAATATAATCAAATTTACCGTTTAATATAACACTTTCTCTCTATGGTGCAATTTAGCTAACATAAAGTATACAAGTGCGTAAATTGTATAGAAAATTAAAATAGCTTAACTATCTATTTGGCTCGATTAGTTATGGTTTCAGATAAATACTGACAAAAATGGAAGGATTTTACAACGTTTGATAAGCAAAACTACATATAATGACTGATTGAATTAATCCAATAAACTCATCTTGTTTTAAATGAAAATCTGAGTTTAAAAGTAATGCTGCAAGTTGTACATAAAATTAGAATTGTATTATTTTCCGTCTTAAACTTGAGCTACTAGTTTTCCCTTATTTTATGTAACATGCATTACTATACATACAATAAATTTTATTATATATTATATTTATCATATTGTATATATGATGGTAAGATTTACATAATAATATATATTTAAGTATGTAGATGTTTACTTATGTTCTTGATTTTTTGCTTAATGCAATAATGTTATGATCTAGGAGAGTACGTTAATGCTCTTAATTATCAATAAGTATAAGAATAAAACAGTAGCGCTAACGCTTTAAATATCACTAAGCATAAAAGTAACATTAAAGTACTTAACTATGAGTAAGTAACAAAGTAAACGGGTAGCGTTACCGCTTCTAATTTTCAGTAAGCATAAAAGTAAAACGATATGGTAAACGTTCTTAATTATTAGTAAGTATAAAAGTAAAACTGCAACGTTGAGTTCTTAACTATGAGTAAGTAACAAAGTAAACGGGAAGCGTTACCGCTCCTAATTTTTAGTAAGCATAAAAGTAAAACGATAAGGTAAACGTTCTTAATTATTAGTAAGTATAAAAGTAAAACTGTAACGTTGAGTTCTTAACTATAAGTAAGTAACAAAGTAAACGGGTAGCGTTACCGCTCCTAATTTTTAGTAAGCATAAAAGTAAAACGATATGGTAAACGTTCTTAATTATTAGTAAGTATAAAAGTAAAACTGCAACGTTGAGTTCTTAACTATGAGTAAGTAACAAAGTAAACGGGAAGCGTTACCGCTCCTAATTTTTAGTAAGCATAAAAGTAAAACGATAAGGTAAACGTTCTTAATTATTAGTAAGTATAAAAGTAAAACTGTAACGTTGAGTTCTTAACTATGAGCAAGTAACAAAGTAAACGGGAAGCGTTACCGCTCCTAATTTTTAGTAAGCATAAAAGTAAAACGATAAGGTAAACGTTCTTAATTATTAGTAAGTATAAAAGTAAAACTGTAACGTTGAGTTCTTAACTATGAGTAAGTAACAAAGTAAACGGGAAGCGTTATCGCTCCTAATTTTTAGTAAGCATAAAAGTAAAACGATATGGTAAACGTTCTTAATTATTAGTACGTATAAAAGTAAAACTGTAACGTTGAGTTCTTAACTATGAGTAAGTAACAAAATAAACGGGAAGCGTTACCGCTCCTAATTTTTAGTAAGCATAAAAGTAAAACGATAAGGTAAACGTTCTTAATTATTAGTAAGTATAAAAGTAAAACTGTAACGTTGAGTTCTTAACTATGAGTAAGTAACAAAGTAAACGGGAAGCGTTACCGCTCCTAATTTTTAGTAAGCATAAAAGTGAAACGATAAGGTAAACGTTCTTAATTATTAGTAAGCATAAAAGTAAAACTGTAACGTTGAGTTCTTAACTATGAGTAAGTAACAAAATAAACGGGAAAGGTTACCGCTCCTAATTTTTAGTAAGCATAAAAGTAAAACGATAAGGTAAACGTTCTTAATTATTAGTAAGTATAAAAGTAAAACTGTAACGTTGAGTTCATAATAATCAGAGAGTAAGAAAAAAAACGGTGACTTGTTTACTTATGTACTTGTATTTAATGCTATGATTATTATTACGATACTACATTAATGCTCTTGATTATCAACAAGTATAAAAATAAAACGGTAATATGAACTTACTTAAATATCAGTAAGTAACGAAGTAAAACAAAACTTTAATAGCCTTAATTATCAGTAAGAAACCAAGTAAAACGATAACATTTTTTTCCTTATAATAAGTAACGAAGTAATACAGTAACGTTACGTTCTGAAATATCAATAAGTAACAGAGTAAAAAGATTACGTTAAATTTCTTTATTATCTTAAGGAACTAAGTAAAACGTTAATGTTAACTATCCTTACTATCAATAAGTAACAAAGTAAAAAAGTAACGTTACGTTCTCAATAATCAATAAGTAAAAAAGTAAAACGGTAAAATTAACGTACTCAATAACCAGTTAGTAACAAAGTAAAATGGTAATATTAAGTTTCTCAATCACCATTTATTATTAAAGTAAAACGGTAACGTGAACGTTTCTAATTTTCAGTAAGTAACGAAGTAAACGCAACGTTAACGTTCCTAATTATTAGTAAGAAACAAAGTAAAAAAGTAACGTTACGTTCTCAATTATCAATAAGTAACCAATTAAAACGGTTAAGTTCAGGTACTCAATTACCAGTTTGTACAAAGTAAAATGGTAACATTATTGTTTTGAATTACCAGTAAGTAATAAAGTAAAATGGTAACGTGAACGTTCCTAATTTTCAGTAAGTAAAAATGTAAACCGATAACGTTAGCTGTACTTACTATCAATAAGTAATGAAGTAAAAAAGTAACGTTACATTCTCAATTATCAATAAGTAACAAAGTAAAATGGTAAAGTTAACGTTCTCAATTACCAGTAAGTAATAAAGTAAAATGGTTCATAATTTTCAGTAAGTAACCAAGTAAAACGATAACGTTAACTTACTTTACTATAATAAGTAACAAAGTAAAACAGTAGCATTACGTTCTCAATTATCAATTAGTAACAAACTGAAACGGTAAAAGTAACGTACTCAATTAGCAGTTTGTAACAAAGTAAAATGTTAACATGAACGTTCCTAGGATTCAGTAAGTAACAAAGTAAAACGTATCGTTATCGTTCCTAATTATCAGTAAGTAACAAAGTAAAACGATAAAGTTAACTTTCCTTATTATCAATTAGTAACAAAGTAAAATTGTAACATTAAGTTTCTCAATTACCAGTAAGGGTAAAGTAAAATGGTAACGTTAACGTTCTTAATTATCAGTAAGTAATAGTGTAAATAAATATCGTAACGTTCTTATTTATCATTATAAATGAAATAAAGATTCATAACGGTAAATATTAAAATAGTTTACTCAAAATCTCACTACATCCTAGTTTATTAACACATACAGACTAGTTTCGATGACGCTGTTGCCTTCATCGGTGATTGGGTACTACTTAATATCGGCTAAAGATTGTTAAAAAATATTATACAAACTCGGAATGAACTAGGTGTAATGCTGTAAGGTGCTTACAGCCTTATTGCATGTGAAGGGAAACGCTTTTGAGGTGAATAGTTCAAATAATTTCTTTTACATTTCTAAGGATGGCTTAAATGTATTTTCGAGCAAAAAAGGAAACTTTGTAAAGAAAGATGGGGATTTATTTAAAGTACACAATAAATAATATCAAATTTTATCTCAAACGTTTATTACAATTAGTTTAAAAACCTTAAAGAACGCAAGATTTACCACAACCTATTTGTTTTCAAAAAAGTTCATAAACGATTAGATTTTTATTCTAGATTAAGACTTTAAGTAAAATAATTTTATTCATAACAATTAAATAATTATTTAAACGTTCAAGTTTATATATTTTTTATAATTTAATAGGATCGCTTAAAAACAAACATTAAATATGTAGCATGTTTGCTAATAAAAGTTTTGTTTTCTTATTTTACAATTTAGAAAATTTCAACAAACAATGTTTTTCATTTTGTAGTGTGTGATTTATGAGACAATACTAAAAAATATAGACTACAGTATTTCATATTGCGTACTTATAATAGAACTATTCCCTTATGTTTTCTTCACTGTTGGGAAAAGTGGTTAAAATTAAAAGTATTTAAATTTTATTATTAAACAGCTTTTTTTTCTCTTTTTTAAAATGATTTAGAAAACATTGGATTTACATGTTTTTATTACTCAAATATAGGTCGACTTTCAAATTGCTGCACGTAACAATTTGAAAATTGCTCCCTAAACGAATAATTTTTAGCCCCTATACGGGTTTAGCTCCCTAAGCGGGTGTTTAGTTACAACCATAACAACTGTTCTAGTTATTGATGTTGAAAATATGTCTAAATATTATACAAGTAAAAAGATATTTGAAAATGAGCAGTTAATATACAGTACGTTATAAAGGCTATACATATATTTTTGAAAGACAGATTCTATCCCGTTTCATCGCCGTTTTTTGGCAACATTTAGAATCTTTGACCTTTTGTATTATAATTGTTCTTACACTTCATGTATAGGTAGTAAAAACTTTAAACACTATTTGCTAGAATTGACGGTGTTTTTTTCTGATTTTTTATTTAAATTGTTTCTTCGTACTTCAAATAGTAACTAAATAAGAGATGGTTTGATGTCTTTGAAGTTTTGTTTGACGAGAAACAGGCAGTTTATATTATTCAAGTTCAATCGGTTTAAAACCATTTATATTGGAATTGTTATTGACCAAACTCAATGTTTATGTAACCGACTTCGAAGGTTTTGGTGAAAAAAGGAAGATACCGGTCATGAAGTGAGGGAAGTCTTTGAACATTTGTTTTTTTTAATAAATATATTCTTGTATTTGAATTGATCTTTTATAATTGATTACTTTGTAACAGGAAAACGTTTTTGTACATATATATATATATATGTGTATTTTATATTTGTCTAAACTAAAGACAAAATGTTTAAAATGGTAAAAATGCGTTTTGTATTATTTATTGTAACACAAAAGTGAAGAGAAGAGGTACAAAATATACGAGTACCTTCTTTTCAAAAGGTTTTACATCCATTAGTCCAAGGCTAGCCTAATTGTCGCCTAACAGTGGATGTTTAGATATAACTAGATTTGGGAACATATAGTTAGTTAATCATTAGCTCTGTCTGCAATCAATGCGTTGTAATTATTTCCTCACTGAGCTTTGTACTTGATGTGAATATGCTGAAGGTAATGAATGGGAGATTTAGTTCGGTGTAACATTAACTTCTGAGTTTTTAGTAGCAAAAACAAATGGAGAAATGAGTTGAATTCATTTTTGTAATGCTTTCAAATTTAAGGTATATTATTATTATTTTTTTACAGGAATTAAAATACAATAACTGGAAACAGAATAACGCCAAACTATTGATAGTTTATGAATAATTTGACTATTTTTACGCTTTGTAAAGTATTTTTTCTACTAACAATTTGTTTATGTATACATTGTATTTAAATGTAAATTACGATCTTCATCCCGGATTAAAAAAAGCAAATATTAACCGACAAAAAAGGAATCATGTAGACAGACTTGAAGTACATGATACAAATCAAGTTCGTAATCAGTATTATTACACTGGTAAATGTAAATCTATTGCTATCCGATATACCTATGTTTTTTGACTAAATTATTCTACCATCTATTACTGTACTTTATTTTAAAGCTTTTCTGCAATAAACTTTTTTTTGTGTGGTTGGACACAATTGTTATGAGGATCCTTTGTTTATCGATAAATATGACTCGTACTTCGCAAAAGCGTTCAACCAGGATAAACATTATTTCCTCCATAAAAACTCTAAAAGACTCCAATATACTAGTGTATATACATACATACATACATACATATATATATATATATATATATATATATATATATATATATATATATATATATTAGTATCTTAGTGAGTACGTGCCACTTTAGGACCTCGATAGGGTGTATGTCTGGCTACGAAACTGCCAACGTGTCGTCATAACCAAAAGGTGGTTATGTCCATACTTTGTTAATATCTACTCATAATTCTTCCATGTTCTTTAAAAAGCTATAAAAAAGAATTTATGGGCATATACTATTTTCTCACTGATGATGTAAGTATTCCAGAGTATATATATATATATATATATATATATATATATATATATATATATAGTCTGAGCGAGTATATATATATATATATATATATATATATATATATATATATATATATATGATGATGATGAATAGTTATTATCTGGAGTACATCCGTTCATTCTGCAGTGCATAGAATCGCAGTTCCGATGTTTCGCTAGAATCTCATTTAGCATTGACGAGGTGGATTCAACAACGCTTCACTCGCTCTTCAACTTTTGTTGGTTTTACCTCGTCAATGCTGGATGAGATTTTAGCGAAACGTCGGAACTGCGATTCTATGCACTGCAGAATGAACGGATGTACTCCAGATAATAACTATTTATCGTATTTTTCCATCCGTGAAAGAATACGTATCAGCATATATATATATATATATATATATATATATATATATATATATATATATATATATATATATATATATATATATATATATATCGCAATATGTATTCTTGTGTATTAATAAAGAACATAAGTCAAAATACAAATACAAGAATTATAATTGAATTTACAATTCAAAGCTTTTCGTTGGCTAACAGTACCAACATCATCAGGAATATTAAATAATTCAATTAAACTTCAGGAAAAAAGCTTTGAATTGTAAATTCAATTATAATTCTTGTATTTGTATTTTGACTTATGTTCTTATATATATATATATATATATATATATATATATATATATATATATATATATATATATTATGGTCACCGTCGAACTGTCAAAAACGTTGATTTAAAAAATATTTTTATTTATTGCGTGGATAGCTTTGAGCTTATATTTGATAATATTAATAATTTGTATTAGGTTATACTTATTTTGGCTCTCATACGAGTCTTAAATTTGTAAAGTTTCTCAAGTCTTTTTTAAGGTTACAAATTGTTTTGATAGTTTTAACAAATATTTTAAAGATCTTTTTTTTAATGACTACATTTTGCTTTTATTGCCATAATAAAAAAATGGCCTTGAACCTGATTTGATTTTTGAACATTTTTCTAAAATGTGTGTGAATATTTTAATTATCCAGTATCATCATCCTATTAGCTGTGTTTAAATATCTTGTTACAAAGAGGAAGTGATGACGAAAAAGTAAGATATTTATTATTAAATTAAGATATAGGAAGAACTTTTTCAGACTAGTGTTTTGGATTCTTCCCACGACACTCTATGCGTGATATTCTGGTTCCGTCTAACATTTTCTGATAAGACATTTTGGAAATGAGCGTTCCACCAACTGCTAAATGAAATCGTTAGCTTGAGCAATAAACGATGTATTAATTTAAGGAATAAAATAGCACACTTTGTTAACCAAATTAATATTACAAAAACAAAAACAGCTACCCAGTACCATATTTTAGTTTAAGAAAATATATTGAAATAAATATGCAAAAACAAATATCAAAACATTGAAAAAACTGTAAAAAGGGAATAATCTAGATACAGAATTCAGAAAAATATATTGGGTGTCCATGAAAGGTTTAAACATAATTAAAGGTCAAAGCTGTCGACCTTATTACAGATATTTTGCTTCGTATTAACAAATAACCTACTAAAACGGATTTGAATCTACACCATCTGGATAAGATCTGTACTGATCGAAGCATTGTCGACATTGTATGTACAATATAGCGCTTTCACTAGTTCTCTGAACTATAGTTAATACTCCATTCTATGACAGTAACCTTATTTATTGTCGACACTTTAATGATATAGTTATTTTCCCTGCTACAAGAAAAGGGATGATACCTTAAATGCTACTTCGTGTTAATGCAGTTGTGAAAAGATTCCTTTCCAATGCTGGTAACGCCGTAATTGAACCAATCCTGTTGACAATTCTGTTTAGTCTGTCCATCTATCCAGTATAATTGGAATACCATTGTACATGTAATAAAAAAATAAGCTTATTGTACAAAGTGGTGGAGAAAAACAGGAAATTTTGAAATAATTTGAAAAGGTTTAAAAAAATTACCAGACTTTATTTAATACTGACAATATGTTTTATAAGAGTGGAAATTTCCTTGAGTAATGCTTTTTAAAAATTACATCGGTTAAATGCTGTTCATTTCGCCTTACACTTTTAGTCAGTCGATTTCGTAGAGTTTCCATAGCGTGGGGCAATGTATTCTCCTGTATGTTGGCGATGTTTTGCCCAATGTGAACTTCTAGCTGGTCGAGGTTTGTTGGTCTATTCTGATACATGACGTTCTTCAGATATCCCCGTAAAAAAAATAATCGAATACCGAGAGTTTTGGAAAACGGAGTGGCCAAGTGGTGTTACTATTTCTCACACAGCATCAATGGTCTCTGGAGTTCTTTCAAACAATAAACGTCCACTAGACGTTTGTTTTAAGGCTGGACCAGTATCCTCAAAGTTACGAAAGCACGTCGTGATAGCGTGTAAAGAAAAAACTTTACCGCAGGGTGGGATCTCATAATGACGTGAAAAAAACTCTGTGCAGCTGTCACACTTTTACTATATCGGTAATACGCACTCACTGCGACCGCACGTTCTCCCTCCACAGCAACTAAATGTCCCTTTCTACGCGACAGCTTGATACATCTCCCTACTTATTCTACAGCTACAGGCCTGCCAACATCAACTTAGAATTTTCCTTGTATTTAATTGTAGTTAAAATGAAAGTTGCCTTAAGTGTACTTTTTTAACAAAATTAACCACTGTCATTGTTGTTAACGTCTTCTTTGTTTTCGTCTATTATTGTTACTATTATTAGTATCTTTGCACATTGTGTTTTTATTATTTATTTATGAAATATATTTAGTATTAAAAAAAATAATAATTATGTGATATGTAAGTCCTATGGTAGATGAAAACTGTAGGTACCTTTAGTAAAAATTATAGTAACAGTTTTCTCCTCATCTTCGCATTGCCTGATCTTTTAGAAACTCTCAAAATCGTAAAATACATAAAGTATTGCAATAATTCTTTTAGACATTACTGCATTTTGGAATTTGAAATAGTAAATATTCTTTTGCTATAAGATTTGAAATTCATTTCCTTATAGTTTTTTTTAAATTTATAAAATTATTATTTAATGAAAAGTTATATGTAAAACAGTTTTTCATATTCACAAAAATATGTTGTCGAATTTTAAGTATAACGCGTGTCTTTATTTTCCATATAAAGTTTATTCAGAGTAGCGGAGGGTGGGGTACTATATCACAATTTATTTTTTTATATCAACGTGTTAATCAAAAGCATTTGTGCAATCATAAACTTTAGACTTTAGGACACATTATTTATTTTTTCAACCACTTAATATGTTGCTAACTCTATATTTTACTTTTTCTAGAGCATTGCGAGTGACCAAATACGCCGTGGGGGAGTACTTTGTCACAGGGCAAGGGGTACTTTGTCACATGTATTTTAAATAAAGTTAATCTAGAGGGAATAAAAAAACTTTTGAAGTTGTAGTTACCATTTAATTACATATTTGGCCTCCTAATTAAGGCCAATATAACAAAGTAGACCGTCTCTTATAAAGTGTTCTTTTTAATTCATACAGGGAAACACAATACGTGTCCACCACAGAAATATTCACAAGCAATCCTCTTTCTACCGAGGTCAGGGCATCTACTTGTTTAAACCTCTTGCGACCGACGACACGGTTTGCTCTTTGTACCGATACAAGTCCAGCTTCATCTATGCTATAGATATTTTTGGCCGTAACTTGTGGCGTTGCATTACAGTCAATAGGTTATCAGAGAACTCCACCACATTTATTTTGTTAAAGTATATGGCGCGTGCTAAGGTTGTAGCTTGTGGTTTACGCCATACAGAATGAGGTTTTAGGAGCCTATAAACCAGACTGACCCTGCCATATGAGTGGCACACCATTTCAATAGTAGTTTACCTAATTATTTTCCATAGCTGTAAGCTAAATGTCTTAGGTTACTTCTTTTGGTGATAAATTAAAACAAATCAGATGCTTGTTTTAGTAGTACGTCTATTATCGCTTCCTCAATGTCGCTAAATCCTATTGCCCATATTGTCTTGCGAATGACCCAAACTATTACTGTAGGTCAGATTTGTATCCGATCCGGAGTGAGTTTCTTAAAATCTTTCTCGTTTTGTAATGTTCACTAAACTCCGCAGCTGCTTCTTGCAATGACAAACAGTTCCCCTCTCTTTTTGGTGGTTATGCGGTTCTCATCATATGAATGTTTTCCTCAACTTTGTCTGTCTTCCTCTATAATTCCTTACCATCTAAAAAAAGCAAAGTTTATAGATAAATTGCAATTCATTCCATTTTAGCATTGTGACAAAGTACCTTACCGAATCTATAAAAAAGTGACCTCGCAACGAAATTAAAGATATGTTTCAATTTTTAAAGAATATAAGTTAACTGAACTAAAACAAAAGTTATTCAATAGCTTATAAACTACAGTCCAGGATACGACAATGTACACATTACTTCATCTTATGGGTGGATCGTGAAGAAAAGCAAAATGGTGAAAATTTTTACTTTACTCAAAAACACACATACGTACTTCACTATCGCTACAGATCCAGGATTAGACTCATACTGTCTACACGCGTTCATGGCAAATTGCAGATTCTTAGGTTGGTAGTAAGCTTTACCTCCGCTTACTAAATTTTTTACAATCGAACTAGTGACTCGTCTATATTTACCTATTAATTTTATTACTTTACGTCCAACTTTTAATTTGTTCCAGAAATACGAAGTAGAGTTTTTACTCCAACAGCAGTGGTTTGACCCCCGACTAAGATATCAGAACAAAAGCAGCTTCAACTTCCTCAATGCGATACACCATCACAATGATGTCTGGCTGCCGGACACGTACTTCATCATGCACGGTGACTTCAAGGACCCGCTTATTCCTGTTCACTTTGCTCTACGAATATTTCGAAACGGTACAGTCAGTTACCTCATGAGGTGAGTTCATAGCCAAGCGGACAGGCACTACATTAAATTAATAAATAATATAAAATAAAATGGTAATTAGATTACACAAGTTCATGGTATTCCTGCCGGGACAGTAGGAGGAAGAGGTGGTTTGGTGGCTGTTGTTTTTGCAAATCCTCTATCCTTTAACAGTGGTTTCTCTGGCTTTAGGGTAGGGCACACGGATGTTTGTACTTGGCTAGTAAGAAGATATGAGTGTGTCCGTTTTCAAAGACGTTTATTTGGTTGAAAGGGTCAAAAGAAAGTATTGTTATTCGTGGGGACTCTTTAATTTAAAATCAAATTGGGACTGGCTGCTTAAAGTATCAAATATTTTGATTTTTTATTGTGTTTTTTTTATGTAAAGGTGTAAAAACTACTCTGAAAACCTACAATGGCTTTTAAAAAATACCTGTAATTAATTAAAGTCCAATTGAAAATTAAAGGTACAAAATACCATAAGACTAATCTTTTATTATTTATTCCGAATAAATTGTGCTTAACTAATACTCAAAAACCTCTAACCGTAAATACTTTATTTTAAACTAATGTAGGTCTACATTTATGTTAACAATTAACCATTCCAATACTCTTAGTTGTCAACCCAGTCTTGATTGTATTACCTCTGAGGGTGGCTAATTGGTAACCGAAACTTACTTTAACCTACTTTTGGTTAAAATAAAATATTTGTAGTTAGAGACTTTTTGTACCATTAGTCTATATTTTAATCTTTCAACCTAAATGGTATTAGGAACAGAGAAATGAAGGAAGATTCTGGAGATAGTCCTTACCAATGGTAGTTCCTTTACTACCAGCTCCGTATTGCCCAAACCTCTTTCTTCTCTGACTTACACTTATGAGCTATCTAAATATGACTTTATTCTGCCCTCTTCAACGTACTTGCCGAATTGATAAAACAATCTGAAACATTTCGAAAGCATTTTTCTTTTCTTAACTTATATTTTTTTAGCCCTTGTATTACACACCGTCAACTATTCTAAGAACCTATTTTCCAAATATTTCCAGTCATTTCGAACACCTCCTCCTTATATCGAAGTTTTACAAACTGGATATATAAATCACTTTTTTATGTTTTTCCTCAAGAGAATTTCTTTCAATTTTCAAGTTCCATTTATATTTCTGAATTTCAATTCAAGTTGTTGGCCTAAGTCCTAGATTTATAAACTTCCGAATTGTTTCCCAAATCGATCATTACTTTTCCTTCTTATATTTGATAATGATAACCTCATGTTTTATTTATTCGTTTTCTTGCCTCCTCTATGTTAGGGTTATTAAAGTTTTATTTACTTTCAGAACATTCGATGTTGGTTATTGAAATTACTGGTATTTTGTATTAATATTTTGTCATTTTCGTTGATCCGGAAGTGGGTTTTGTCGTCCATTAAAATAACAACTGCAATAAACAAATCCAAGGGGAACAAAATGATATCGCAATCAGGCGTTATCTTAAAAATATTATGAAAGAGGCAATAATCACAATAATTAAAATACTGACCAAATGTTAAGTAAATTTACTAGAAAATTGAATTTTCTTGCTGAGTTTTATTGAAAGTGTTTATGTTTAAATATATTCTTTTACTTTGATAGGTTTTGCAGTTTTTACAATAAATTATTTGTTCCAGATGAAAAATATTATTTTTTATGAATAAATTATAATTTCTTTCTCCTAGAAAGATTACAATGCTTCCATATAAGTCTCTATCTGATTAAAAGATACATTTTGAATTGGTCAGTTTTTTAACCAATTTCACGTTTATTTAAAATTCTCATGAGGAAATTATAACTACAACTGCAAATACGTTTTCATATAAACCGATTTGACGGTAAACTGACAGCTGTAGGTAAATATGAAATATCTAAGACTCATAAATCTGCATTTCCATACGGAATATTTGAGAGATAGAACTTTCAAAGAGCAACTAAATAGATTGGCTTATAAGTATATGGAAGGCGCTATAAAGGCAGGTTAAATTTCTGTCATGAATGACGTTTTAAAGAACTCTCTTAGATTCAATATTTCTTTGCAGAATTGTAGTTTGTGATTTAAAATCTTGTTGAGCCTCATTTCCTAAACAAATACTACTTTATTTAAATTTAATATTGATTGAGTTCTCCTTTAAATTTAAAATGTATTAAATAAAAGACAAATTTAGTTAATTAATTATATGCAATTTAGACTAATTTTAAGCACTGGAATGGCGTAAAATTGCATTTAAAATGTTGCTTTGGGGTATACATTATCTCTCAGCCCTATTTTGCTTAGTCTAAATATTCGAATTATATCATGATCTATTTCAGCTTTTTAGCATTATGTTTTTTTAAATGTGTTTGACGTCTTATGTTTGTTGATGCTCTTTCAGGCGTCATCTCATACTTTCCTGTCAAGGTTCACTAAGCATCTTCCCCTTCGACGACCCGCAGTGTTCATTCGCCATGGAGAGCAGTGAGTACTTTATATTTTTATTCTGTTCATTTAAAAATATTTTTGTAAAACAAGAATTTCATATGACTGGAAGGAACATCATTTTAAATTAATCACTTATACTAAAAACATCTTTGTTTATGTTATTATTGCAAGTATTAATGTGGTACAAACAACTAATTAACATCATCAAAATGTTACAAGTGCAAGATTTCTATATATTGGTAAAGGTATAATAAAATCAGCGATATCTTAACGAAATTCTGAAGCTGGCCTTATATATTGTGGCTTTTATATTTAATGTATACGTAGGTGGTCTACTTAATTCAACTGGAATATGAGAACTTTTGTTAACCACGTTCTGGGAGCCTGACGGTGGCCAACGAAACTAGCATTTCTAACATATTCACAACATCCAACGCATGAGTTCAACCTATAAAGTGCAAATATTTAAACAAAATGACTTTTTAAAATATCGGAATTCCAGGAAAACCCTGTCTCCTTGATCTTATAGCCAACGAGTGTTTTGTCCCTTCACAACTCAGATATATTATTATTTTATTAAGAACTGTAAAATATACTCGTACTAAACAATTTTATTAAATAAAAAATTATTTTTTTTGAAATTTTAAACAAATGATTCTCAAATATTTAGACGCGGAGATCATTTTATAAGTAAGGACAATTTGAGGGACCAATTTTGTTCTCCTTGGAAGTAAACTCAACATTTTCTAATGTATTGATAATAGCTAATCACGACCATAACATATACTAATTTTAAAAATACTAATTACTGAATACATAATTGCTTACTTGCTGACGCGTTTCAAAACATTCGTTCCTTTTACGAAGCTTACCCACTACGAGTAGAGGGTTAGCTTAGTAAAAGGAACGAATGTTTTGAAACGCGTCAGCAAGTAAGCAATTACGTATTCACTTAGTTAAGTATTTTTAAAATTAGTTTAATCAGTGAATTCAAGATGATTACATCAAGCAACTTCATAATATATAATCATATGTTTAAGTTTTGGAAATGTAAGGTAGGGCTATATTCTATACTGAGGTTAAAAATGCATATTCAACAAAAAAGCTTCACAGATAAAATCTAAATCAGTAACCTAGTGAATTTAAAGCCTAAATTCATGTCGTAAACACGGAAAAACAATAAAAGATACACCCACATTTATATGATGAAACATAGCCAGCTTGCTCCCAGTGGTCTATATTAAATGCACAAGAGACTGGTGATGAAGGTAAGACAATTCCAGCCTCTTGGCATTCAAGGAGTGATACGAAATTTCGTAAAAGTATCACGATTCCGTCGCATTAGGAACGATGACGTGAGAGAATGGGTGTTTGAATGGGTTCAGCGAAAGAAAAGATAGAATTTTCCTGCTCCAATGGATTTTGTATTACAAGATAATTCTCTGAAGATAACAGAGAGGGTGTTTAAGATTGGGGATGAAAGAAGACTGAAGCTAATGAGATGTTTATAGTTTTTAAGGTGTAAGAAGCCATTTTTCTACACAAAAATTTGTACTAGGTGATGATTTAATCAAATTTTTTACAGAAACAGCGAGTCCTTCGGAAAACATAATCTATTTAAATACGATTTTTTAAAACTTCACCTTGGATGAAGTATGGGCGATAAAATAAGGTAGTATTACATAAATAGTGTTAAGCTATTACACACAGGCCGATCAAATGTATTATAATTGTCATATATATAAAATATTACATAACTGAAGTTTAAAATAAATTTGAAAAGAAATAAGAAAAGAAAAGGCTTTTGGATTACCTTTTCAATTGTTTTTTAATAGAAAAACATTAGGGAATAAATACATGAATTTTATTTTCTATTTGTTTTTTATTTGAAATGTTTAACATTGCATTTAGCCAAAGTTCAAGATGAAAGATAGCCACTCCCTTCACTATAGGGCTTTGACAAATTAATTATTGTTTCAATAAAATGTAACTACAGAGGTAAGATTGTGAAGGGACGTTGATAATTTAGAGTACATATCTCTCCCTGCCTTACCGTTAAATACGCCTAAACGTTCGTTTAACAGATTGTCCTTAAATATGAAACAAACTCCCCTATAACTATATATTAACCGTTACTACTTTACTTCCTAGATAGGGGTTTGGTGAGTAAAGATAAGTTAAGAAACAATAAGTAAATGTAGCATGATAATAGACCTACACCAAACAACCTAACTATGATTTGTTGCAACTATAATTATTATATTATACTGAATTAAATATTCCCCTTTATCGAGATACTTTTGTGTGATCATCTAGTAATCGAGGTGTGTCGTTTCCAAATCATAAAACCGCTTATTCGGGAACCCACATGAGCGCGACGGCGTCATTTGATTCAGTTTTGCGCCGCAAAAAGAGCTACAACACCGGTGGTCTCGCCAAATGTCCAGTCAAGCATTGCCAAACTAACATGTGATCATAAAGGCATTTATGATCTTATAATGCATATGATAAAAATGATTTATTTGGGGAGCTTCATGAATGCGTCAAGATAAACTGGAAACATTTTTCTTATTAAATTGATTCTCACAACGGTTCGTTCAAACAATGGCATAGCCTTACTCTCTGAAACCTATACTTATTGCCTAAGCCTCTGAAATATTGCAAAATTAAACTTCAATGAAACGTATGCTTCGTTTGGTTACTCATTTCTCATCCATGCGACCACAATGCCACCGGAAATCATGACTCGGTACACAACTAGTATTATTATAAAAATATATTAATTAATATTTTATTTAAATATTATTCCTTGTTTTGTATTTATTATAAAATATTTGTAATGAAATATATCAAGAAAAATTATTCCGATTTGTATATATATATATATATATATATATATATATATATATATTACATTAAAAATATTTCAAAAACAAGAATACTTTTAATGAATATATTTATTCGAAGATTTTTGCCGATAAAATAGTGCCAACATCTTCAGGAAAATAATTATCTAAAAAAAAAATTAAAATTTTTTTTTTTTTTAGTAGATAATTATTTTCCTGAAGATGTTGGTACTATTTTATCGGCAAAAATCTTTGAATAAATATATTCATTAAAAGTATTCTTGTTTTTGAAATATTTTTAATTTATTAACTATATTACAAGAAAACATATCACCATATCTAATATATATAAATATATATTCATATAAGAATCTCACAGTGTGTGGTGTAGTGTAAAAAAACTCTATTTCTCAAAAGCACGGGATGCGTAATTGAGAGAAAGATCCATTTGGAAGTACGGTTATTCCAGCCGCATCCCGAGTCAGGCATTCACTACGTGTGGGGCTTTAGGTATTACTCTCTCTAAAGCAACACATTTACGTTTATACCCATTCTTTTACTGTTATTATTATTTCTTTTACTTCTTATTTTTGTGTTTATTATATATACATATATATATATATATATATATATATATATATATATATATATATATATATATATATTTATGATTGATAAGGCTAGACCAAAGATGACCATTAACACTAATAACATGATCTTCACGTTAGCAACCATAGAGATGCAATGGATGAGACAAATAATCAAAACATGAACAAGAATGAATTATATCATTAGGGGTGTAAGTATCGTACGCTGTGACTGTGTGCTTGCCTCGTAACAAGAGTGCCCTGATTTATCTTAACACTGGCGCTCACGGCGTTATTGATGAGAAAACTTTCCACGTTTCACAACAAGCTACGCAGCAGAATTGTCTTTTCCGTCGTTATTAAATCTTCTGATTTCTTGGCGCTCCTATATTCTAATAATTCCGATTCAGGTTTTTACGGACTGTATAATTTACTTTCTTCCTTTTAGATATTGTGATGTTATTTAATTTCACGTAAATTATGTACAAAATATATGAAAATATAAATCAACAACGTAACTTTGTTAACTGACAGATTCAAATAAAATCAAATCTGCTGTATAGATTGCTTACGGTACATTTAACTGTGATATAGACCTATATCATTTTTGTTATTTTAATAAATTGTAAGCCTATATATTAAGAAAGGTAGTATAATAATTTTTATAATTTGAAATAATTAGCTGTTTATTAACACTTTAAAAATGGTTCAAAAACATATTAATTTTGTATTTCAGTATCTTACGACCAAGCGTCAGTCATATACGTGTGGAAGAACGATGAAGCCACCCTCCGTAAAAGCCCATCACTAACAACGTTAAACGCATATCTCATAAAAAATCAAACCATACCTTGTCCCACTAAGGCCAGTTGGAGAGGTGAGTAATTTTATTTAATTTTCTATATTTTTAATCCTTATCTGGTTTGTATTTTGTTTGTTACTCAAAATTACCCTGTTTGAAAAATGTTAACGAACCTTACAAATGATATAAGTAATAACAGGAATTTATATTAAGCGATAATTAAAAGGATAAATTAAAACAGTTATATTTTTGTTGAAAGAAACCTAAAGGTTTTGTATGGCAAGCAGTATTTTACTTTTTTTAAATGTATTACGCAAATAATGAGGGCTTATTTTAAACAATTATTGAAACAGCAACATTATTCTATTCGCAACATTAAACATTTTGATTTTCTAAAAACCTTCTAATATCTTTATTGACATTTTTTGTTTACTAATTAATTTTTCATAGTTCTTTCATGTAAACAAATTTTATTTATTTATTATATCAAGAAATGTATAAATACTTCTAGCCACTGAAATTTGAAAAATATAAAACAATAAATTTTAATAAAATGTCTAAAACTATATATATTTTCTTTATCATGGAGTTTGGTGAAGAAAAAATATAATATATTGCTTATAATTATACTATACGTATAAATTTAATACTCACTATTATAAATAAGTAAAGGTATTGATAAAGCTGTGAACAAAGTTTCGATAATGAAATAGACTCATTATTAAAGAGTATAGTTTTATATTATAATAAATAATACCATACTGATAAATAATAATAATAATGCCTAAAGCTATAGATACTCATAGACGTAAATGATAAGTTTTAAAAAATAAAAATTTGAAAGTACCAAAATAATCATTTATTCGTAAAAATTTAATAAATGATGCCTAAGGTTGTTTTAGATTTTGTCAGAAAAGACATTAAAAATGTTTAAAAATTGTTGAATTAAAATTCTCTAATGAGAGAATTGTTAGATATTTCGTTGCTTTTGAGCGGTCTCTGTGCTTATATTTTACTATCGTTAACAACAAAATTTTTAATTCTTATTTGCAAATCCTCTTGTATTTAAATAATCGCTCAAATAGAAACTCTTGTAGTTTGCAGACTATACATTGTTGACAGACTTGTAAAAACATTATAGATCCGCCCTTAATGTTTGCAGTTGTTTTCCAATCAATGATTCTGATACTTCAATTTAATGTTTGCAGTTATTGACACCTCTTTCATTATTGAACACCAACATAGAACACTATTTCGTAATTAATTTTTATTGAACCAACTGTTATCCCCTTACATCCCTTATGCTTATGGTATATA
Organism: Prosapia bicincta; assembly: GCA_036971475.1. Taxonomy (NCBI): domain Eukaryota; kingdom Metazoa; phylum Arthropoda; class Insecta; order Hemiptera; family Cercopidae; genus Prosapia; species Prosapia bicincta. The sequence goes on from JBAIZL010000004.1 coordinate 200,713,999, forward strand.
TTTATTGAAGCACGCCTTAATAAATTGTTACTTGTCAAATGGCAAAAATGATCACAGCTTAAATAGGTGTAGAAGCGTGCGATGTAATTTAGCAGTTTTTTTCATTAAAAAGAATTACGAACCTCTTCTTACTTTAGTTTACCCTAACTGATATTATTGGATGTTACAACTTGCAGACCTTTATTCTGTAATAAAAATGTAGCTATTTTATGAAGTTCAGTTATTTATGAAATAAAATGTTTACTAAGTCAGAGGTTATAGACTGTGTAAGGTTTTTTTGACAAAATGTTGAATGCTTCAAAAATATTTTAAAGTTAGCTTTAAAATTTGAATATAATTGAGATTATGTTGTAAAAAAAGTTCATATATTTATGAAAGATTAATGTTGCACATTTTTTTCTTGACCATTTTTATTGCGAAATTTGCTAGAGATCTATTAACAATTGAGTAGTAAGTTAGTTGTGAGTAGGCTATTATAATGGAGTTATAATAATTCATTATATAAAAATATTATACAAAATTATAAAGTGAGTAGTATCTATTTTCAAAATATGTGATAAATCAGTAAGTTCAGTATATTTTAAATATTTGTTTGTGTTCAATAAGGTTGATATTTTTGTTATAGAGTGATCTCTTACGATAAATATCCAATCCCGTATGTATTGTTTCGGTTTTTTGTTTCCAAGACACTTATAAAAAATGTATTATATATCTTATTCTAAAGTAACACTGTAAAGAAAAAACCAAGTGGAGTTAAATTTTATAATTTTAACTGGCAATACTTTTTGTCCAATATATTCTACTGAAGCTAGAATGTAATAACTGATGACAGTTCATGATTTAAACAAAGTATTGTTTCACTATAAAAGTTCATATTGTATGAAGGTTGGCAGCTTGGATAGAGGGAGGGTAAAGGGGGCTAGACACATAGTTTTTCTTAGACATACATGCCTATAGTCATGTAGTCATTACGTGTATTAGTCAATAACTATCTTGAAGAGAAATTTATTTAACTTCTTTAGTTTTCTGTAAAAAATACAAGCTATGGTTTAACCATTATTAAAATTCAATTTGAACATTTTAGTAAAAGGAATTATTAAACTTCTTGTGGGCTGACAGTCTTCAAGATCAAAGGAAGATGTAGAAGGTGTGAAGCATATTAGAAGTAAAATTAAAAATCATTTTGGGGAATTTTGTATGATTGAAGTTATGGAAAAGCTTGCCCCAGGTGCGATAGTGTTTCAATAGTCAATCAAGGTGATTATGTTGAAAGGTGGTTAATATTTTTTTAAATATTTACTTGCCGTGTATATACTCGTACGGACCTTTCTAAAGTATATAAAATAACTTGTATGTTAGGGAATTCCTTGGCTTGAAAGTGAGGTTATGTAAATGAATTCCATATTTCTCTTTTACTTTCCTGACTGTTTAGCCTTACTTTATTGAAAATTTTATATTCACACTATTATTGTTACATCATATATGAATACTGTTATAAATTAGCAGTTGTGGTATTAAAGAGAATACTAGAACAACATTTTTGAAGATGCAAAACAAGGCTTCTAGCATTATTGTTCTCCTTAAAGTCAGATCAGACATCACAAATTAATTTTCTATATAAATAGCATTATCTTTTATTCTGATTAACGTAGAAAAAAATTAATTAATGTTAATTAAAAGTTGTTAATGAAAGTCGTTACCTATAATATCTAGAATGGAGTTCTTCGTTCATTATCTATTGTGGAAGTAAAGAGAAAAATAGCCTCTGTAAAAACAATACCTGTAAATAAAAAGGAGTTGATTACTGAGCTCCACAATTAACGTTCAGAAAAGTTTGCTTGGGGGAGGGGGGAGAGACCAATTAAAGTAGTTAGGGGTTTGTGATCTTAAAGGTAGTTTTTAGAATTTCGATTTTATTTGAGTAAGGTATAGATAGGTGTTCTTGAAACTAAACATCATTTTCAACCCCATCTTTTATTTGCGCCATCAGCGATATGTAACAATGTAAGTTAGTAATAAAATTTAAAATATACTGAATTTATTTGTACATCACAAGTTTGTGGACGGTATTTCTTTCTTGTAATTTAATGATATGTTTAAAGAAATAATGGGTAAGCCATTTTTACATAAAATCCTTGCAATTTAAAATAGTTAACTTCTTTAGAGACATACAATTTATATCACAATTTGCTTTGTTAATTATTTTTTCGTGATGATTATTAAGTCAAATAGAAATTCATTCCATTTTCAATACAGTTACTAAACATTTTTATCATATTTTGTTTTGCTAAAGTTTTAAATTTCCTCACACTACATTCTTACATTTTTTGTACCTAGATATTATTCTGTTAAAGAGAAATAGAATATATTTTTGTATTGGATTAATATTTTGCACTATATAAGTATGTTTTTGCTGATTGCTTTCATCCTTTTATTACGATATGATTTATTCATATTCATGGTAAAAATATAAAATGAAATTTTTCGTAAGAAGTTTACAAAGTTGATTTGAATTTTCAGTTTATGAAACAAAATTCACACAATAAATCTTTATCAAACAGATGAAACTGCTGAACCAATTTTATATGTGAGAAACAATTTTAGGAAAATAGTTAGGTTATACAGCTTAAACAACTGAACAATAATTTAATTATTTTTTTTTTTGCTAACAAATAGAACTTTTATAAATAATTCCTTCTAGATTATCTTGATAATAATACGTACTTGAAACATTATCTAAATTATTTCAGTTATGTTAAAACCTTTTTGAGTGTATATTTTTACCCAATAAATGGCATTTTAATATTAATTACTAAAAATTATTAATTTAGTTCATTTAATTACCCTAATTATTTTTTTATAACTATATGACTAAAATAAATTAAATTATATTTTTATATATTTACAGTAGAAACAATGAGTAAAAATAAATGATATAGCATAGTTTTATGTATTAATAAAGCAACATATTTCTCATAAGTTAAAAATCATTTATTTAAATTATTACATAAACCATTATGTACTATATTAGTTACATTAGGCTCGTAAAGCTCTCCAACCTCTTCCGTTTACCAATTGGCATCTTTTACTATCTCTCCATTCATGCCATTATCTATTTTGTTATACTTCCTTTATAAACGCACTCTCAACTTGTTTTTAATCTTCAAAATTTTTTATGATATTCGGTAATATTCAATTTGTTTTTATAAACTTAATTATAACTTTAAAAGTTATTGGGTACGTAACACTGATTAATAAAACTATTTAGAGTTTAAAAAAATAATAAATTTTCTGTATTTTAAAAATTCCTTTTGTGCCATATGTGTGTGTTCTTGCATACCACACACACCCACACATTTTCCACTATAAATATTTTTTATCATTTCAGTGGTTCGTCATTTGGGACTATTTTTAATTAACGCACTCGTCGGCTAGATGAAACATTAATTAAAGGGACTTGTTAAAATTTGGTTTAATCAAACAAACGCTTGAGGTATCTACTTAATCACCTTACGCCCAATCAATCTACATCGTCTCCTAAATTGCACATCTTTTTTAGAAATCATTCTCCTCTTTTTTATGCAGACTTCATTCCAACCGAAGGAATACTACATTGTCACTTCTGCCATTTTTAATTAACTTTGTCTACTCTTGTCACAATTTGTTTCTTTTACAACAAAGATTCTGGTTCTTTAATAATATAAATTATTATCCAAAATACTGAACGACCCAGAATAATATTGTAAATGTAATAA